>OX637500.1:23749223-24213470 GCA_951799955.1 Apamea anceps
TCGTTCTCCTGTTATGACGTGACCAAGGGAAATAGGGATTCATTTATACAGGAATAATTTTTATTCAGTGCGCAAACTTTGACAAATTAAACTTAAATGAGTTTTATTAAACACCTATTTTTTATTTTGATAAGTCTTAGTACAAAAAAATAAAGTTATCGCTAACGAAAGATGTTTATTTTGAAATTGATTTTCTGGCCACTACGCGCCGCCGCCGTTCGGCGCGGCAGCGCTCGGTCGTTTTTCGTGCATAGGCGTGGGTAGATAGATATTTACGTGGGTTACATACAATGTACTGATCGCTGATTTTATCAGGTTCGAATTAGACTTTTTTAAGATTAGGCCATGATCTGAAGTTATTTGAAGAGTAATTCCAATTTTTCCTTCATACTTTCATGGGCTTAGGACCATCAAAATGCAGAAAATAACGCATTATAATCAATTAAATTAAGGCACTTTTAAAAACTTAATACTTACATTTACCGCCAGTCGAGGTCTGCCAGACCCTAGTGCGTGATTTGGGGTCCTGAACTGACCGTGATCAAGCAGCCTCTGAGTGGCTGCTAAAATGGTCCTTTCATTAGGGACCGTGGGGTCCTTACCCCTTACCCCCTAGCATACATTCTGCGAGCTGCTCGTAGGCTTTCACCACATAATAAATAGACCCGCACCATCACATTAGAACTGGCGGAGCTGCTCGTAGGCTTTCACCACATAATAAATAGACCCGCACCATCACATTAGAACCCGCGACACACGAGTACGCGGGAAGCGACTAGACGCGACGTAACGACAACGCAAGCGCAGACTGTCGAGCGCCCGGCCGGCCGCCGCCGCCTGGCGCCACCCTGCCGCCCGGAAGGGGGTTTCACCCCCTCTGCAACATCACTCGTAAGCCGCACGGCGCCCGCGTTCATTGATATTATTACGAATAGATAGTGTCCATATTTTGCTGATTTAAAGTCGGATAAAAAAATATAAAAAAGTTTTGAACAAATAATGGAAATGTGTTCTATTACTGATACTGAACCACCAAAAATTTTTTGCGCATTGCTTAAAAAATATTCCTGTATATATATAGTTAAGTAGATACATTAAAGGAGAATGACAACAATAGGCCCGGCTTGTCAATACCATTAAATTCTACTGAAATGTAGATTTTATAGATACAGCCACGAGAGCTTACTACTTACTACTCCTACTTCGATTATTCGTTAGTCGACTTTTCATGTGACCAAAGGGTTGGCCTATTTTTTGGGCAAAGGATCAGCATTGCTATACAACGTGGAAATGCTGCCAGCTTTTTGGGCACTATTCCAGTTGACAGTGAAGCGGACGATTTAATTTTTTTTTTAATATTTCCCCTCCTTTTTGATATACTTTTACGTTTTTTAAACTGTTGGCAATTTCATATCTTAGAAATTTAAATAAATAATATTATATTAATAATATAATATTATTTTTAATATTATATTAATAATAAAATATTATTTTTCCAAAAATAAAAATATAAGAAATAACTCGCATCAAATGAGTTTTCAACAGTTCGCTTATTAGTTTCCTGATGATGGAGGGATGTTCTGGACCTTCGTTAATATTCTGTGCTGCATCTTATAGTCATACCATCCCTGACTAAATTAGTAATATAACAACTATTTTGTACTCTCTATCTCTCTCTATTGAAAGATTGCATGCGTTCGTTATCATGGTACGAGTAACACAACGTGCGTTTGTATCACTAGGATGACATAACTAAAAAAGCCTTTCATCTTCATAATATTATATATCAAGGCCGAGGTCGTGTTTATCCACCCACACCTTTTTTGCCACTGAACTAAACTATTTATACATTCATTTTTGTATCTTCTGCGGTTAAAATAATGAAATTAACCTCAGTTTATTTCAAAGTATGCACATTTTAAATAAAACCCCAAGCAAGCGTAGCGACCAGTACGACAGCTTCATTGCTATTAAGGGATAAGATAGCCCGTAAAACTACGGTATCTTATGTTTTATTTATTTATTTTGTTAGAGAAAACAAACAATTGTACATTATATATTACATCTAAGATTACATTGGAAGTGGGTAAATGTACAATCCACAACGTTTCCACAGATTACCTATGTTAATGATACAGTGTAGGTAGACACAATATTCACGTTACAAAAATATAAAGAAGAAGACAGTAAGAGAATGTTATGAGAACAAGGAGGCTATACTTATTTCAAACTAAAACAAATAGTACTAGATAACAAACAAAAAGAAAATACACTAAACGTCACGCAAATGTAGACTATTCACTAAATATTTCTTAAAGTTTTGGCGATCTAAAGCAAATATATCCAAATCAATCAAATGTTTATTGTAAATTTTAGCTAGTCTATTGAGAGGCGCCCGTTCACCCGCGTTGGTACGACAAGGTGTCGTGGCAAAAAGCGGGTAAACGCATGCCTCCCGTCGAGTAACTGTTCTGGGCACTAAATAAAATATATTATTAACTAGGTCGGAGCAGTCAATCTTGTTGTGCAACAGATCATGAAGCATCATGGTTTGAAGCAACAGACGCCTTGATTCCAAGGTTAGAAGGTTAAACTTTTGTAGGGACTGATTGTATGAAATACGTTCCATATGACATCTAAACTACATTGATCTTAAGAATTTGCGCTGAACTTTTTTTATAGCAAGCATGTATTTAGCATAGTATGGGTCCCATATCATGCAGGCGTACTCAATTTGTGGTCGGATCAAAGAATAAAAGAGATGCAGGAAAGTGGCTGTTCGCTTAAAATCTACGGATGATCTCATTACAAGGTGGTACATTTGAAATGCCTTAGCAATTATCTTATCAATGTGTAGATTTAGGTGTAGTTTGCAGTTTAATAGGATACCCAAGTCACTAATCTGAGTCGCTCTTAGAAGTAATTTATTGCATAAATAATAATTAAAGCTAACAATGTTTTTATTTTTGGTAAAATTCAAATACCTACACTTGGCTATACTTATTTCAATTTATTTATGTCACAATAGGCAGATAATCTGTTTAAATCATGTTGTAGAAGATAGCAATCATCGATCGTTACAATTTTCTTATAAACTTTGAGGTCATCAGCGTACAATTGAAAATGACTATTATGAAAGCAGTCTCCGATGTCATTGATGTAAATTAAAAACAACAAAGGGCCAAAAATTGATCCCTGAGGGACACCGGAGGTTGCAAGGAAGGTATCAGAATGCTCACCACTGTTTCATTACGGTTATAGATATAAGACTGAAACCAGCACAGCAAGTTGCCTCTAATGCCGTTGAATACAATCTTGTTTAGTAATATTCTGTGACCAACTCTATCGAATGCTTTTTTGAAGTCTGTATAGACGGCGTCTGTTTGTGCTTTTACATCCATATTATTAATCAAGTGATTCGTAAATATCATTAAGTTAGTAGCAGTCGATTTATTTTTGACAAGCCGTGTTGCTCAGGAATTAATTGTTGTTGAATAAAAAGATTTTTAATATAATAAAAATACAAGGTTTTCAAATAGCTTAGATAAAGCACAAAGTGAAGAAATAGGTCTATAGTTCTGAACATTTTGTCTGGAGCCACTTTTGTAGACAGGAACTAAATTAGCATTTTTCCAGACAAATTTTCCTGAATGCATTTATTGAATATGAATGTTGTTTACAAATAGTATCTGCAGACCATTTTAGAAAGCAAGATGGTTTTCCACGGTCCTTGGCCTTTAGTAATGTCCAACAGCTGTAACTGTTTGCAAACAAGAGAGAGGCTGAAATATAAGCTATGGAGAGATGTGTGGCTAGCGTCAGATTGATCGGGTGCCGGGCACCAACCAGGACTAAGACAAGTTGGTTCATAGACAGACTGAATTTTTTTTTTAAAGTTACGTATTTTGTAAGGGTCACTAGATATATCATTTTTATAAAACATACGAGCTGGGACACCTGACTTGCCACGACGGTTAGCTATGTAAGTCCAAAAATGTTTAACGTTAAGGGGAATACTGTCCTCGACACTCTTCATGTAAATGAGATAGCATTTCTTACATTCTACTTTAAAGCGAGCTTTTAAGAAGAAAATACTTCGTGATAAGTGTCCATACGTTTTCTACTTACTCCAGGCTCTCTTTTTATAATTGAAAATACGAATGAAAGCTTTAGAAAACCAAATAGGGAAATTTGGGTTTTTTGGCTTTTCTAGAGGTACACGGTTTTTTATTTATATGTAGTTATATAAGATTTCTACGCTTTATTCAGCAGACTGACCTGATTTTAGTAGACATTTTCATGAAATAGTTACACGGGATCTTAACAGAGCTGCAATTTAAGAGATCACTTTTAAGATGTGAATGTAAATTGCAAATTAAATTATAATTAAACCTGTCATGGATTCGTTCGTATTTATTTACGCGTCCGCGCCTCGCTAAAAAGATAGCCGCAAGCGGATGGCGGCAGTAGTCACCCACCCGCGTCTAGCCGCTTAGTGGAAAATAGGTCAGCCACCTCGTATGCATAAAAGCTTACATTCACGTGAGAAACGTTTCCACGTGAAGAACTTTACTCAACAAAGCGTTTGCGTGAAAGTTAGCGCAAATACGATACGGAGTACCAGAAGGGCAATTCAAGTAATTTTAATAATGTTCACAGTCTGATCTCAGTTTCAATCTGTCAAAAATACTACTAATTTCCCTACATTTTTGACATTTGTTTTTGCCGAGATGAGACAGCGACTAGATTTTGAACGTTACAAGTTACGAGAATTGGCCTCATATATGGCACAGTGCCCAAAACAGTAAGCACGACATACCTTCACGCTATTGTCTTTTTAATTTTAGTTATTTGCTTGTATTTTATCAAGCCTTGATTTATTTAATGATTAAATTCATAGTCATAACTGTTGTGTATCATCACATCGCACACACTACGAGGATTTATAATAAATTAGGGAGAATTTCAAAAATATTATACCTGAACTCGATCATCACAATTCGCCTATATAACATAACATAATCAGCCAAAAATGTTCCTACTGCTGGGACACAGGCCTCCTCTCTTATGAGAGGGAGTGGGCAGTAATCTACCAAGCGGGCCCAGTGCGGGTTGGCAGATGTCACATGTCTTCGAATTTTTGGTTCTTGGACATGCCGGGTTCCTCACGATGTTTTCCTTCACCGTTTTGAGAGCAGTGGTGTTGAAAATGATTTACACAAAGTAAAGCGCCTGCCCGGGTTCGAACCCCTCGTAAGTCGGGGCCGTTACAACAACACAAGTCGCCTATAGACGGAAAATACATAACACAGTAAAATCAACTCACATACAGTAAAATAAACTGCTCAGGTTTCAACCTAGTTTTATTTTCATCGTCGGCAAGTAATCTCTATGAAGTTTTCATAGGTTTAGTTGAGGTGAAAAGTGTCATTTTATATCTAACTTCCGTAGGTATGGAAATTATTAAGTACGGATTTAGGTAGGTTGTGTTAAACTTCATAGGTCGGCTGGGGTGGCCCTTGATGACAGAGTATCATAATGATTTATGAGAGAGTTGTTTCATTTGCGTCCGGCTTAAAATGTTCCAGTAGCAATTCAATCCAGTGCTCCAATCCAGTTTTGGATCGCAACTGGAATAACCTGAACAGTGTTTTCAGCCTATTCCACCCTGACCCTAGCTCGAGCCAACCCGCGCTGCTGAGCCTCTAGTTTTGAATTGGATTCGTCTAAACTGCATTTTCTTGAAACCATGAACCATTATAAAAGCACTGCCAATCCGATTGATGAAATATCTAGTTAATCCAAAACTAAAGCTTGAGTGTAAAGAAAATTATGAGAAACTTTTTGCTGTATTTAAGGTGCTTCCCGTGCATGAAAAGGTCAAGTACGAGTACTTAGTGGTTCTAGAGCAGTTCTATAAAGATGAATTTAAAGTATATGTGCAAAACACTAACAATACTAGAAGCGTTAGAGAACGTAAATTCGTTCGAGCACCAGTGAAAAAGTACTATGGCAAAAGAACCAATAAGTATTTGACCCCTACACTTTTGAATAATATCGACTGGCTAAGAAAAGATAATAGTAGAATTAGTAAGCGAACACTAAAGATTAAATTAAAAACTGTACTGCTTAATGAAATTGTCGCAACATGCGACAATAATTAATAATTAATGGCGCTGCTGTAATTATAATCTTTTTACCGTCCATTTAATGTATCTGTAATTCTGTATCTACGAGTACCTACTTAGATGTTTGATCAGATTGTGTATTATACCAAATGTTTTAAGACGAGCGCTAATCCTGCCGACAAACTGTCACGCAGTTTGGCACGTTTATGAAATGTATACACGTATTTGGTTCAAAATATTTTTTTATTTTTTTTTATTTATTTATTGATTATGGCTTTTAGTACAATATTCATAGTTTAACTTAACACGCTTACATCCAGACCTGGCGACTGGAATAATGTTCTCGAGTGGTACGATTCCTGTGACTCGTGCAACTTTGTAGAAGCAAAGTAGGTACCAACCAAGGAAACATAACTATAAAGAACCCTACTATAGACTTATTGTACTACTTATCTCTTTGCTCATTTCGAGAAAATAAGAAACACCTACCCAATTTCCATATAAGCACTATATGAACTTCTCTCATGTCAGTACGGGGTTAACGAACCTGATCCTCATTTTATGTTTCCCGATAGCTAGTCAGGGGTGGTCCGCATGTATACGACTGAGTATGCCCCACCCTTTTAAATTCGTTATTAAATAATGGTTTCACGTCGCTGCTAATGGAATAGAATACTATTTATTATGTACACCATAAATATTATGGCATTGTCTGTGGTGTACCATTTACATACAGGTATACAATAAATACATGTACAGAAAACATATACTTATTCATACAAATAAATACAATAATAATCATAAAACAAGAGCAAAGACATAATAAATGACGTGTAAGGAGAGAGATAGTGTTTGCTATTCTTTCTGGCATCAATATCGCACAGTTTTATAATAACGCTATTCACACGAATTAGTTGTCTCAAAAATAAACACTAACACCGCAAAATAAACTAGAGCAAAGTAGCCATGAGTCAAGCTGTGAGAGTACCTACGCAAGACTGAATAAGAAATATCTGGCTAACTAGTGCGAGAGCAGGAAAGAAAATACAATAATCGTCACAAACCGTTTCGTAGCATTCTGCAGTATTCAGTAATAGCAAAATCGTTGTAGTATTCGCACGTCCATTATTTTGAGGTTGAAGTACGTTCATCGTTTTTTTTTTTTGGGTTGAATTAAATTATCTGTGACAACGGAAGTGGAAGAAAAGAGGCATTAGTTTATGGTACATAAGAAAGTGTCGTATTTTGTGAAATCGATCGGAATGAGACATAAATGTTTGTGTCAGAATGTTCGCGCCGCGCATAGCCATTCTCTGTTAAAATGTTACGTGTTTGACGTTTGTTAATTCCTCAAACTTGACGTGAAGGTAAACTCCATAATACGCGAATCTTGTAAATAATAAACTAACCTAAATTAGCGCAGCTGTAACATTACTTTTACATATTTTTGTAAATTCAGGGTTTATTTTTTATAAAAGTAATTACTGATTTAAAATGTTCGTAAAATTTCAACTGCTGTGATTCTTTGTCAGTTGTATGAAATGGCTTTAAATAACAGCAAATTAATGTAGGGTGTTAATTTCCTTAACAATTAATTTCCTTGACTGTACATACGCTCACGAATGATTACTATGTAAATATTTTAAGTCGTGTTTAAACTTTGTTTTATAGCTTTAACCCCTCGTTCAGGCTGTCGGGACACCAGCACAGGGTAGTATGGTGGTGGTGTTGTACCTGTAGGTAGTACGGTAGTGCTGTAGAAGTGTATGGTTCATGGCGCTCCTAAACAGGTAATACTTTTCTGGCAATGTGTAACTACAACGCATTGCTGGCAAAGTATAAAGTTTGGTCCGACAATACCACAAAAATTGCTGCAATACTTAGCAATATTTTCAGTTTAGCCTCTCTGGCAAGTATTGCAGCAAATCTTTTTGAACTATTTCGTCAGCTATTGAAATGAAATTATTATTCTGTAAATCAGATATTGGACTTTAACACGTTAAATTATAAAAAATAAATAAGCTAGATTGTTGGCAGTGTACTGTAAATGAAAAATCTACCAGCCTTACTATTGTAAGAGATATATTGCTGGGCCATATATTTTCTATACATATTATAAACTAAAAACACTTCTCGTGTATTAATAAAGAGGTCACACGATCGCGTTGTTCTTCGAATTTTGATGCGGTTTTCACCATCATTTAGAGATGTTATTGCAAAAAGGTTGTGTGTGAATTAAATTCATATATCAGACAAGAGTCAATCTTAACTTAAAACCAGTTTAGACATATTGGATTGGCTTAAAAATAGTTTTAAGTAATGCCTGAGTCTTGAGTGAGGTTCTGTAATAAGGTTCTTACAGTATGATAGTTTTAACATGAACCGGCAGATTTCACCCGGTTTACCATACTATTGGTGCCGGGCAGCCTGGACTTTTACAAATGTACGTATGTGTATAACTATTGACTTATATTTATCAGCTTTGAGCGACTGTTCTAACTAATTAATTCATTGTAAAGCTATGGATTACCAAAGAAGCGATGTCGCCACGAATGAAGGCAAACGATTGTAATTTAGTGAGTTGGTTTTTCTCAGTCACGTAATTTAGGCTGCATTTGATTTATTTATACATTCTTAGTTTTTGTGTACCTACCGTAAAACCCTGAAGTGGTTGTTGTACTTATTTTAATGACCAAGTCTTACTATTGGACAAACCTTGAAATCGCGAAATAAAATCTGCTGTCCCGTACAGTTTGTCGATTTATGTGAACACGAAATGTATGGGCCAGCTGTTATTTTAACGTACCTAAATTACGCGACTCTTTTTGCGTGACCCAAATTACGCTCGTTTAGCCTCACTCTAAGTGCTGGAATATTGCGGCGGACAAAATAGGACACTATGTACAAATAACGGTCGTCATAATAACGAAGCCGTCATTGTCATAGTAGTCGTCATCTAGAGTTGCTGTCATTTATTTAGCGGCAGAGCTTTCTTAAGTCAAGCTTAGGTTAGTATTTTTCTAAATCATGCTAAACATCAAGTTTTTTTTTATTATATTTTAATATAAATATAAAAAAAAACTTCATGTTTTAACGCCCGCAACGTTTGCACACCAACTAACAACGCGGGGTAACAATGTTTAAACCTATGTCAGTGTTACTAAAAGTCACATGACGCGCGCTTTTGATTTGCATCGGCTAAAGCAGAAAAAAATGTTTGCAAAAGAACCTTTAATTATTCAGAGTTGTCGTTTCTACAGTCGATGGCACCATCAGTGGTAACCGTGGTAAGTTATAGCGTGAGTGTAAGCTAACCTTGCATTCTATTGAAACGTACGTACGTACGAAAGTTCGTACTACGCTAGCCAGCTCGAGGTCAAAATGTTACCACTGACGTAAAAACGACAAAAACAGCTAGCGCTATTTTTTTGTTATTGTTAACATAGATAATGACTGTACCTATTTTGCTAACGACTGTATTTTTAATATTTAAAAATAAACGCCTAAAATGCATTGCCATGGTTTTCCTTTTTATGTATAATACCATCATTTGTATCCTAAAGCTGTGCTGCAAAATTTCCAGGCATTATATATTTTTTTGGTTTTTATTTAAAAAGTTTTCTTCAAATAAGTATATATTGAAAATTAAATGAAATTTAATTAGGTTAATTTAATTTTAGGTTTATGAAAAAAAGAGATTTCTGTGCCTTAGGCTTCTACTATGTGAACGTAGTAGAGGCCTAAGGCACAGAAATCTCTTTTTTACCCTGTTTCTGTTCACACGGTGCAACAAGTCAGCCGGTATACTCGAATTAGTATTGATGGACAGATCGGCAATAATATCTGGCAGCTAAAGAAAAAAAGCAACATAGAAGTTTAAAACAATAAGCAACAATGGTTTACAATGGGCCTTATTAGAAGGCTAAAAGTCACCCAGTAGCAGTATCGACGAAAGGGTTACCGCTGCCCTGGAACATAAAGGGCTAAGGAAAGAACACGGGTGGGTTTTAGTCAGTAAGAGTCTGACACTCCCTTCTGCTCCACCCAGAGCGGGAGGGGTCATTTGATGATATCCCATCCTCAAAAAAAAAAAGGGTAATGGAGAGGGCTATGCTTGGAATTTCCCTGCGTGATCGAATCAGAAATGAAGAGATCCGCTGGAGCATCAAGGTAACGGATGCCGCTTTTGTGCTTCTCGCATCTAACGGGTTCCTGCAGCTTTCACAAGGTCGCCAGTCCGAAGGTGTATAACGAATACTTTATGGTCAGGAACTATTGATGAAAAGGTGTCCTAATATTTCTCATAAAACTACGAGGCCGGTTGCTGGATGCCAATCTTAAATATAGAAGCATCATCAAGAAACCTTTCCTTATCGGGACACATTAAAAAAATCAAATACTAACCTGATTACAAAGTGTTTGGGTATTGATAAAGGTTATGTGTTTAAAAACGTTCACACCCCCGCCGAACTGATACGTAATATAAAAGTTATATAGACGTAATTACGCTCTTGTCATACATAGTGTAGGTAATTTTAAATAGAAAAATAACAGTGACACGTCATACTTGATAAAAGGATTGTACAGACGCCAGCACATCAAGCTACTACAATCTGTCAAATTTCTTTAATAGATTTTCAACTTTCTCGCTAAAGCATTAAGGTTCAAGGTTGATTGAGAAAATTTGACAGTTTCGGGTAGCTTGACCTGCTGGCGTCTGTACCTACTCCAGTATGATGTGCTTATTGTTTGTACAACAATTTGATTCTTGATACGTTGTAATAAGGTATGTCACCAGAATCAGCTCCAAAGTAGCTGCTAAATTAAAAAAACAAAACTGTCCCTCAAGTAAGACTGCTTTGTAGATATCTCATTCTGTAATATTTAATATACTGAGAATTATTTAAATATGCTGCACACTGTTCAATAAGACAAAATACAGAGTAATCTGACTAAATGCAAGCTAATTTAGAATGCATTTTAGAAATATTTGCCCTTCGCATCATCGAGGGATTGTAATCTAAACCAACACGTGGGTAATACACAACACTTAACATTTTGTGTTCTGAAAAAAAAGCTACGTTAATGTGTCCCTAATAACTGACCGCTTCTCAATAGACGCATGACCTTGCGCACTGTTCGGTCACGACTATGGCCAGTGGCCGTACAGACCAGGTTGGACTATAAAAACTCATCAACATCACGCACTCAGCGTCCTGGCTGGAGACCTTAATTTATTGAGGCATCCACAGGCAAGCCTGTTTAAGAAGACAACCCTAAAGGTTGAACGGCGTGAAGCCATTTATAAAAAAAAACACACATTCAGCCGGAACCGCCACCTGGCCACACAATGTGTCGCACGATGGATTGCTGTGCTGTAGATTGCAATAAATACTCGCGGACTGATGTATCCAACACCTCCTTTTCTAGCAAGACATATTCTCCGCCTCAAATTAGTATAGCGTTGCGATTTATTTCCATCTTGAATGCTCAACACGGCATTGGTGGAATTAAAATTCGGTTGGGTGGTTGGCCGCATCCTGGTCGGAGTGTGTATGATTAAAGTGGCAGCCATGATCACGACTCTTTGTTATGAACCGTATAAGTTAGAAGTGGCTCCATCTGTAGACTTCAGCAGACAGCAGCCAGATGGCAGCTAGCAAAATAATTGCAAGTTGTACTTGCTGGCTGACTATGCAGTGCAACGTGTTGTTGTATAGGTGTCGCTACAAGTTTTGGAGGTTATCATTTTACTTCCTGACCACGTGACTGGCGCGGTAAACACTACACCTCCTGCATGCGTATGATATCCTGGTAATTGAAAAATTATGAACGTCGCGAACCCCGCGGTGGCCTGCATGTACAAACCACTAATTGATTAAAGGATGCAATAAGGTAGCCCGCAAAATACAAACTTTCTAAGCTTTATTTAATGGCAGGTCAGGTTGTATGTTGATGAAAATATGATTTTCGATAGTAAGTAGTAGAGTGAATAGGCTCATAATAAATTAATGCGCTTTACCATCAACGATTGCATCACTGCTTTCCATCAGGCGCGATTGCAGTCAAGCACTAGTTTATATCATTAAAAAAAAACAAATGTGTATTTAACTAATTATATTCATTAGCTGTGAAGCTACCTTATATTAAATAAATAAATTAGAATCTTCATACTACTCTTGTGAGTGACTTCAAACGTCATTATTTCATCTAATTGACATTCAATGAATCTAATCGATTCATCAGTTTATCGTCAATCTCACCAAAGAATCAATATCTATATCAAAATTAGAAAGTTTTAAGCTCATTTCGAGCGGTGGTGGCGTATTGATATCGGCCCTGACTTACGAGTTGTTGGTCGTGAGTTTGAACCTAGGCCGGCACTTTACTTTGTGTATTTAATTTCATCACCATTGCTTTCAAAACGGTGAAAGAAAAACTTCGTGAGGAAATCGGCATGTCCTAGAACCAAAAATTCAAAGACATGTAACATCCACAACCAGCACTGGGCCCGCGTGGTAGATTATGGCCCACTCCCTCTCATAGAGAGGAATCCTGTGCTCCAGCAGTGGGAAAATTATACTCGGATTATATTATATATATATCCTCATTTTGCTCAGCTCTCCAGGTGTATCCTGACTCTAGAAAAATAAAAAAGGAGAAACAAAATGTAGGTGTCAAAAATACTAATAACAGCTATTAGTGATAAGTGATAATCTGTATATTAGAAAGCTCAATTTTCCTTATTGATTTGTAGAATTATTCTTAAAGTAAACTATAATATGCGAATATCTTGCAGTAGTAAAGCGAAAGTATTTCCATCTTTTTGCGTGGTAAAGATTTCATGTTAACATGATAACTGAGCATCAAAGTCTTTTGTTGTCTTCAGGTAAGTGGAAAACAGCAATAGTAAACATCCAAGACTTGACCATGTGAAGTGTTCTTCGAATTACTGCACAAGAATGAAGTGCCGCTGCTGCCCGGTCAAGCTGGTAGACTGTCGAGGAGCATGCTGGAAATCTTTCTAAGGAACCATGATTTACGAGTAAGTAACATAAATTGGTTTTGGACGCGTACCGTACCGACGCGCGCTGGTCGGTTTAAAAGGAAGAGAAAGAAAGTAAGAAAAATATTTCATTCTGCACAAACAAAACGACAATTACAAATAAAAAATAATAATATTAAAAAAAGAAAAAAGACATAAGATACACATAGTCAATAGACTCGTACTCAAGCATAAAAATGTTGACACTTTTGTTTATTGCTTGATGACAAGGCCAGGGACCAATGACAACTCACATAATTGACATTGACAATACGACAAGACGATGTTGGTAGATGGCCACAAAACAATAACAATATTTCACCACATGACGCTGGCAGAATAGTCGACACGGCTCAGTTGCCAAATAAGAAAAAAAAAAAACCATAACAATTACAACAAAACCAAACATGCCAATTGCAGAGTGGCGAAATAACTAGTATAAAAGGAAATATAAAAGACGATCTTTCATAATTAATTTATAAGTTAAGAATTTATAGTAAGAAAATTAAGTACTGCTGGATTACTGATGGTAAAGTGCTTTTGAGGAAGGTTGATGGTGATCAATCAGTCCTTATTAAAGCAGAATCTCAAATCGAAGCCCTTTCTAAAGAAGCCTGACTATGTATTAATTCCATGTGCATGCCAATTTTGTTTATACTCTACTCAGTTTGTTTTTTCGATTGTTATGTATTTTTGATAACACTTTACCCTCTAAAAATCGCAATCGATTTAATTTATATGTTGCTACAATGTAAAAATGCCAAACCCCTTCCAACATCACTTTACAATCACACCAACAAACACACATCTCTCATTTCGAAGCTAGAGGGGCTGGGCGTACGTGGTGTATCGTTGGATATTTTTAAAGATTACCTACAAAACAGGACACAATGTGTTAAAATACTTATCCACCTAAGCGATGACCTTCCCGTTAATTTCGGTGTGCCCCAGTGAAGTGTAGTTGGTCTCTCTCTCTTCCTGGTTTATATAAACCAGCTATGCAACCTAGCTCTGCCAAATGGGAAATTACTGTACCTATTTGCTGACGGCACCGTCTTTACCTTCTCAGGTGCCTCCTGGCACGACACTTTTGAGGCAGCGAAATCAGGGATGAACACTGTAGTCGATTGGCTGAATAAACACCTTCTTACTTTAAACACGGATAAAACAAAAATACTGACCTTTACTTTACACCAATCCACACAACCCCCAAGATACCTTTGCACTTGTGGCACATTCTTGTCATACGCCGGAGTCCATTGCGTGCAGTTGTGCTGTGATCCAACGAGTACTCTTTATAAAGTATCTTGGGGTAATACTCGATAACGGTCTTAACTTCTCTTTACACATAGACCTGTTAACCTCAAGAATCAGGAAGCTGATTTTTGTTTTTAAAACGCTTCGCCATGTCGCTAAGGGAGGAATTGTCAAGAGAGTCTACCTAGCTCTTTGCCAATCTCTCTTAACGTATTGTATTTCTACGTGGGGTGGGGCGCCTAAAACCATACTGCTAAAGTTGGAAAGAGCCCAGAGAGCCGTATTAAAAGTAAGCACCTTCCGTCCCCTTCTTTTCCCAACAAATTAGCTATACAAATGCTGTGGAGTCCTCACTGCACTGTGAGACAGCTCTTTGTCCTCCATACCGTAGTCCTACAGCATCTAGACACCCCTTACGCCATAATCATCAGAAGACGTAAGGACACGGTCTGTCAGCCACATAGATGTAAGTTCGTATTTACTAAGAGATTCTTTTGCTTTCAAGGCCCACATTTATATAACAGACTCAATAAATATCTGCAATTCTACTCTTATCCAAGTAATACCTTAAAAAAACTGTAACAAATTGGCTTCTTGAACAAAATTATATTGACACAGAACGGCTTCTCCTTTCTGGAGAAAAGTTCTACTAAATTGCAACTATCCCTTTCATACACAACACACACACTTCACACACATCACTTACACCTCTCACCACCACACTACACACCCTCTCGTTTGTATTTTGACTTTTGTTTTTCTCTTCGTTGATTTTATTTTACTCAATTTCCATGTAAAAGTGACCATTATTTGCTTTTTAAGAGTTGGGTCTTGTGCCCTTAATACAAGTTATCCTGATAACTTAGCAAGGGTGCAAGTTACGACAACTTCTAGTGCTATAGTCACAATTAAGACATAAGTATGTAACGTTAAATAGCTGTATTGTTGATACGAATAAATACTATTATTATTATAAATTCAATTTTTTATAGGATGATCTTCTTCTTCGATAATACTTAACACATTTTTACGGCGTAGTAGGTATTGAACTTTTATATGAAACAGCAGCGAAAACCCAATACACAACTAAATATCATTTACAGTCTCTACTATAAATTTGTACCAGTATAAATAAATAGCTCCTGAATGCATTGCAGGACCTCGTCAGCCTTATTAAAAAACACTTCTTAAATT
The DNA here is from genome assembly GCA_951799955.1 of Apamea anceps. Taxonomy (NCBI): domain Eukaryota; kingdom Metazoa; phylum Arthropoda; class Insecta; order Lepidoptera; family Noctuidae; genus Apamea; species Apamea anceps. The sequence continues at coordinate 23,764,848 of OX637500.1, forward strand.
ATGTCGAGCTAGTGAAATGAACGCGCATAACCTTACCATAGCAACGAAAGCTTTTAATTATCAAGTAAATAGAGTAAACTAAATATATATTTAATTCTACTCTTCATTTAAATTCTCTTTCTCGTTTGCTTACGGCATTAGTTCGACAAGGATAGTATGAGTATGACAGACAGAATATTGAAGATTGCTATTCTAGAATTTTAGTTTCGATTTTTGCTACACACAAAATAACCACCAACACACACCATCACAGAAATGTCTGTAAATCAGTTTTCAAAATACGAAGCTAGATGTCACTGCTATCGCAACGAAAGTGACGCAACGTCGTCCATCGCTGTAATAGCGAGGCTCCGGAAATCAACCTCGTGACTGATTCTGCTACCCTGGTACCAAAACTCAAAATGTTCGAGTGTGGCGTCACCATCATCATCATCATTTCAGCCGAAAGACGTCCACTGCTGGACAAAGGCACCTTCCACTTCGACCGCTTCTGCTTCTCGCATCCAACGGGTTCCTGCAGCCGTACTGCAATTCAACTACGGGTACCAGGATAGCATAAGGTTTTAGAAGGTCGATCGGAAACAGAAAGTTTCAATTGGTGCCATCTACATATCTACGCAATGACACAACACGTCCGTTTCTGAGTAGACTTGAGCTGTTTTATCTGGTTCAAGCAGTCTCTTTGATGGGTTAACAGATGACGCTACCGGTCATGCTGGAATATTAGAAGTTTAACATCAATTTCTTTATCTATTTATGAATAATGGTTTTAACATAAAATAAAATAAAAAAACACGAAAATTTGGCGTTTATAAACATTATATAACTAACGTTTAATTAAGTAACTACCTAGTGGAAATAGTTAGTTAAAAGATAGTGAGAATAAAGACAATATTTACATTAGATACTAAACTAAATGACTAACATTATATTGCGTGGTTAACAGGGACCAACCAAACAGCTAGGTTGGCTCCCCGTCAACCACTGGCGCAAGCTGCATACTTCGTGTCCTTTTATACTAGTGAGACATACGAACTTTTCTCTTTGTTTAACACCCGAACATTCCCTGAAAGCTCGGTACGGGTATGTATATTTATTAAGATACGGATATATAAAGATAGATAGATATATTAAGAAATATATTGCAAGTTATTATAGTTGGTTTAATGTTTATTGTAAATCTAGAAAAGAGCTTTTATTTATCGACATCCACTAAGAACAAACGCCATTTCCCTCTGCTCATAACAAGTGTCTTTTGTTATTTTAATGTATAAAATACTAAATGTATGTGCATTGGATTCATTTTTAAGTAAAATCTACGAACAACAACCAGGATTAACTGCATGACGTGCTTTCCAAAGCACACACAGGTCTGGGTATACAATTGAAGGTCACCCATCCACTAAACGACTTCGGTAAGCATTGTTTAACCGTGATGCTGTTATTATTCAGCCACGAGCTTCTGGGTGGTTTATGTGAATGGTACAATAATATTCAATTTAATTAAAGCACAGAAAGCTTGCGTTTTTTCAACTTGTCGCTATTTTAGTAATAGGTAGCACCCCTACGAAGTGAGGGCGGCCCACGAGTCTATATAAATGAAAACGAAACGCTGTTTTACTTCTATAAGTATAAAAGGAGAAACTGACTGACTGACTGACCTATAAACGCACAGCCGAAACAACTGAGACTAGGAATGTGAAATGTTGCATACCGCTTCCTTTAATAATGTATGGGAGCACTAAGAAAGGGTTTTTGTAAATTCATCCTTTAATGGTGTGAAAAAGGAGGATTTTTTTGTATCAAAAATCTTATTCGGAAAGTTTGTATGGAAGAATTTTAGCGCGCGGTCTAATATAATTCAGTATTTAGCACCGAAAGCTGAGAATCTCAATCATTTTTCGAAAATCTGCCCTTGACGGGGTGAAAAGGGGTAGTCAATTTTACAGGGGAGGATTTTACTGCGTGACCTGATTTTTTTTACAGGTACATTTTTGTCTGACTAGGTTCTGAAAGACAATTCCCGCATTTTTAAGAACGTTCGCATTTTAATCTCAGTCTCAATCTTTCAAAAACACAATCAATTTACGTACATTTTTGATATGTTGTTGATATTTTTTTTTAAGTACGTGAATTGGCCTTCTGATATCCTACTACAAAAGACGCACGAATATCAATAACTATCTATATCATTAAGGGTCGATTTTTCTATAGTCAGACAACTGACGACACGGTTGGTGCACTGGCTGAGCGATCGACTGCTGCGCTGCGTGTCGCGGATTCGATTCCCGCATGGTCAAATATTTTGTATTGTCTACAGATAGTTCTTCCGGGCCTGGCTGTTTGTGTATGTGAGTTTAAATGTTGGTAAATGCACCCACGATACAGGTAACAGGAGTAATCTAGTGGAGGGGGGGGGGGGCTCAATATCTATAAAATAAACTTTTATCTGAATAATAAATATGCTGTCAATAGGTAATGGTTACTCTTTACGAGTAGTTAAGAGATATTTGATCATTGAAAAATCACCCTTCGGGTTGATTTTTCCATCGCCAGATAACTTTATTCCAGAATTAAATTGACGTTTGACAGTTTTTTTACGAAATAACCGTCAATGTTTCAAAATTATTTCTCGAATAAAGTTATCAGATGATTGAAAAATCAGCCCTAAATAGATATCTATCTACGAGTATATCTATATATATTATAAATCAATTGCTGTTCGTTTGTCTCTGGCTGATTTTGGTTTTGAAATGTTTGTCCAGGGAAGGTTTAAACGGTGAGAAAATATAGAAAAATTGCGAGGAAGATAGTAAAAACAACAATTTCATTTTCCCATTTAAACTGTTCTACCTGCTTTCCTGTCAAACATTTGATGTTCGCCCCTTCGGTACGGTAGACTCGGGTCTACTCGAATTGAAGCACGTATTGATTAAGGGTTTTGAATCGACAATATACATATATCCACATTACTCGGATTATCTAGGATTAGTAGGTTAGGAGTAGGGTAAGAGTAGGATAGGAGAAGAGGAGGGTAGGAGTAGAGTAGGAGTAGGGTAGGAGTAGGGTAGGGTAGGAGTAGGGTAGGAGTAGGGTAGGAGTAGGGTAGGAGTAAGGTAGGAGTAGGGTAGGAGTAGTGTAGGAGTAGGGTAGGAGTAGGGTAGGGGTAGGGTAGGGGGTAGGACACCACGCGAACGAAATAGCGCTGGGCAACTAGAAATAATTTATATGGCAAAACAACGTTTGCAGGGTCAGCTAGTATATAATAATAATATTACGGCCGCGCAGGTGTCTAGCCTAAGAATCCGTAACCATGGTAACGCTACGCGTTCGTTTTATCAGGAGGACAGGATTTGTAAAGAGTTTATATTAACCATGAAGTTATTCTCAGTTCACAGCGCGGCCGTGAAAATGGTACGATTTCGTTTTACAATAGTGTTTATACAATTTTCTTGGTGTGTACGAACATTTGTAAAAACTTGTTACTACTTTTTATTAGGGATTTGTATGCGTGCAAGGTTTATGCATAAAACGTTCAAAATCTAGTCGCAGTCTCATCTCGGCGACAAACAATTAATGTCAAAAACTTGTAAAAATGTAGGGAAATTTGACGCATTTTTGACAGATTGAGACTGAGATCAGACTGTGAACGTTCTTAAAAATTACGAGAAAAAAAATTAATTCAAATTTTGTTCTCATTTTTACAATTTGTTGATCAGTTATATTAGGTTTGATGTTGATCAAAATATGATACGCGATCGCAACAAGTATGTATTTACAGAATTATTATTACAACACTGCATTCATTTTCACGGTCGTAGCATAATAAAATCTGCTACGAGTGCTACGACCGCGTAGCCGTCGTAGCCGTGACGTCACTTACATTGTAGCAATGTCTTAACTTTGAATAGGCAATGTATTGATAATGAAAGAAATAAAAACCACACTGAGGCAAATCTTCAGTCCAATTATAGATCCGCTATTAGTATGCCTCAAAAGAACAAATAAAGAAACTGTAGCGGTATAAGCGGTAAAAAAAAAGTAGGTTTATTAGAATATAAGGTTGTTTGAGAATTAATTTGAAATGTTTAATGTTTAAGTTAGTTAAGTAAGGTGTTTAGACTAATTAATTCAAAAGTTTGTTTGTTGTATTTAGTTACGTTGGGTGGGTTAATTAAGTTGGTTTTTTTTAATGAGTTGATGGGAGTTATATAAGAGATGTTATTCTAATTGTAAGAAACATAAAATTCAGAGGGGATGTTGTAATATTAGCTTAATAGAATTTTATGTCATTGAAATACTGGCAGGTTTTATGTCTATGGTTTCAACGCCACAGGCGAACAACGCGTCATACTGACGTAAAGCAAATCCTACATCTCACAAATCCTGAATCTCGCAAGCAGAGTTTACCGTGCAATTAGCATAGATACAATTTCCCAACATCAATCGTTGGGCAGTTGCCCGCTAGACACAACACCCTTCTGGTCGGAGGATCCTCCCTTTTCTATGGAGGATGAGTGAACTTTACACCCTGTTCCTCATACCTCGAAAAAACTAAACTAAACATTAATTCACCGTCCCCGCAGAATAAACACGCAAGTGTAAAAGGTCAATTTTACAGTAAAAATAAAAAACCCAAATTGATCCATAACTTTATGACTACACCGAATAGAAGTTTGTTTTTTATGTCGTTTAAAAGATTTTTTTTTTTGTACATAGTCTAATTAATATTAAGTGTTAAACAGGTACCGCTTTTGAGTTATTGATAACAAAAACATTTTACAGAAATATATTTTTTTTATCGTTAATGTTACTTACTTGTTTTTTTTTTTCTTGTCTACTTTTGTATTTTTTTTTTTTGTTTTGCAATGTAACTTAGAATTTTCTTTGCGTTTTTCGCAGTACAGTAATACCGTTAATGGGCGATTACGCGTTTATTCTGGTGCAGTCGAAAAGTTTTTGATAATATTGTAGGTGATTTAGTTTTTGTTCTGGAAAATATATTATCAAGGTCGGAATTATAACATTATGTTACGATATACGGGGTGTAAAGGGGAGCACAGAACAACCGTACTCCCCAAACGTCAACCTCACCTGCGCGCGGTGACGAGGTGCTGGCGACCGACCGATGGCGGTATAACCATCCCCCAAGCCAACCTAAATTCTCAAGAACAATGACGGGTAACAGCGTCAACATTGCGAAAGGATTGGCTCTGCGGTCACTAACCCGCATGCCCAGTGTGTTGACTATGGGCATTGAACCTCCCAAATGACCAATCTGCTAAAACAACGGCCCCCAGTTCCCGGTGGTCCTGCTATTCCTGGTCCCAGGTAGCGGTCACGGTAACGGTGAGAGTTAGGTCGCACTAACTAGCATATACAGGGTTTATCTGAGGTCCGAAGACAGGGGGACGACACGGTAACCCTGGAGTCAGGCCACCTATTCTACTTGCGCGAAGTGATCACCTCTCCCAAGGCGGTGTCGGTTTTCTAGTCAACAAGCAACTCATTAGCAGCTTTGTGGAAATCATTAGGGTGTCAACACGGATAGCGTACCTTGTACTGGAATTCATCGACAGGTACTACCTGAAAATGATACAGGTATATGTGCCGTCTTCGATATGCTGTTTTCCCGTCGACGCGAAAAAGTAAGGTGTCCAAACTTTCCTCAGAGATGAGAGTTGAGAGCGCTAGTGTGCCTGTGTTTGATATGACGACACGGGAATTCGTTAATCCTGCCTCCAAAACCTTGGCACAATTTGAAATAGAGATAGATAGATTGAATTACACTAAACTGTGGGAGGAATCAATGTATACAACAGAACTGGCTGCTAACCAATGCGCTGCATACCCATAATGACACCCTTTGATAGACAAAAGCTACCCAGTTTAGCAATGTAAAAAAAACACCGAACGCTTTCGAAACAATAATGAAACTAGTATATAGTATAGTTATAGTGACTCCTTCAGACTTTAGGACGAAGAGTTTTGGATATAATAATGTAAATAGGGGCGATACCTATAGGTAATTACTTATTATAATTTGTGGTAAGGTGGGGTTATTATTACCGCACATTACCACTGACCACTTCTACTCCATTATCTTAGTACAGATACTTGCGGATATGCAGCTTCCACTACTTTAACAAGTTAAAAGAGCTCAAGAAGTTCCAACATAAAACTACAACAACTTTTGAATATATATATTTTTTTAATTACTTGGACAGCTTTCAGTTCAGTTTTATCAAATAACATGAACTCCTTCAGTTTCTCGCTACACCATCGTAAGATAATTTATATAAAACGGTATTGTAATCGCCTCATTGATCCAGGGCTAAATTAATGTTATTGCTGATTTCTGAACTATTCACACGAACTACCTCAATTATTTACGGATTATCACATGCATATTATGCAATATTTTGTTACAAATATACAAAATGTAATTTAAAATGATTTTGAAGTGTTTAAAATTTTGAAGTTCAAAAAATGGGCACATGTAGGATTCGAACCTACGACCTTCGCGTTTCAAACGCGATGCTCTATTCCATCCAGCTGAGCTAATGTGCCACTACAGATGAATTCCAAATTTGCGTTCTGTATCGTCCCTCTGAGTACATTCGGCGACAGCAGCGCTCGACGCCCTTCAAAGTAAACAGTTGCAGTTGCGGACTGATGTGGAACTACTTGCACACGCATAAACCCTTTTGAAGGTCAGGGACGCAAGTCATTTAAGTCGTGCAAGACAGATGGCATTGATTTCCGTCGAACTTTTGCATATTTGTTTTTAATTAATTGTGATTTTCAGAAGATAGTTGTATTGCTTAAAGTCTTTACTGAAGATGTAATGAGGATGTCCATTTCAACCGCGCGGCCAACTCATAAAATAAAATGAAACTTTACCAGGAATTAGTGGTAATTTGTTACTATACACACGTCTTTTCCTGAATTTGTTGCAAAAAAAACTGAGATGCTATAACCAAAAATAGTTGGCCGCTAGAACCGCCACTTGCCGTAGTCATCGCCTGTGATTACACAGAAACTTAATAATGCAGATAGGAGAGTGATACATCAAAAGAAAGGTCTTAATTTGTTGTATTTGTTGCAAAAATAAAAAGCATCAAAACGTAAATATACAAAAAGTTATGCTATATTTAGTTTCCAGGTTATGGGTAGGTAGGTATCTCAACATAAATATCAAATTAATAGAGGCTTATGTGTATGGACAATTAGTTGCTAATTTGTTGCAGCGAATAAACAAGAAAAATACTAAAAAAATAGGTTCAATTATTTGTTACAGTCGATTTTAGTTGGCCGCTCGGACGGCAATATGCCTAAAATACAATGGCGTTTATTTCGTTATTAAAAATTGGTTCAAGCTTAGTTAAAGTACTAATCGATAGGTAACGTAACCTAAATCGGATAAATGTGGGGAAAATAACGGTGAAATTCATATTTTAGGAGATATCCACTGAAATATTTAAGTATGAAACTGTAAGAGAGTAGGGTGACCATGAATTTTCACAATGACGTGAGACTGAACCGTGATTATTGTAATGTTCGATAGTCATATCTTAATTTTTTAAGGCGAGTGCTTACATTTTAAGGCATCCATAGCATACTTTATAAAAGTCAAAATCACATATCGATTAAAATTTCTTTGTTCGAAATCAACATAAAGGCAAAAAAATCAAGTAATAAAAGTCAACAAGATAAATACAAAATCTTTATAAACTACCTAACATAATATTTATAAATTAACTGACACGAATATAAGACACAGAATGTAGACATATTTTCTTACTTATTTCAATTTTAAAAGAATTGTCGTTATATAGGTACCTACTAAATAAAAGAGTGTGAAATTTTGATGGAACATTTAGCATATTATACCTTCATTATTTTTCTTTTACAATCATAATGTGTGTGTGTGTTGTGTCGTTTAATTACTGTGTTCCTATGGCCATCTTCCAGCTCCATCATCAGTCCCTGGTTACTATCTAGCAGCAAAGTACTCGTCAAGAGGAATCATATAAGCCCAAACTCCATGGGCTTGTGTCGTTCAATTACTGAGTTCCTATGGCCATCTTCCAGCTCCATCATCAGATCAGCTCATAAACTTTTCAGCGCTTGGCTAAATATCAATTGCCGTGCCCCTAGCGCGCGGCTACAAATTGATAAAATTTTTAATTATAGTTTTAGTTGTACCACGCAGTTAATGCGTGGTACAACTAAAACAATAATTAAAAATTTTAGGATGAAAATAGAACGAAAAAATCATGCCTGTTCTCTGTCGCCGAAATACGACACGAGCGGTAAGGGCACGGAAATATGTGTCGAGCGGTTAAGAGGTTAAAGATAAATATTATTTCTTAGTTGGTGGTATAGAATTTATACCAGGCACAAAAATAGGCCACTATAAATGTCATTTTTTAAATAAAAATACATATTTCTGTTACGACGACAATTCTTTTAAAATTGAAATAAGTAAGAAAATATGTCTACATTCTGTGTCTTATATTCGTGTCAGTTAATTTATAAATGTTATGTTAGGTAGTTTATAAAGATTTTGTATTTATCTTGTTGACTTTTATTACTTGATTTTTTTGCCTTTATGTTGATTTTGAACAAAGAAATTTTAATCGATATGTGATTTTGACTTTTATAAAGTATGCTATGGATGCCTTAAAATGTAAGCACTCGCCTTAAAAAATTAAGATATGACTATCGAACATTACAATAATCACGGTTCAGTCTCACGTCATTGTGAAAATTCATGGTCACCCTACTCTCTTACAGTTTCATACTTATATATTTTAGTGGATATCTCTCAAAATATTAATTGCACCGTTATTTTCGCCACATTTATCCAATTTAGGTTACGTTACCTGTCGATTAGTACTTTAACTAAGCCTGAACCTATTTTTAATAACGAAATAAACGCCATTGTATTTTAGGCATATTGCCGTCCGAGCGGCCAACTAAAATCGACTGTAACAAATGATTGAACCTACTTTTTTAGTATTTTTCTTGTTTATTCGCTGCAACAAATTAGCAACTAATTGTCCATACACATAAGCCTCTATTAATTTGATATTTATGGTGAGATACCTACCTACCCATAACCTGGAAACTAAATATAGCATAAATTTTTGTATATTTATGTTTTGATGCTTTTTATTTTTGCAACAAATACAACAAATTAAGACCTTTCTTTTGATGTATCATTCGCCTATCTGCATTATTAAGTTTCTGTGTAATCACAGGTGATAACTACGGCAAGTGGCGGTTCTAGCGGCCAACTATTTTTGGTCATAGCATCTCCGTTTTTTTTGCAACAAATTCAGGAAAAGACGTGTGTATAGTAACAAATTATCACTAATTCCTGGTAAAGTTTCATCCAATTTTATGAGTTGGCCGCGCGGTTGAAATGGACATTAATGAGGTACCTACCTAAAGACTATATTCGGGGTCGCCTTAGATGCATTATACTCAAACTACAGACCAAACTTATCTGTAGATTTACATGAGACAACTATCGGTATTTTTGGCAAAACTTACTATAGGTAAAAACACAAAGCAGTCCACACCTATCAAAGTCGGCATGCTCCAATCCTTGAACTCGCTTTTAGTTAAAGTACAAGAAAGAAACCTATCGTCGCACTACAACATAGTGCGCCTCGCAAAAAATGTAATTAAATGTTGTGCAAGACTCAAAACATTAATAAGTAGGAAAACTTTAACTTATTTCTGCAATTTAAGAACTTAATCATACTAACTATAACTGTTATCTATTTTTTGTTGATAATAAGATAACTAGTACTCAACCTCATGTGTAATTTTTGTAACTTATTATGTTTGTCATAGTTAAAACTCACGGTCAAAACTACTTTTGACTGCAAAGTGAATTTATTTTTTTACAATTAATCGCATTTCCCTTCATTTTAACAGTTCAGCCACGTTCATTGCGTTATTTACGATAGTTAGCAGACGAATTTATTAAACCTACTAGTTTCCGCCCGCGACTTCGTCCGTGCGACATTCTTGTACCCCGCCCCCACCCTATCACATCGCATCGCTCGCCCGCACTATCACTTCGTTTTCGCTTAGTTCTCATTCTGACTGTATTCATTTTGACCTAGCGTGATGTTGAACCGACCCGAACATTATCATACTTATTTTGTTGCGGAGTTATTTTAAAATTATGATATCTCCTAAGATGCTGATTGAAATCAAGTGATGTCTAGGGCAATTTTGTTCACAATTAAATACTTGTGATGAATAACGTATTTATTTGGATAAGGATTATCATTTGGATAAGGATATCATGTTGATAAAACACCTTCGCAAATAATGCATTAATTTCTAACAAATTTGATTACCATAACTTTCTCATAAATTGAGCTATCGAATGCAAAAATAATTATTCAAATCCGACTGGTAGTTCCAGAGATTACATTATTATTCCCCGTACATACACACAAACAAACAAACAAATTTTACCTCTTTATAATATTAGTATAGATGAAGCAATGGATCAGAAATGTCCTTCAAAACTGTCGGATTGTAATTGAAACTGTGTTACGCAATTAGGGTGGTATTTATTTTCCGTTTTTTTTTTAATTTAAAATTGCCGTTTTGGAGTGCTCTCTAACTACCTCCAATTTGACATATCAATCAAATTGCAAGACTTTTGCTTATTCATTGAACGCTGGTTGACAAGATACTGAAGACAGAATGTACAAAACGTGTCCTATTTATGAAGTAAGCAGATCTACATATTGTTGTATTAAATTTTTATGTCAGTGTATTAATCTATTTACTAATGAAACTAAAGAGTTTGTTTGTTTGAACGCGCTAATCTTTGACTAACTTGGTAAGTTTTGAATTTCACAGGCTACTTGATAAATCAGCGAAAGTAATGCAAAAAGTAGAGTTTGAAAAGTTCTCAACCTCAAATTATCAATTCAGAACCATTCAGTGGAGTGCTTCCTACCACGAAGTCAGCGCAACTACGATGTTGAATATTAGGAACCCATATGGCATTATTTTAGAGTACCGCACCAGAGTGAAGTTCTCGCGTTGAGTGCTACAACACGAAGTCAGTCCCTACGATTTTGAATACTAGGATCCCACAAGGCATACGCAACTATAATATGTTCAGATCCAGTTGTCAAAACGTAGCAAGAACCTTTGAGGTCAGTCCTTACGATTTTGAATACCAGGAGCCCATAAGGCATACGCAACTATAATATGTTCAGATCCATTTGTAAAAACGTAACAAGAACCTTTGAGGTTTTCGACCATTCTCCTCTCTATATTCTGTTCCACACATACAGGAACAGACCATCATTGTGTTTGATACGTTTTTACTTACAGCAAGCAATTTAGATTTGAAACTTATAAAGTTACAACAAAACGGTGTTTGTTACACTTTTCTTCTTATGAAATGTCATGAATACAGAAATATGGTAAGATTAATAATGAAAATAGAGCACAATGAAGCACTGAAGAACGAGTAGTAATTTTTATGCCGGATTATACTGTACCTAGTTATTTTTATTTTACTAAAGAATGAACGATGCTAACGAAATTGCAGGAAACCCCTGAATCTCAGTTATACTGATGCTTTTGAACGTAATTTCATGTTTCCATATCCAAGGTAATAATAGTAATGGTAATTAAAAAGCACTTAAAATCCCAAAATATAGTTAGCTGGCCGTAATTACTTTAGTTCAATCTCAGATTTGCTGCCACCAACTGCATCAGACTGCTTGAAAACTGAAGGTCCAAACCCCATAATTATACTCGTAGTTAGGAACATATGGTGGTGACCCGCTCGTCAATAATGAACTATGAAACCAACCAATCCATTTTAAAATTAGTTACAAAATCATTTTAAAATGTCAAAAAAATCATGATTATATTTTGATATCCAATTATCAACATGAAGCTACTACATTTCAAGGGGATTCATTATACCAGATATAGCTAAAGATTTACTTTTCAATTTCCCTCGTGTGCTAACGGTTATGCCTGTTTTTTATGTCAGTAATTTTGCAATGTAACTAAAATGCCCTTAAAGCATAGTATAAAGAGAGGAAGTACGTTATCTTCATACAAACGCACCGCGCGCGGCTTGTATGTGTGCGCCAAAGTATCTATGCGTCGCCGCACGCACACTTACACAAATCTCGGCGGGTTTCGCAGCGCGCCAGACGGGGCTAACATCGCACGAGGTTCGCGCGTCACGGCTTTTCGGCACCGCTATATGAATGAAAAATGTGTGATAATACTGATAATCGCAGGAGAACGTATTGTTGTGTGTTTGGGTGTTTATTTTATTGGTTTATTTTATCCTTTTTTTTATAAATAATATTGCTCTGCATCTTGAATACATTTCTGTATTTGTTAGGAAAACCATTGTTGAACTTTATTGACTAATGATCACTGAATTAGTTATTTATAGATATGTGTTATCTTTGGCAAGGGCCGGGCTTTAAACTAATGAATTGGTGACAGTACTATCAGTAACCTACCGTTTACTCCTGCTCATCACCGCCCCGCGCCGCCCGTCTGCTGGCCCGTCGCTCTTTCTTTCATCGTGAAAGGTTTCATCATCGTTTAGGTACCCAGACAATACAAGTAAAAAATACAACATCCCGATCCTTGCCCATTTATTGGCACTGAATTAAAATTTAACAAAAAGTGACAACCCTAAGACAGTAGGCAATTATGTCGCGGAATGTGCCGGAGATAGCCTACTTCCTCTCTTTATACTATGCTTAAAGCATTTAGACGATTAAACTTTTTTTGAGTTATGTAGTGCTGGTGAAACAGACGCGCGTTGCGTTACCATGGTAACGGACGCTTGAAAACTTCTTGTAAAAAGAGTAAACAGAATATTGTTTATTTCTACTTTTAATTGAAAATTCTTGTCTGACCTATGTGAACTGCGTTAGTTAGACAGGGATAGAATGAGAGTATCACACAGAATATTGGCGATTGCTATCTAGAGGATCGCGCAATATTCACGGTTTTCACTCTGCACTACGTAAGTTTAGGTATTCGAAACTCAACCACGATAAGATAGGTATACATGGCTCGACTACCAGGGTAACATTAAACAGAGGAGCTAACTTGCACAATTATTTTATGAACCTATAAATACAAACTGGTGGTCAAGTAAACAATGCTTGTAGTTGGCACTGTTTACAATTTTCCTTATACTATTCAAAATAAAATGACATCAAAAGTTACCCGCTGTTACTAAAACGATGCATTCCATTATTTTACATTTTTGATAAATAGGTTTAGTAAAATAAATTGAATCTACTTAGTAAAAACTTATGTATCAATTACCGTAACCATTCAACTTCTTTTACTGAAAATAAACGGGTTCTATTTCCGAGTGAAATGGTTTATTTTTTTTTAAATCTAGCTTTTCCAAATCTAGAGAACTCCAAAATAGTAAACTTGTTTGTTTAGTAGTTTCCTCCCTTCCAATAATTCAAATTTGTCCATTCTGACCCATTTCAATGCATCACTTGGTGTAGGCGACACATTAAAAATCACTTTATGCAAATTACTTTAAACAATTTCGAAAAGGGGGAAATCTATGCGTTCTTTGTAAGTCCTCCAAGTGAGTGAAGTAAAAGAACGCATTGATTCACGATGCTGGCTCGCGATCACGTTGGCTGCAATATTCACGAAGTTAGCAATGTTTTCTTAACAACTTATGTGCGTTATTATGAACTCTTTCCAAGTCTGACGTCCTGATCAAAGGAACAAATTGTGTTACTATGGTTACAGATATTTTGATTCAGCAACATGAAGGGGTGGGGGTGGAGTACACACACATGCAGGATGGGTAGGTATTTATTTACATTCATGCTCTTTCTCACTAAGGCTTAACAGAACTAGTCAGACAAAGATAATGCGCTAAACACACCCTTGTACCAAAGTCATTGCGGAAGTCATGCCGAGGTTTCAGTCGCTTGGTACTAGGATAGTATAACATCACAGAAGCAGGATCTGTTTGATCCTAGAAGCTAAAAAGTCAGAAAATCTGTTCGTTCGAGTCTGCCGACATTAAGGAACAGATTTAGTATGGAGCGGACCATGTCCGTTGACTAACCCTATTAATATTGTTCTATTGCATTGCGAACGTATCTTATACATACTATAAGACATGTTCAATAGTTGTGTGTAGTTTTTCCTAAGTAACTGATTGTAGTAGTGAGGTTTTAAAAGTCAAATCGAAATGGTGAAAAGTAAATAAATCCTCCGTACGTACTCGTTAAAATGATAGAACAGCAAATTCCGTTTTTGTCCGCACTAAAAATTGTTCATAATTTTATTATGGGTTCATCTAGTTATTTTAATTACACCTTGTACAGAAAACTTCAAACATTAAAAAAACGGCCATACAGGATAAATTTTTAACCAGTGCGCAAACTGTAACTATGCATTTCGCACGTGATTGTAGACCCCTTAGCGTAGAAACTTAACGTCGATTATCAAAAAAAAAAATCGCCAGTTTCATAGAAAAGTGCAATACCTACGCGGTCAAAATGTATGACAAAGCAAATATTTTTGTTTAAATACCCAACCAAAAGTTTCAATGGGGTGTTTAGAATCATGTACTGAATTCACGGTTACAGTTTGCGCACTGGTTAAAAATTTATCCTGTATATTATTACAGTTGTGTTTATTAATGCTTGTGATGGCAAAAATCCTAGAGATATCCACATCAACGCTGCTATCTATGGTGCATTTTATCAAAACGAATAGCGGTCATTGATCATCTTCATTTGTGATTGGCACACACCTTTATTTTAATTTTTTACTAGCTCTTATCCCACTGCTGGGCAAAGGCCTCCCTACTCTCCTTCCACCTCTCTCTGTCCAGAGCTGCCAAGGACCAATCTTTATTAAAGTAGTCCAGCTCTTCCCGCCATCTCCGTCTGGGCCTGCCGTGATGTCGTTTGCCATTAAGCGGGGCCAATCAACGGGCACACACCTAAAAAATTGTATTGATTCGTTCTTGTAATTGGTTCCATAATAATTAGTAGTGATTTTATCAGAGAAGAATAATATTATTTTACCGAACCAATCGGACTGTAAAATTCCGTGTTAGAGCACAAGTATGTAAATTTAAGCGTATATGCGAATGGTGCAATCCATCATAAATTTTCTAACAATCTATCAAACTGTGTCATCATAATTTATCAATCAAGTTAAAGTCGTGCTAACATCGTTTGCTCACCGCACGGGCCACAGTGGCAATGTGCAGGGTCCACCAATTGGGTTTTACTAGCAAGCAAAATAAAAATATTAATGAAGAAATACAAGGATAAGAAAGCAGGTATTTTCAGATATACGTTCTTCATTTAAGCTCTCTTAACAGCCACCTCAGCAGTGCCTAAATACAGTCCAGTATTGTAACGTTACTCCCAGGATTTACTCGAGGAGACTCATGGGAATCCTCGATCTACTCTAATTTATTTAATTTACTTTACAACCACATTTTTAATAAATTGACGTAAACACAAACATTTAATACATTGGTAAACAGTTATTGACGATTTTAGTCCTTTAGAAATTATGACAAAAACAATTTTTGAAATCTTTCTATAAGTACACTATAACTTTATTGAAATTGAGTCGGAGAGGATCGGGTGGTGCGAAGAGAGCTACCTACCCCCATCTGCCTACATCCCTACTTCCCCACTTGTGTTCTGTTGCATAGCTGTACGGATGTATGCACCTAAGTACAAATGCGGGCGCAGTTGAGAATGGATGTCAGACGGCCCAGCGGGCTCGGCCGTACGGCCAAGCTCGTTGCGCTGTTTCATAAACAGAAAAACCGGCCAAGTGCGAGTCGGACCCGCGCATCGTACCTTGGAAGGATATTTTTTTTATATTTCCAAATTAAGTTTGTAATTTGTTTGGCCTGCTTACATAAGTTTATTACTAAAGTGTTTCTGTTGTATAATTAAAAACTGTGCTGGATTCAAAAATCATTTTTAAAAATCTTATTTTACTAATTTTACCATGTTGGTAAACAACCCTAAATAGTATAAATTGCACGTTATGCCTACTAGATTTTTTTAAAACTCGGTGCTGCTGTAGCTTGGGTACTAAAATTGATGATCTTTTTCTTTGTTCGCAACGTTTGAACGAAACAAATAATTGTGTAACATGAAAATGAGATAAGTTACGAATGTTGTGGATATACTGACTGATTAACAAAATACCAAACAATTAGATTAAGTTGCAAGCAAAGAGGACCATTTTTGAAAATAAAACAATAAGCCTAGGACAATTTAGCGGCTGAAAGAGAACAACTGAGCTGACATATGGTTGGTAACTCCCCATCTTCATAGGAAAGTAGTGAGAACTACGCTCGAAAAAGCAGTCGCAGTCGTTTGTCTTTTATAATTTCGCTACAGACTCCGTTTACATAGCTTGCAGTAGCTCAGATAATATACAGACAATATGTATATGATATACACCCAAACGTTCTTCAAAAGACCATCTATCTATTGGTGAATATTTTATTAAAATCCATTCAGTACTTTAGGAGATTAGTACTTTTGAAAATAAAGAAAGAAAGAAACAGATGCGTTGGGTGACTTTATACAAGGTGTTTTTGAAATCCAGGCAAATATCAATGTGACTTTTTCAATTCATGTATACTTTCTAAGTTTAGCTTGGATGATGTTTTCCATCACTGACATCGGTGAAGGAAACATCGCAAACATCATGCAGTCTTTCAACAGCTTGAATGATTGTGGGGGAGGTCATGAGTCCCGTGACTGCACCCGCTGAGACCCCGCCTGCTTAAACCAGTCCCTCTATCAGTTTCAGAATGTCTGGCAGGAGTCACATTCATGGGACCAAGTCCCCTGAAGCACTGATACATACAGGAACGCTATCTAATAATTTTGATTGGGGTCACAATATTATGCCTTTTCGGAGAAGACAATAATCCCATAAACATTATTGATGTCAGATAAATACAAAAATATGGGAGAATTAATATTTTTTTTTTTTTTTTTTTAATCGAATCATCATACATCTGGCGGCGTCAACCCAAGGCCGCCAGCTGTTGGCAGCTGATACCATTCGCGGTGCTCTGAGCTTAAAAGACAACTGATGATTGAGGATGAGATTTTGTAATACTTTAGTTCAGATGTCTTTACATTACACACTCTTGGTATATGCAAATAAAATATTTAAGCAACTAAAAATAAATCTTAAAGTCCTAGTAAACATTGAGTAATATAAAATAAATATTATAAACAGTGCGTATTTACAAACTTGTTATGGTGGTTTCGTAAGCTGAATAATGGCATTGTAGAGTTTTTGGGTTTTGTAATACTAATATTTCCATTCAAGATAATTACTATAATTATTATTGTGCTATAAGTTAACAAAAAGAGTAACGGGTATTGAAGAGTAGCTAAGATGTCTGTTTTATGTTTTAAATAAAAGCCCGACACGTGGTCACATCGTAATTTATCAATAATGTTCCTCAAATATTAATCTGTTAAAGTTATTTCAATTACTCCTCGTATAGTATTACGCATGTAGGAAATATGAATGCGTACCTATTGTGTATTATTCGATGATTCTATGTTCTTTGAAAATGTTGACCAATTTTAACCATTATATATGACATTAACTCATTTTATAAAGGACTACGACCAAAAGTCGTACCAAAACGTCTCATTCATCATGATCAAAATAATTTGTAGTTATTATTTTCTTATATTTTTACGACATTACGCGTCTGGGATTTGGTTTTTGAACAGGGAATTTAATTTAAAGTAAAAAAGTGTTTTATTCTCTTTACATGACGCTCCGTTTCAAATGATATGATTAATATAACCTTGAATTTTGAAAGTGTCATGATCACGACTTTCAAAAAACATGGAAAATAATTTATACTTTGCCGATTCTGCATTAATTAAAAATAACTAGAATATAGAACATTATTTTTATTTAAACGATTGTAATTTTTTTTAGAGCAATAATGGCCGTTCGTGTATGACATGTCAAACAAAATAAAATACCTAGTTTTCAGATAATTTCAATTTTTTTGAAAATCTCCAAAACCCGGGTTTAGTTTACAAAAAGAACTTTGTAGAAGTTAATATGACAAGTGTAGTCTATAAAAAACAAAGTTTGACTTTGACGCAGCATGGTACAGGATTCCATACATTCATGAGCATCCTTTACAAACTTCATTAATTTGCCTTGTTATAGCCATTTCATAAAACGGTCAAAGAATGACAGTTGCAATCAACTAAAGACGAGTGTCTTTAGTTGATTGGCAAAACGCAAAAACAGTTTAGCATGAAACCGGACCAAGTCCGCTAGTAACATCAGGGAAATACATTGCTTAATAATGCCTAGCATAACCTGCGGCAGCTCAGCTGTTACACATCCCATATGTATATAATGTACACTTTTACATTCCACAAGAAACATTCTATGTAATGGTGAAAATTTTATTAAAATCCATGCAGTACTTTTTGTGATTAGTACTTCCAACCAGAAGACGCAGACTTGTCTGTGAAATTCAGAACTCTTTCTATAACCATTACCATAATCAGTAAGAAATGTTGTTTAATTATGAAAACTTGTAGGGGTTTATTTTATAAATGTTTTACTTAAAGGACAATTCGTCTTTCTCTTTTACGTTTAAACGTCAAAAATGAATGGTTGGGCAGACGTTAATCATTACTTAACTTAAAGGAGCGTTTTTAAATAAATCCTGTAGTCTTTCTTACTGCTCATACACACGAGCAACACACGTCGACAGCAGATGAAAATGCAGCTGCCATCAACAGCTGCAGTTGTCTCGCCCGTTGACGCGTGTCACTTGTATTTATGCACACTTAGGGCCAATTTTTTATCCGTAATATAAGATTGGATGATATAATATCATTAGATAAACCAAAAATTAATCAAAATACACATTTTGTAAAAACTTAACCATTAGTTACTATTTTTAACGATTGGTTGAGTTTAACTACGGATCAAAAATCCGGCCCTTAGTAAATGGTATTTTTTTCTTTGTGCGGTAGGTTAATGTTGTGTTATCATATCTAAACCTACTTCATGGGTTTTCTAATAACAATCTGATCACAGTCGTGGATACATTAAAGGTATATAAACACTTGCAGATATATGTGCAAGTGTTCATATACCTATAATGTATCCTAATAATATTATCCTATTCCTTTACCTAATAATATTATTAGGGTACGTTATTATGTCATGTCGACTATCAATTGTAATGTACGACGTCTATAAGGTGGTGTATTATTTCATATTTAAACCGTAAGCTGCCCTGGCTTCACACATAACTAAATACTCCATTTACCTAGCCCGCGGTGGCTCATACTCGTATAATATACAGACCATATGTATATGATATACACCCAAACATTCACTGAGAGAACATCTACCTATTGGTAAAAATTTTATTAAAATCCATTCATTAATTTTTGACATTATTACTTTTAAACAGACCGTCCGCGACGCGCCGCTTGTGTCTGATTTTATAATATGCTATAACATCACGACTGTATTCCCCACGAATTAGGCAGAGGCGTCATGGTAGTAAATCTTTGTTATGAAACAGTTTGTCGAAACATAAGTTCACGTAAAATGAATACTTGTAGAAATGTGTATTGTTTTGTTTACATATTTTATCGCTTTTGCCTTTTCACACAGTATTTCTAATGCCTAATTAAGAAAAACGCAGTAAGAAATCTTTATTACGAATGTCTTCGCAAACGAAATCTTATTTTCCTGGGCTACACTTCCAGAATAGAAAAGCATGTGCACAGATAGTTGCTGTGTGAGCGAGAAAGTATTCGGACCCGCGCGCTACATCGCGTTGAAGGGTAGATAAAAATTAAATATTTATAGTATTTAATTTTTATTCATAAAACTCATCATTCATAATAGTAATTCACTATTATAATAATATTTCATTTTTTTATATTTTAATAATTGAGATACATCAGTTTTCTTTAATAATCATAATATTAATATATATTAATTTGTAAATACACTAAATAATTATATTTTGTTTTAAAGACAAAAAGGGGACGCTATTATTCCCTGTCCTATAATACAATAAGTATTGAACAGGGTGTTACGACGTTTTCCTTTACGGCAAGCGAATGTATCCTACGAATCCTTTGAATGATTTCTCCTAATATTTGAATAAGTAGTTGTTAATAAACATGATCATTCTAACAGACTTCAATCTTCGGTTCAGTTCAAGGATGCAAGCTTGAATGAGTTATTTTCTATTTAGTATGTGAGGTTATTTATTTAATACCTTCGTTCTTCTTTTCTTTTATAATATATTATGTCGCAATTATATATTAGACATTAAAGTGCAAGCGGTGTTATTGCCCGGGGAACGTCAGACGTATTATGTATCACCACTCGTGAAGGCTAAGTATTTGAATGCAGCCCCCTTTACAATATAATATATCTACAACATCATCAGGGCATGAGGAGGTAACACTAGTATATTTTGTTTAAGAACTTCATTGTAATTTTCGGTTTTGTTATAAAACTTCATTCTTCTTCATTCACAATTAACTGGCATTTTTATACCTTGATAGTTATAACAAAACAAAAGCCCTTGATTTTTTTCTGAATCCTGAATACATTGCCTTTCAAATGGTTCCTCATAATACCCTTACCGTTAAATAAAATAACAATATAAAGGTGATTCTTTAGGATCTGAGGTACAAATTTTGTCACACCGAGTGTATTTTTTATTTCCGAGTAGGACAATTCGCTTTTGAACTTTCCCTTTATTTGACAAGTACAGAAAGTTTTCCTAAAAGTGCAGCGTCTATGATAGAGGCTGCACTTTTAGGAAAATTTTGCCGTGAATCGCAGCGGGGTTGGCGGGGTGCTACGTAGCACCCCGCTAATCCCGCTACGATTCACGGCTCTATAAAACGCTGGACCGAGCTCCGATACGGCAGAGCATGGACGAGCCACGGCTCCTTCGGATGGAAGCCGTAGCTCGTTCATGCGCGTAATAAAGACGGCACGATTGGCGCAGTGGTTAAGCGATTGACTGCTGCGCTCCGTGTCGCGGGTTCGATTCCCGCACGGAACAAATATTTGTATGACCTACATGTATTTGTTCCGAGTCTGGGTGTTTTTCTATCTATAATATGTATGTATTTACAAAAAAAAAAATGTATATAAGTAGTTTATCAGCCATCTTGTTACCATAACACAAGCATTAGGTTGCTTAGCTTGGGACTAGATGGCGCTGTGTGAAATGTCCAGGGATATTATTATTATATTATTATTAAAAAGGATTGGCTTGCACTGATATATTGGTGCACTGCTGTACAAATTTTCAGGTGATTTCGTCATTAAAATTTGTATTTTAGGATTATAGTAAAAATGTGTATAGTTTATAACATAGGCTTGACGGTGCGTCGAGGCAATTGGTTCGGCGACGCCAACCTCTTTGATGAACATTGTTTTTAGAAGATATATCAACTGCCTATTTGACGTAACACCATGTACTGCGGAAGCGGTCCGCCTTAGGGAATAACAAAAAGAAGTGAGGAATAACGACTAACTAATAACGAATAACGAATGAACGTTTTTAATTACGGGATTGGTCTTCTGGTCATACACGCACGAACGATAATACCAATGTAGGCAAAATAAGCGATTTTGAGATAGACTCACACTTTGGCCTTATGTTTAATTATATTACTATAGAAAATATTATGCTGTAACGACGTACAGTTATGATCTGTAAGTTTTTTGTCTTTACTCACTACTATTTTACTAACGATTGTCAGTAAAAGATTAGATAAAAAAACTTACATTATTAACTGTATCCTTGAAAGAGTATAAAGGAAATTAAATAAAATCTTAAATTCTCATATATTATCCGTAAAGTGTTAGTGATGTCAATTGGAAGAGTCTGTCTCATCTACAGTTTTTTTTTCTAGTACGTTGACAACAAAAGGAATTACGAAGACTACGTTTATAATAGTCCATGGTATGTTCAAATTCTGTTACCCCTACGGATGCTCTAGTGCGATGCAGTGTAACAGAAAGGATAAACAGAATATCAACACTTGCTACTTTTGATTGATGCTCTCCTGATGATTTAACTAACGTAGCACATGCTAGTGTAGATAAAGATAGATAGTGTGTAAGTAAACCAGTATTTTTGGCTTTAACCCACCCCTAACCACCACCTCACCACCACCAACTTATGAAATGCCAATACCTGTCAACTGTTTCGCTTAACCCGTTGAATGCCGTAATTACAGACACATTTAAAAAGCCATTGTGTCTCGCGTGGATCTACGTTCGCGTATGAAGGGTTAAACTACTTAAATTGCACAACGCTCACGGTCAACTACTAAGGCAGTATAAACCAGAGATACCATTTTAATTTAAAAAATCTCGTACTTATCGTCACTGCGTCTTATATTAATATTTTTATCATTTGTACTTCGTTAGATAGGTGATAAGATGCTTAAATAAAAATATCTTCCCGTCATTTGTACGCTTAATGCTGTACTTTTTTTAAGATAACTGATGTCAAAGTAGATGGACGTAGATGATTTTTGAAAATGGTTAATTAAGTTCTTCCTTTAACTGTTAACTGTTTTTACATCGAAAGGTTTGTTAAAGTATTAGGTACGTACCCAATGCAATGAAACCAATAAAGGCCATTAAATTTGATAGTTTAGAAAAGTGATATTTAGTAACGAATTCTGGGAAATTATTAAAAACTAGCTTCTGCCCGCGGCTTCGCCCGCGTGGATGTCGGAAATGATCCCACGGGAACGTGCTAACAGGATAAAATGTATGTGCACCAGGATGCCATCTATCTCGCGGGCCCTTTGTGGCTAATTACAATAGAAAACCAATTGTGTCTCATTAATGGTGATTAAGAGGGTACCTATATGATATCTTTACCTAAGTACCTACCTAATTAAAAAAATAAATAAACTCAATAACAGAAAATAAAATACCTACCTACCTAAATAAACCTATTTATGACGATAACTAATCTAAACTCAATCATCATCTGCCTAGCCTTTTCCCAACTATGTTCAGGGCCGGCTTCCAGTCTAACCGGATGCAGCTGAATACCAGTATTTTACATGGAGCGACTGCCTATCTGACCTCCACAACCCAGTTATTGGGTAATACGATACCCTTGGTACGACTGGTTGTCAGACTTTCGGGCTTCTGACTACCCGTAACGACTGTCAAAGATCCACGAATGACAGCCGGGACCAACGGCTTAATGTGCTTTCCGAGGCACGGAGGTGTCTCGGTATGTAAAGATGGTCACCCATCCACAGACCGACCGCGGCAAGCGTAGCTTAACCTGACCGATCGACCTGTGCGGCTGTTATTATTTAGCCACGGGCCCCTCAATCTAAACTCAATAAATAAGCAAAATCTCTAAAAACTAATATCTATACGAATGACTATCCTACCTAACAGTATTATAAAATAACCTACGGTCACTACGTACACTATCAAATATACTACCAATACTTTAAAATTAAAATCTATACCTACGACTTATATAAAAATAAACCTAAATAACTCTAAAAAGTAAAAGGAATAAAAATGAACTCCACTGCGTGTGAACTAACCTACGACAAACTTATTATTTGCGGTTGGTACAGTAATCGGATCTAGGGATCGAACCGCAAAATTAAGTTTGTTTTTTATTATATATACTTTTCCGGGATAAAAAGTACCCAGTGTGGTGCCCAGAATATTAAAGAATAATTATACCAAGTTTCATCGTAATCGAACCGGTAGTTTTTGCGTGATGCCTGAACAAACAGACAGACAGACAGACAGACAGACAGACAAAAATTTTTTTAATCACATTTTTGGGTTCGGTGTCGGTCTAGTAACACCCCCTGCCATTTATTTTTTTGATATTTTCAATGTACAGAATTTTCACTTCTACAGATTTATTATAAGTATAGATACAAATTTTATAAAAATATGTTTGACTACCACTTACTTACGAAGTTGACTACTGCATAAATTAATATTTCCTGACGACAGAAAGTACTAGGGGCACAGAATGAAAAGGAAATTTATTTTTCTGTTTCATTTTGCATGCAATTTGCCCATACCCAGTCCTTATTACATAAGCACTAAGGACCACAGGCCCAATTATTAATATTGTAATATGATTGGACTAGAATTTTGGCAACAGCCTATACCAAGCATTCGGATGTAATGCGACAGATGTTTGAATCAGATACAACTTAGGGCTGATTTTTCAATCATCTGATAACTAATGGGAATAATTTTGAAATGTTGACAGTTGTTTCATATAAAAACTGTCAAACGTCAATTTTATTCCTCGAATAAAAGTTATCTGTCGATGGACAAATCAGCCCTTAAAAAAGTAAAACTTTTCTTTGCTTAAAATATAATTATTAATGTACTTATTTTTTGTTGCCAATACACAATATTTAAAAACTAAATAAAGACTTAAGTAATCAAATATTTTTCCTCAATAAATCAACAAAATATTCAAACTTTCTTCGGCTACTAGGGAGTCATAACTCATAAGTACCATAGTATTAATAATTATGACGGGCTGGTGTCCGTAATCCATGCCCAAGCACGTATTTTGCGTATGGATACGTACTATGGAAGAGTTACTTCATTTAATAAAACACTAATTACTTTTAAAGCGTAATTATTGAAATCATCAAATCTATTGATATTATTTTCCATTTTTATAATGACATACACACTGCTAGCCCATTTTTATTATTCTTTAGACTCCTAATTCTTGTCTGTCTTCTAAATTCGTAACAGCGGTTATGTCTCATTCTTATGATATCTTTTGATTACTCAAAAAGTTTGCATGGTAAAACCGAGCAGGTTAAGATCTTTACAGTATCATACATTTATTCTAATAGTGAAAACATACCTATATTGTAGCAAATCAATGAATTTATTGAATATGGCGGCATCGTGATTTATTCAACTTGCACAGTGTATTTGGTAAAAGAAAGATTCGGACAGATTTTAAATTAAAAAAAATAACATGTATAGGACAAAAAACTTTGGCATTATTATTTTACAGTAGGTACCGCTTTAATAATTAGTTAATTAGTGGATTTAATATTGAATGTACATTATACCCCGTTAAATTTTGATAGTTTTAATACTTAAAATGGGTCATTGTACATTATGAACAACTTTTACTACGGGACAAACCCTGAAATCGTGAAAAAAAAATCAGTTGATCCATACGTTATGTCGAGTTATACGAACAAATCTATGGATCAACTGATTTTTTTTCACGATTTCAGGGTTGGTCCCGTAGTAAAAGTTGTTTATAATGATGAGTACAATGACCCGTTTTAATGATTAAAACGATCTTTAACGGTGTATAACCTTCATTTACACGTTTAGTGTGAAACTAAACCAACACCACCCACCCACAAATGACATTTCCATCAAAATTATTTAGAAAAATATAACTTTTTTACGTTGGCTGAGTTAGAATGTTGTTTGAAAAAGTTCAACAGCATCGCGATTACGCGACGAAGCGGTTATTAAAATGAGTCTAGTAGTTACCGAAAACATATTCTCCTTCTGTGGTAATCATAGACAACTATTGTGGCATTCTGACTTTCAATATGATGGCCCAACCTTGCTTTATTATCAATTGCTGTAAGAAGGACAGTAAACAACGGACCTTGTTTTGTGTTTTCCAGTTGTACAGGACTATGCGATTTGATCCCGGAAGAATGAATGAAGACGCTGCACTGTGCACTGAAATAATATGCATGCGGATTGCATGCAGGTTACTCGATAAAAAAAAAAAACATCACAAGGAAACAAACAAAGTAAGTACCCATATTTGTCAGATATTCAGGCACTGTGCCTACCACTGTCGTCGTCGTCACAAATCAAAATAAACACTTTCATTAGTAGCGTAATTTTGCATTATTTACATGCTCGTCCTATAATCTCGAATATTATTCGATATTCACCAATGGATTAAGCAGGATGCCATCCGTCGAATATCTCTTTCTATTTTTGTGGCCCTAGTACAGTTGAATTATGCAGCTCATTAGAACTACTCTAATCTGAGTATCGCAATGTGTCACCCGGGCGATGTTCAGTATAAATAAACATAGCATCTTGACTTCTGTTCTGGGGCCGCGTCGTCTTTTGCTTTTTTATTTTTCAACTTTCTTCGTCATTTTATTTCATTGTAAGGATGCAGACTAAAATGAAACATAAAAATTATTTTCTTAATCCATGCTGCTCGTCTCGTTCTCTGTCAAATTTCCGAGATCACTCCCGCTTTATGTTTTTGTATAGGCACAGACCATACAGATAATAACAATATTGATAAAGCTGCATTCAATGTCAAATTGTAGTCACTGATCGTAGAGTACTTACTAGGAGATTATAAGCTGTTGGTTTGTACTACTAACACAGTCTTCATTTCACGTAAAAGCCTTAGAAACTCAGCCCAATACTGGTTTCTGACTAAACATGTGTTATGATTGTGCACCTAAGAACCCAGGTTCAAACCAATCAACTGAAGTACCTGTAAAATGGAAAGTTGTGTTCTAAAGTTGATTAGTTTGTTAATTAATAAGGCCGACCAAAACAGATAAATAACATTCGCTTTATAATTTTGTCGTCTGGAACCATAAAAATGCTACTAAAGACGTCTTATTTACCCTACCTTCTACCATTTAAAATTATCACTTGGTTTCATTTCTTTTGCGTGCTGATATTATCGGGAGCGACCACGTACCACGAGTCGACAATACTCATATTACACGATATTGCATCCTCATTAATACTAGGGACACAGGATAATACGGAAGCTGGATACATATTTTAGATTCATGTTAAGGTGTTCATAGAAGTCCTTATTACATAGCTTGTAAGATCAAAATTGCAATTGAACTGTGGATTCAAACTGCAACAAAAGTCAGTTAACGCCCGTCCTCGTACAATGAGTTTGCACAAATGACATAAACTCCGCGATTTATCGAAAAGTTTCGCGGGCTACCACTGTACATTCCCCTCAGTTTACTCTTCTTTTTCTGTACAGTGTGCGCCCGGCGAGAACGTTTGTTGCCAATTGGATACGCAATGCGTGCATATCACTAGCGCAACAAGAATTACTATGAGTTATCATCCAAAAGTAACCACCTGTAGAATATGGCCGAAGTATTTGGTGCATAGCCGTGACAAAAAATTGTACGAAAACAAAACTATGATTAGAATATTGCTAAACATTTTTTTTATCTGCTATTATTGTTAGCCCAGTAGCGTTTTAGAACGGACGATGTGCATACTTATGTTAATTCTTTAAAATATTATGTTAAATGCACGCTTTGTGGTTAATATTATAATATTACGTCCGTATTAAATTATCTTCAATCACGCTTAGGTCCATCAACTACTTCTCCTTTCGAGGATTGCCACTGCAAATAGTGTATAGGAGCCAGGTTGTATTCTAGATTTACTCTTTGCGTTTTATGTTGTGCTGGTGCTCCTGGCACACGTGTCCTATCCATCGCAACAAAAGCGCGGCGTCTTTATTTCGCGTATTTATGACGGTAACCATCATTGCTCATAATGCGAATTAGTCAATATGCGTCGTAACGGGAGCGACTGCCTATCTGACCACCACAACCCAGTTACTGGGTAATACGATACCCATTGGTAAAACTTGTTGTCAGACTTTCGGGCTTCGAACGAGCCGTAAAACTCTCAAAGATCCAAGAATGACAGCGGGGACCAACAGTTTAACGTGCTTTCCGAGGCACGGAACTTACTAACGATACATACACTACTAAACTATTAAAACATGCGTCTGTGATACGCTGCCATCCTTTTATGCAGTAACCAGTGTTTGTGTAATCTTCTAAAGCCAGTTATGCTTAGGGCCTAAATGAAGGTATAGAAGGTATTTAAGTTGATTCCTTCAATGTAGCTCACGAAATTCAAAATTTCTTACATTTTTTTTAAATTACAACAACGCGGCTTTTATAACAAGATAATGACTAAATTATAACTCATTCAAAACATCAATGTAGTTCGGAAAGAGGAAAAAAAGTGCTACAGAGATCTACTTATAAAAAATCTTAAATTCAGACAACACACAGCCTCAACCGCTGGGTCCGCTGGGTCTAGAAGCTTGAAATATTGCACAAAAGTTCCTTTTATATTAGTATAATCCCCAAAAGAGGTTAAATAGGATATAAAAGTTTGTATAGGAGTTCGTCCTTTTTGCCGACGGGAAATCCAAGCAGACTCACAGCTTATAACGCGTGGATAAATAAATAAAAATAAATAAAATAAGGCGTACCTACTAACAATCGGATATGCCAATTTATTGTCACACTTGTTCAAATGATTAACCCTCCTTGTTAACT
This sequence comes from Apamea anceps, assembly GCA_951799955.1. Taxonomy (NCBI): domain Eukaryota; kingdom Metazoa; phylum Arthropoda; class Insecta; order Lepidoptera; family Noctuidae; genus Apamea; species Apamea anceps. Next base: position 23,793,341 of record OX637500.1, read on the forward strand.
TCGGGTTAATAGAAGAATAAGCTTCTTCTATGTGCCTGAACTTCAGTTTATTCGTTAAATAAATGACAGGTTTAAACGAAGATACCCTAAAAGTTTATGCGACTCTCAGGTTCACTTTAACACATAGTACCTACTAAGTTGTACTTAATAAATATCAAAATTTTTAATCGTACTTCGATTACATGTTTCGACATTAATAAAACTCGCAGGTTTATCTCTCAGTATTATAAGTCCTTATTACTGGACTGTCAAAAATTATTATTTCCTTACTACCTCTTTTTTGTAAGGATGAGACTGATAATTGTAGTGTTCCTATAACTTACAATCTACACACCTTACATCTAGCTTAACCTATACTGACAGTCGGACCGCGGGGCACCCTAATGCAATCGTGTAAAGGAAACCATAGCGCGCTTTTAAATCGAGGAGCGCCATCTATCGAGCACTGAGGTAGTTTTTTGTGCATACTGTTATTAATTTAGATTTTCGATAAAAAACAATAAAAACGACATTTGATAAGCTAAAATTAGTTTGTCAAAATCTCCTTTTTATAGTAACAAACATGAGAATATACTCGTGTTCTAATAAATATACATACGCATATTAAGAACGTGTTTACAGGAATATATTAAATTATGTTATAAAACATGTCCAATAACAATATGTAACTAGAATATCTGCTATTCTAAGCTCAATTTGCAAGCTTCATAAATTTTTGGGTACTCAGTTTATTTGCTAGTTTTTTTTTTTGCAGCATTTTGTGTACGAAAGTCTGCAACTAGAGCCATACCAGACGTGGCCACTATTGGAACTAAACAATTTCAAAGCCGAAGAGAAGTAAAACATATTGACACAAAAAACACATGTAGTAAACAACATTATTATTGAGACCCATTGTTCGCATTAGGACAGATGCGCTTTAAGACAGATTCGCTTTACGACAGATTCGCTTTAAGACAGTATCGTTGGAAAAGATTGTATTATTAAAGAAAATTACGCGACGTTCAATGTTTACAAATATTTTAAACCATGAGTTTTCTGTTTTGCCTTCATTTTCTCATATTTCCATTTAGAGCATAATATTCCAATAATTTATCCAAATTAACTTTAATGTAACTTTCCCTTGTATTTAAGCGAACCTATTTTATTACTTTTATCCTTTTTTACAGGACATTTGCGAATCGGGGTTCAAGTGATAAACGAAAGGTCGGTTCATGAGCTTACTTTTCAAACTTTTATCAATCGCGGTGAACTTCTACTGAGGGGTCCTGTCCGATTGTCTCAGCAGTGGTGTCGCCACTGCTGAGACAATCGGACAGCTTGAAGACAGTCTTATTATCTTGGGTCCTTGGCTTTCCAACTAGATAAAAATCATTCATAGGTACTCGTATTTTTCGTAAATAACTACTTAAAAGTTTATGAATTTAATTAAAAGCAGTTTTTTTATGGAAGTTTGTTTTTTTTCCAATAAAACTGTTATAAAGGTACCTTCTACTTGCATTAATGCTGGTTAGTTCATTTCTAAAGTGCACAGCTAGCAACGCCCTTTTCAGAAAACAAATCCATTAATGGCTGTATGATCTCCAGAGTACTAACGAGATCCTTGAAAGATGGCTTCTCGTGCAAACCATGTGAGTCTACATTGAAGCCGTATTCGTCGGCGGTGACATCTACCCAAGCCATCCATTACTAATAAACAGCAATTTTGATCATAATAATATTTCGTCATCTACGAGTACGCTCCACGTCATTTATGACATGCTAGTACTGCGGGACGACTACTTTTAGCTCCTCCCAACCGTTGACACAAACCGTTCACCCTAGAATATGAACCGACAAACATTATTGTACGTTTAAGGGCGGCGCTGCCTGTTAAGAAAAAGTGGCATATCTAGTGGGTTTCATGTTAATTCTCCATTTGACCACATGTATGACGTAAGTTTGTCAACGTTCACAATGCTCCTGTAGGTTTATGACATGCTAGTACCTCGGGACAGCAAAAATCTGTTATTACCGCCCATAAATCAACCCGGTCCTCGAGGGATCGCCCCTTTTTTTACAACCCACCAAAGTATTTGTCTTATAAAGTAAAAATAAAGGGTTATTCCCGTTGCTGATCTCCAACAAAAGATGTACACTAAACATTACATACATATAATTAATGGACGACACAGTATTATTAAATAATTATAATATATTTTAGTCCTGATTTTGTTACAAGTATAATCTAATCAACTAAAACATTGTAGAACTACAAGAATAAACAAATATAATAAAATAATATTTTAACGAATATAGAAAGGGATGGCGGCATGCGGCTTCATCCTTTACTTGTCTGATGTCGTTGCTAATGACATCATTCGAATATACTAGGGGTTCAGTTTATCTGACGTGACTACATTCGTAGTCTCACTGGGGCGGCAGTAAGCCTGCGTGTCCATCGACCGGAAAATCAATAGGCTGTTGAACTTTTAGCATTATAATGATAAATGATAATTTATCATTTATCATTTATCATTCGGTTTCATTGTTACTTATAATGAAAATTCCATAACTATAAACAGGGACCGAAAGGGTTAACTGCTTAGGGGTTCTAAGCTAATTTTTTCGGATTTGGTAAAAAAACCTACTCTTATTCAACCTATGAAAACGTATTTCGCAGGGTTGGGTTCGTTTTTTTTTTTTCATAAAATGTGATCATATTTCGTGAAAACTTTTGGTCACAGCTGTATTAAGAGAGGTTTCTCTATACAATCCTTAGTCGGTGCTGACACTTTACTAGCCACTATCATGCTTAGCATTGGGTGACCCCCCAACACCCGATTTCGGAATTGAGAATGTGCATTATACGTTAAAATTGGTATAAAACTTGACCTATCTTTTGTGTGCTAAACGGTTGATCTAGCAAGTAAGAGTGAGTTGCATCAACTAACTATAGCCATAACCAATGTTTTGACAGCCTTCAAAACTCCGATTAAGCGAAATTCAGGTTGCATCATTTTGACAATTGTTATAATGACGTCATAAATAACTATAACAAGCAATTATAACGATAATCACTGCTTTGGCAGCCGTCAAATCTCCGGTTAAGCGAAATTCGGGTTGCATTATTTTGACAATTGTCACAATTGTCAAAAAAACGTCACAAATAACTATAACATTAATCGCCCAACTTCGGGCGGTTAAGGGCTATAGTTACGGTTTGTGTCACCATTTTTTTGGAGTTTGGCATTGAATTCCTTTTCAATGTTGTCCCATGCTTGTTTTTTTTGGTGTTTTGTGCTAGTCTCGTCTGTTCTTTGCACAACAAAAATTGCTAAAATTAACACCTCAGTGCAATGATCATATTTGTTCCATAAGCACAATCAGCCTTTATTGTTTCCACTGCTGTGACACAGGCAGTGGCTGTGGGAGGGCACTCCCGCCCATCGAGAAGAAGCCTGTGTCACAGCAGTGGGTCGCAGTGGGCCCGCGTGGTGGATTACATTGCGGCCCACTGGCCGCAACGTAATCCACCACGCGGGCCCAGTGCGGGTTGGTAGATATCACATGTCTTCGATTTTTAGCTCTAGGACACGCCGGTTTCCTCACAATGTTTTCCTTAACCGTTTTGAGAGCATTGGTGATGAAACAATTTACACAAAGTAAAGTGCCTCTCTGGGTTTGAACCTACGATCTTCAAGCTGTAAGTCGCAGCTGTTACAACGGAGCCGCCAGAGCTCAGCGATTAAAGGGTGTTTTGAATGGTCTAAAATCAAACATCACATAGTATATATAACAAAGCATTTTTATTACTGTAAGTACTTATATTAATTTCAACGCCAGACGAGTTAGAAGTAGGTAATATTTCATCTAAAGAAGATGCAGGTCGCTCCACCGATAAAAACTTAAATACCGCACGCTCCACATTACATGTGCACAACAGCCAACAGTACCAACGGGTGCCCACCAAACAGATATCCAGCAAGAGCAGCTTGCTGTTAGAAATTGATGTTATCGATCGATATAAACGTATTCTAACTAATATTATTATTGTTCTTTTTGGTGTGCTGGAATCCACTGCAAAATAATGTTCTTTCCCGCAATCATCAGGCACAGTATGCGTTTGTTGTGAAAATCGACATAGAACAATCGGCACATCTGCAGCAGTCTCGGGCAATGTCTTCGCACATTGCGTTGAAATCTTGCTGAACAATAAAATTAACACAACATCCTTCTGGAGTAAATGCTCTTATGCTGTAATGCATCTTCCAATAACGCAATCCTTCAATTACATACAGGAAAACAGAAATATCAATTTCATGCAATTCGAAAGAAACGGAAAAATATAATGAATTTTATAGTCACTTGACACGTCTTGTCTTTCTGACAGTGTCAGATAGTGATGCGGCTCGATTTTTTTTACCTAGTTACTCGAGTACATAAAAGTCCATTTTCTGTCGAGGTGCCACTCGATTAGATAAATATCACCAACACTGCCACACTAGTTAACTGTCATTCTTCGATAATAAACGTAGGAATAGATATATTTCGTGTAATAAACCGTCAAAATACTGTGATATACAGAGTCACAGAGTTTTAATAAGAGAAAATACATGTTCTGTGAAATACATGTTCTGTCAAATATTACACTTTATCAACTGACAGTACTAACCGTACTGTCAGTTGATAAAGTGTAATATTTTGTCATTAAAATCGTCATTGATTATCAGACCAACCTGATTAATCAGTGGAATCTTCAATCTTTTTACAAAGTCGAACAAAGACAATCTTAGTCGAATGTCACACCGATGTACCAATACAGAACGGTTACTGTATTTTGGATATTGCTACAATTCTTTTCTTGAAGTTTTTTTTGTGTGCGTTTCAAACGTACGAAGCAACAACCAACTTGAATTGAGTTTTCGAATTACATAATCGAGACATCGAGTCCATTTATGACTGAGTAACATCACTAGAGCCAACAAAAGAAAGCGTGATGACAACAAGCTTGAAGTGTTGCCCTTGTCAAAAAAATTACCCAACTTTAACGAAAAGAGTTCCTGGAAAGATTTGAGGGAGGCCTTTGCCCAGCAGTGGGACAGCATAGGCTAACAAAAAAAATATATATATTATGAATATGGATGATAATATTACTATTATTTATTTTATTACTTAATAAAAACAGTTTTGGTCACCACCTCAGACTGTGACATATGTTTTCATATTTGAAAACACGTTGCGTTTAATGAAAATAAGTTTGTTCTTGGTTAGTTTTGAAAGTGTGATGACAACAAGCTTGAAGTGTTGTTCCTGTCAAAAAAATTACCCATGAACATTTTGAGGAAATAAGACGTCTTATCACTTGTCACCCTTTTAACTTTAACTTTTTATATTTTACATGATGGTGCAACAACAGATAGTTAGATTCTATGGTCGAACTTATTGTTAAAATTAAAATTACCTTTGACATAACTATAGCGGAGCTTTTGATGCAACTCACCCTAAGTAATCTTAAAATTAGTCTAGTTGTTAGTTATTTAGTTCCGAGCGAAAAGTCGTTTCCACACCCAAAACTTTAATGACACCTTGTTTTCTTGAAGGGTTAATAAGCAGGGGTGTACCTATATATAGTATACCCTCATTTTGCCAATTAAGTTTAAGTCAGTTGTGTTTCACGTCAGAACAAAATAAATACATTCAGCAAGTCTTGCTAAATCGCACCGGTTTGGTTCGGTATCTTCCAGTAGTACAATCGTGTACCAGGAAAGTATAAATGCTGAGTAGAAAATGACAGACAGCTGTGACAGCCAGCAAACAAAGGAGTCGGTTGACAGACAGCGCTTGACAAAGAGCTTAACGGGTGGAATATCAGCCAATACTGCGAAAATGGTCGCGTTGGCTGACATTCAACAATTTCATTCAAATCATTCCTTATTTGTACTTACTAGGATTCCAATAGTGTGTACAGGTGTTTTTAAATCACAATTTTTATATTTCAAGAGATTCGGAAGGCTACAATTGATATTCATGGCTGCTTAGCAAGAACCTATTGTAAACTATACACTAGTAAGGGCTGATTTATCCATCGCAAGGTTGGGGACGTAATTCTATTGGTACCGGCTGATGGTTATATTTGTAATGTAGACCCACTTACATCCTGTAAACCACTGTTTAAAGAACTTAGAATACTTACATTAACTGGTATTATATTGAGGAAATATGTAAATTTACCAAATCTCACCCTGAGATGTTTGAAAAACTGGGAGATAAATGTAAGTTCAAAACAAAATATCCTAATAGATTGATTTTTCCTAGAACGAAAACGAAACTATATAGACGAAGTTGCTACCCTATGTGTATTCAGATTTATAGCAAGATTCCTAACCAAATTAAAGAACTTCCAATGGTCCGCTTCAGAAGGGCTTTACACAGGTGGCTAATTGAGAAACCCTTCTATACTATTAAAAATTCCTTCAGTTTAAATCTAAATGATATAATTTTAACTATACCAAAAAATTTGCATGTCATTATGTTATGATTGAATATGATAAGCTACTATATTACTACCATTGTAAGAACTTTTGCAACCATATTTATCTGCAAATAAATCTTTGACTTTGACTTTATACACGGCATAATAATATATAATATTGACCGTAAGTCACGCTGGCAGCGATAAGTTTTAGGGAAAAAAAATATAAAAATGACTTCTCAATATCATGAGACTCATTAAGCACTCGCCAATATCTCCAGATGCTAATAAAATCTAATCCAGGTTAGATAGAGTGCTGCTGTAAAAGCACCATTTTTTTTTTTTTGAAATTTGTGATATCTATTTGTGCTACTGGGTGAATTTCAAAGAGTTTGTTGTCACCTAGCGTGAGACTTTAACCTATAAGTATCCTGTAAGTAGGAAAATCTGTAAGCTTTTGGATACTGTAGTGGGTAATGAAACCTGTCAATGCTTGTTATGGTTTGTGTGAAGTACACTTTTGATTGTTAGTCAGGCAGACAGCTAGAACTCCAAACTTATAGGGTCCTGTTATATTTATTGCATGATTTATTTTATTTCAATTACATATAGCCTATTTTCTGCGGCAGCAATCCTCCGAAAAGATAATTTATTGTAAAGGAAGAGCATAAAACAAACATGAACATTTAATGTTCATGGTGTTTTAGCTAGCACGAAGCGAAACAGCAACTGTTAGCTGTTCGATCTCGTTGAAAGGCACGATTCGACTTTCAACAATCTTAGAAGTTTATGATATACATGAATAATAGGTAAGTGCATAGTTTTTGTTTAACAGTCATCAACAGATGTAGGATGTAACACTACCTATTAAACCTTTCAGATTTGAGATAAAGAAATGCAAATTATTTGATAGAAAGTTGTTATGAATATACCGCAGGAGTAGTGATGATTTAGTATTGATCAACGTATAGCGTAAAACAGCGCTGAAATTTGCAGAAAACTTAAGAATATTTATCTTGCGTTGACTTCGTTAAAAACGTCTCAGTTAAAGAAAAAGAATATACGTCTTATTATTGTTTTTCTTTACTCTTTACCGTTATTTGCGTTTATTTTAAAGAAAAGAGAGGAAGAAGAACAATGTCCGTTCCAAGCTGAACGGCAAGTGACAACAACCATCAGACATCATGTGGACGAAGCGCCAATTTGCTTGAAAGTCAGCGCACAACTCCACTCTGTTACCCATAAGGCATCAACAGATTTCAATAGGAAAATTGCTAACTTCACAACGTTACATTCATTTGGCTACAATTTGACCGTGAAAGTACCCATTTTTACAGTATACTACGCCTTCTCACTTTGACATAAAATATTCAATATATTTTTTTTTCTACACTATTTAACATAAAGTTTAGAAAAATTCTTACTTAAACGGTTGAATAATTAAATATGGTGGTTTATACACCAGAGATAATAATATATATTTATGTCAATCAATACTTTTAGTAAAACTGATTCATAATTCTGCATAAACAGTATCATAATATGCGTTCCGGTTGGATACCAAAGTCGCCCAATTACGAGTTAAGAAAGTTTCCTATAAAAAAAGTTCTTATACTTATAATTATGTATGATAAAAAAGAAAATTCTTAAACTCGATGTTTTTGGCTTCCCCTGAAATTGTTCTACTGCCGTTTTGCTTTACTCGAATCATACAAAAGTTATAGGTATAGTTTCCCTGTAAGTTATTTAAATGAACATTATTTAAAACAAGAAGTTGAATTCAATGCTTTTTATTGCGTCGCGTAGCCAGACGGTTATCTACAATGGCAGCGTAGCTGTCGTAGCCGTGACGTCAGACACTTCGTAGCCGCTGCTACGAAGCGTAGCCTTTCGTTTGTTGGCTTGTATTCGACGTCGCAAAAGAAGTTTGATTGCGCTTATGTTTTTTGTACACCAAGAAATTAACAAACTTGCTTTTTCGGTTTTTTGGTTGGCGCCTGCCAGGACACCAGGAAGCAGGTTGGTTTTTATTATCTGCTAAGTCTTCCTGGTTCATGTTGTGCTAGTACTCCTGGCAAGCGTACCGTTTCCGTATTCTTATTTTTCTCTCACAAACGCTATTGAAGAGTCTCTTTTGTTGGTATGCAGCAGAGAAAAGTGTTATGAATTATTTTTTGGAGCGTTGCAAACTAATTACATTTCTAGGAATAGCCTGTGGAGTTTTGAAGGACGATATTATTTATATAATTGCAAATGTGTTGTCGTGTTTGTGCACCACTACACTACACCTATAAAGCCACTTCTTTTCATTTATGCTGTCCTAGTAGTTTCATATAGCGGTAATAATATAACAGTCATAATAAGCATTATTATCTCAGTTCTATTATTATCTGTAGTTAAAAAATGTTTCAGCGCTCGCGTGAAACATTTTTTTTTTCATATTGCTCTACTTTACTTACTGTTTAAGCCAGTTATCGTTGTTTTATGTGTTTAATTCATAATTCGATTGATATAATATAATCATTCAATACCTCCAGCGTAATGTACTTAATATTATAGAGAAGTGTAGTATGTAAGAGATTTTTCTTTGGACTTTATTTTAATTGCCAACACAAAAGTATTTTGTAAAAAACGCGATATGTATATCTATGTTTTAATAATCGTAACTTTATTACAAATTCTCATGAAGACTGTTCAATAATAATTATATCTTTTGTAAAACTTTGTCATGAATTGATCTCTAATGTTCCTACTATTGAATTACTGTAAATTTATACGTTTAAGGGCTGATTTTTCCAACGCCAGATAATTTTATTAGAGGAACAATTTTGAATTTTTAACAGTTCTTCCATACAAAAACTGTCAGACATCAATTTTATTCCGGGATTAAAAAATATGTCTATTTAAAAATCAGCCCTAAGCTCAATATTGTTGATTATATGTTTAGAAGAAAAGTTGTAATGTCTATTGATTTTGATGAATTTAATAAAAACTTATTATAATATAGGTACCTGAAACCTATTATTTGATACCCATATCTCCTCATTATGCCATAAATCTAAGACAAAACATGTTGTGTTCTTTCTAAATAATATGTTAGTTTAGTTCCTTGTATTTTGTATAGGACATAGTGGAAAACCAGTTTTTCCGGTTCATGATTTATTTTTTATTTCTCTCTCTACTCAGTAATAATAGTGTAACAGTGCAATACGAGAGCATAAGTATGAAACTCCAAAAAAAAGTATGTCTGGAGGATAATATAAGTCCATGGAATTTCCCACCGGCAAAACTGATGTACTTTCATTCAAACTCTGCTCGAATGCACGCACAGAAGTACTACTACAAATTGCGTGTACTACTGCAATCTTATGATGCACACATATGTACATGCTTGTGAGTGTTGCAGTTCCCCATTGATACTGCTGTCGCATAACCTGTCGTAAATTTTGCATATCGCTGTCGCACGTGTGCATACAGGTGAATATCCCACGTTCTGGTGTGTGAATACTACACGTCCAATTTGGCCCCAGTATTTATCGGATCCTGGTTCTCTGAATCTATTTACAGATTTGAGACAGGAAACCTTCAGAAAATAAACTGCAAAAAAAAAAGAAAAGTTTACATTAGAAATAATAAAAAGAAAGAATAATGTGAGCTTCTAAAGAGTAAGTTTTCAAACGAGTTAGTGAAAACGGGCATAAATCTTTCCTTTACGAAAGCTAGACTTCAAAAAGATCATCGTAAGTTAAATACTCGTAATGTTAGAATATTATTCTATCCTAAAAGCAAAGTTAATACTTTGCTTTGGAACAGCGTGTTTAAACGAACTTTAATCTTAAATTGGTTTAAACCAGTCAGCCCCCCTCCGCATCTTATTTATTTTGTGTTATTATCATTATTATTAAAAGCCTGTGATGTCCCACTGCTGGGCAAAAGCCTCCCTACTCTCTCTCCACTTCTCTCTGTTTAAAGCTGTTAAGTCATTGACCCAATGAGTCCCTCTTAATGGCAAGCGACATCGCGGCAGGCCCAGATGGACATGGCGAGACGAGCTGGACTCCTTCAACAAGAACTGGTCCTTAACAGCTTTAAACAGAGAGAAGTGGAGAGAGAGTAGGGAGGCTTTTGCCCAGCAGTGGGACATCATTGGTCATCTGACATGCGGCGATGTGTCCAGCCCAATTCCATTTTAGCGTGGAAGCTTTCCAAGTGACATCAGTTATTTTTGTTAAGGAACGGATGGTCGTATTCCTAACTCGGTCTGTTAGTTTGATACCCAGAATACTCCGTTCCATAGCCCTCTGGCAAAGCTTGAGCGTGGACCTCTGCTGATTTGTCGAAGACCACGTTTGTCCGTATTTTGTGTTAGCGTGCTTTTTTTTATGCGTCACGTTTAATGTATTTTCGCTCTTATTATTTTCTTAGTTTACCGAACTAAATGACGTTTCTTATTCAATTGTGAGATACTCGTATACAAATCAATCACCTGCACAATGCATCACCTGTTGAATGCGTACGCTCAAACACGTATTTTCATCACAATGTCAGTCACAGGATATACATTGTACCGTGCAATTTAGGTAGCAACTTTTGACGCGAGATTGTTCTGAACAATATTCACCCTTGCCACTTTCTCTAATATCATGAGCTCCTAGCATAGGTGCGGAATATTACGTTCCGTTTCCATGGAACCGGAACTGATACTGTACGCGTTTGAGATTATTTCGTCTGGGATTCTAAAAAGGTGCTAAATGCGTGTATTTTGTCGCCGTAATAAACATGATAGTTGACATGGCATGGTTATGTTGGAAGTAACGTAAATTCGTGAGCTACTCAATAAAATAACATATTAGATTCCAAAATATATTGTGCATCCACACAGGCAAACGATCAGAGCAGACTAGCCTTTGACATCTGTCTAGAAAACTTATTCTAACTTACCAGAGTTTATAGAGGGACATATATACAAACTCCATGTATGTGTATTAGGCAACATACCAACATCATTGTTGTAATTACGTTACTTCCAACACTGGCCCTTGAACCAATATAAACTCATGTAAATCACATTGAACACAATAAATAATCTAAGCCTAAACACATCCGCTGTCTAAAAATAATAAAACATTATAACAGCTAAAACAAAGCAAAAATATAAATTTATCAAAGTATCCGTCACACATGTCAACAGTAAATATTCAAAACTATGTGATACGGATCTAAAACAAATTGTACTTCTGCAAGTATACCTTACCTACTGCTTAGAACCATCATATCATTTATTTAACGATAAAAATAAACGACATACAAACTTATCGTGTTTTTCCTTTGCCAACGGTTTCGTTAAAACGTCGGCCACCATTTGATCAGTAGAAACCTTTCTATTTTATAACGACTGCACCTTCCTCAACAATTTCCCTGATGAAATGATGTCTTACGTCAATGTGTTTCGTTCTGGCGTGGTACATAGAATTAGTGCACAACTTCAGTGCAGACTGATTATCATTAAACAACGTAATCCTATACTGTACCCCGTAAATTTCGAACAGAAACTTGCGTAGAAAAAGTGCCTCTTTACAAGCATCTGACAGATACATATATTCGGCCTCTGTGCTTGAAAGCGCCACTGTTCTCTGTTTTCTACTCTCCCAAGAGACAGTAGAATTTCCTTGTAACGTGAACTGTTATACTCATCCGATGAAATGTCATTCCAAAAAGCATGTTCTAGAAAAGTAACATTTCTTGCTTTTATGACATTCTTCGAGCTCGCCGGATCAATCAATCTGTAACCCTTTGTCCCGTCACAGTATCCGACAAAAACATATTTCTTACTTTTGGGATCCAATTTGTTCCTTTTGTGCTGTAGGGCATAAGCTTGACAACCAAAAATGCGTAGGTAACTCAGATTCTCCTTTTTACCTGTCCATTTTTCTTCAGGTGTAATGCCCATCACAGCCTTAGTTGGAGAGCGATTCTTCAGGTAGACGGCAGTGTTTACTGCTTCTGTCCAGAATTCCTTTTTCAAACCTGCTTCCTGGAGCATGCACCGGGCTTTCTCTGTAACACTTCTGATCGCGCGTTCCGCGACTCCATTCTGAGCTGATGACCTCGGAACCGTGGTCTGATGTCGAATTCCATGCTTCTTCAGGAACTTCTGAAAATTAGAATTGACATATTCACCACCATTGTCACTACGAAAAACTTTTATTTTTTTATTGGTTTGGTTTTCGACGAGAGCTTTGAATTCTTTAAACATCTCGAAAACCTCATCCTTCCTCCTAAGAAAATAAACGAATGTTTTTCGTGACAGGTCGTCAATGAACAACAGAAAATATCTTTTCCCTAGGGACGGACACAGCAGTGGTCCCATGACGTCACTGTGAACTATTCCAAGGATTTCCTTGGCCCTAGTCTCAGATTTCTTCGGAAATGGCAACTTAGTCTGTTTACCTAAGATACAGGAAACACACGACTGAAAGTTATTGTTGTCATAAGAAATACCTTTGACCATACCTTTTCGCAGTAACTCCATGCTTCGGGTGTTCAGATGCGCTAGACGATGGTGCCAAATTTGTTGTGTTGACTGGCTTCCAGTAGCAAGGGACTGCGGCGCTTGCTTCACGCTCACGGCAACGAGACGACTGTCAACCTTCAGTTGACGTGCCGGCACTGCTTTGTTGTCACCTGTACCTACAGACAAAGTCGAACACATGGCCTGCGAGAATGGCTCGTTACACGAAACAGAAATAGTTTCAATGGCATCAAGTTCATAAATACCATCTCTCAGGGTAGCTGTAGCCAAAACCTCCCCATTGTCATAGACTGTACACACGCCAGAACGAAACACAATTTCGAAACCTTTCTTATCCATCGCACTAACAGATAACAAATTAGCAGACAATTTAGGGACTAAGTACACATTACTTATCGATCTCACACTATTGTCCTTTAGCACAGTTTGCGCAGTTCCTTTTCCAGCTGTTGGCAATGCTTCACCATTGGCAATTAAGACCTTCTTTGGTTTTGCAGTTGTAAAATCTGATAAAAAACTGCGATCATTGCAAAAATGCTGCGCCGCACCGCTGTCCACCAAACGTCACGCTTGACTCCTGCGGCTAACGCTGTGAGATGCGCCTGGCTTTTCCGGCCACTCTTCTTGCCGTCAGAGTTGTCAGGACAATCCTTCTTGATATGCCCACTCTTTTTGCACCTGAAGCACTTAATTGGTTTTGGTGCTTTCCGAGCTGCTAAAGCCGTAGCATCTTCGCTTTTCACATCACGTCTTGCATTTTCCAGAAGCAATTTCGCTTTCACATTTTCGCTTGACAGTGACGTGTTCGAATTTTCTAGAGCCATTATCAACGGGTCGTAATCGCTTGTCAAACCGCTGAGTAAAATCACGGCCACGAAGTCATCTTCCAAAGCCGCTCCGATGTCGCTCAGTTGTTGCGATGTATCCATGACCTTATTGACGTATGCCTCCATGCTCGCACATTCGCTTAATTTGGTGGCGAACAATGTGCGAAGCAATCCGAGCCGTTGTGACAAGCCTCGGTCCTCGTATGACTTCTGCAGGTTGCTCCACGCTTCGCGAGCTGTCTTGGCATTTCGAATTTGTGGAAATATACAAGGCTCCACGTTCAAGGCAATTTTCGCGAGCGCCTTTTCCTGTTTCTTCGCGTCTTCGTTTTTATTTTCAGTTGTGCCCACACAATCCCAAAGATCGTCGTGGATGAGCACCATCCGCATCATGAATTTCCAGGATGGATAATCTTGGATCCCGGATAATTTTTCAACAGAAAAATTCTGAATGGCAGTTGCAGTGAACTGGGCAGTTGCCATCTTTTGTTTTCTTGCGAATAAATTTTGAAAATAATTTTACGAAATCACACGCGCACAATTGGAAAATAATAATTAGAGTAGCGAGTTTAACCACGCTCTGCTACCATGTTGGAAATTCGTGAGCTACTCAATAAAATAACATATTAGATTCCAAAATATATTTTGCATCCGCACAGGCAAACGATCAGAGCAGACAAGCCTTTGACATCTGTCTAGAAAACTTATTCTAACTTACCAGAGTTTATAGAGGGACATATATACAAACTCCAAGTATGTGTATTAGGCAACATACCAACATCATTGCTGTAATTAAGTTATTTCCAACATGCCAATCAATACATAAGGGAGGGGCCAAAGCCAACTCACAGAGGCCCCTTAGACAAAATACTGGTTTCAGCTGCATCCAGTTAGAATGGAAGCCGACCCCAACATAATTGGGGAAAGATTAGGCAGATGATGATGTCCAAGTCTAAAATTATCGAATAATTTGCATATTAGACTCGCACAACCGCTGTTTGTACATCATCTGTGAGGGTAATGGCGGCATGTCATCGCAACAGCTGGTTGGTTGCTGTGGTGCTTACCTCCGCCACACTATACATACATAGGTACTGAAGTACTGTACTGTGCCCCCGCGTTAGAATGTTGGATTTGGGCGTCATATTAATATTGTTTACAGTGTTTTTGATGAAATTACATTAATTTTAGATAAAATAGTGTATGAAACTGCACATAACTATGTAGTGCCGATTATTATTTAACAGTTTCATAAACTTCTAATTCTAAGAATCTGATTGGTTTTTATTACCTCGCAGTACGAGTAGATAGGAAAAATAGAGTATGCTCTTGGGGGATAAAGGTGTCTTCATGTTGGGCGAGCTTGAATCCCTCGCCGGATCCCTCCCTGGGAGCCGAGGGATCGTTCGTTTCATTGGGAATTCAAGATAGTGCCCGTGACATTAAGACACTGCTTAATGTCCTTAGTAAATAATCAACAATAACCATCAATAATAAATAAATCATAATCATTGGTTAAAATTGCGTTTATTGAAAATCTATCCTGTGAGCATTTGTATGGAAAATATTCATATTTTAATCACGTTTAGGGACTTGGGCCACATTTTCTGCCACTGAGTGTGGTTTTTTTAAAACGTGGTTGGTCAATCATTTTGGTAAGAACAATTAAATACTTAACGGGTACCTTAAAACTTTCTGCAAATATTATGTTATTATACAGGTGATCTTTATTATAATGTTTGCAGAAAGTTTTGCACCTGGTATAGACATAATTTAAGTTGAAGAAGCTTCGCATGGTCTTTGTTATAGCGTCGCTGCGATGAGTGAAATCCAAATCGATGCTGTTGCCACGAAACGCCAGGATAACAGAAGGATTTGAGAGTACGTTCGATGCGAAGTATTTGATATTACATGAAGGTATGCATGTATCTGTAGTCACTAGGCAGTCACTCAGCATGGAGGTTTGTACATTACAACGGCCTTGTACCTTGGCCCAACGCTACAGTGTGCAAGACGGGTTTAGTTGTAGTGGTAGGAATTTAACTTTTGTGAACAACAACTCGAGAGGGAAAAAACCAAGGAAAGTATGCTATACTTTCCATGGTTTTTTTCCCTCTCGAGTGCAATAATAACATGAACAATAATTAGTTACTTGCGAAATCCTGAAGAACACTATTATCGTTTGTAGATATGTTTGAAAATAATCCAAACATAAATAATTTTATTTGCATTAGCAACATTTATTTGTTTAGCTTTAGTTTTTATACCCTGGTAACATTGTCTTTGCTTCTATAAAATCTCGCTCTGTGTCATGCAATTTGCTCTTGTCTATAAATTCACCAACTATTTTGGAAATACAGTTTTACTGCTAAAAATCTACAAGCATTTTATTATACAGATATGTATGGTTCCTGATGATGGCTACGTCCAATCATCATCCGAACAGCTTCTCAGCCACTGGTTTCTGGATACTATAGAGCTTTTGTACTATTTTCTCTGCTAATGTACTAAATAAAAGTTATTTATTCTTTTACGTTGTAAATCCGCTATTTTTTTGCACCTGAAGCCCTTTAAGACCATTATGGTTGGTACTTCGAGCCGGATCTGAACCAGCGACCTATTCGCACTTTTCTGTAAGCAAAATGATGTCGTAAGGTAAGAGGTAAATTGAGAAAAAGCCCCCTTTCACAAGCTTCGGCTGCGCGTGACACGTTGGCCAATTTATGAGAAACCTTTTTTGATTCCCTTTGATTATTTCCTATCATTCTTGTAAATAACCATTATGGTAGGTCCTTCGAGCCGGATCTGAACCAGCGACCTATTCGTACTTTTCTGTAAGCAAAATGATATCGTAAGGTAAGAGGTGAATTGAGAAAAACCACAAGCTTCGGCTGCGCGTGACACGTTGGCCAATTTATGAGAAACCTTTTTTAATGCCCTTTGATTATTTCCTCTCCTTCTTGTAAATATTATTATTTTAAGCTTTTTAAATTATGTAAATACCAGCTGCGCCCCGCAGTTTCACCTGCATAAGTTTCGATCCCGTAGGAATATCGAGATAAAAACTATCCTATATTTTCACCCTGGTTATAAACCATCTGTGTGCCAAATTTCATCCAAATCCGTTTAGTAGTTTTTGCGTGAAAGAGTAACAAACATCCATCCTTCCTGGATCGATCCAGTTTGTTTGTTTGCTTGTTTGAATAATTATTTTTGCATTTGATAGCCCAATTCATGAGGAAAGATATAGGCTACATAACATCACGCAGCGACCAAGGGGAGCGGTGCATCAAAAACGGGAAAAATCATTCCTTTTGAGAGCTTCCGTTGCGTGCGCTGCGTAAACGGTTAAAGTTATGCGAAAATCATGTATGATGGAATTGTTACCTCACGTACAATGATCCACCTGAAGGATTCAGTGTGGAAACCAAACCCGTAACATTGAACTTAGATTGTTTCTCTATTAAAGTAATAAAAAAAAGCTCATGACAGCCTATGTCTATCTTTTAAGATTAACTCACTATAACCTTTTTATAGTAATCAAAATTACTTGCAAAGGTGTTTTATCAGCATGATATTAATCCTTATCACTTGATTTCAATCAACATCTTAGGAGATATCCTAATTTTAAAATAACTCGGCAACAAAATCGGTATGATAACGTTCGGGTCCGTTCAACATCACGCTATTCATCAGTGACGTCGTAGCAACATAAAAACCTCACCTCAATCTCAATCTTTATTCAATTTCGCGTACAATGCTAAAGCAGACACAATTGAGGCCTAAAATAATCCCAGACTAATCCAATATATCCAACTTGCTTGTGTCAAGATCTTGCAAAGTCAACGGATTTTTACTTTTTATTCATTCTCATTCATTGTACGGGGGCGCTAACAGAGGTCTGCTGCAGTTTGCATACGTCATACCATAAAACAAAAAACATGGATCCAGCTTCCGTTCGTTCTGTGTCCCTAGTATTTCAGGGGATGCAATATCGAACCTGATAGCGACAGTTTGGCCGTGGTACGTGCACCCGATATATTATATCAATCAATCAGTAAGCAATAGAATAAATATAAAAACAATAAAGTGTCATTAAAGTCTTCTACAGACCTATCACTTTAATGTTTTCAGATAATGTCTTGAAAATCAAGAATTAAACAAAAAGCAATAGAAAGGCACTAAATAAAAAAAAAGAAATAACATTAATCAAATTAAAAGGCAATCGTGTCAACTTTGCTCTGGCTCTACAGACAAAATATTCAATTTGTTAAGTTAAAGTATCAGGCTCATAAAAATCCGGCCAAGTGCGGTCGGACTAGCGCACGAAGGGTTCCGTGCCATTATCTATAAAAATTACGTCTGTTGTATGGGAGCCCCCTTAAATATTTATTTTATTTTAATTTTATTATTTATTATTAAAGTTTTAATACAACTGAGTATTTTGTGAATATTTCAAGTGCCTACCTGTTGCCATCATTGATATCGAGCAAAAAAGAGCAAAAAAATCGCGTTTATTTTATGGGAGCCCCCCTTAAATATTTATTTTATTTTGTTTTTAGTATTTTTTGTTATAACGGCAATACATAATACGTAGAAATACATAATTTGTGAAAATTTGAACTGTCTAGCTATCGCGGTTCTTGAGATACAGCCTGGTGACAGACAGACGGACAGACAGCGAAGTCTTAGTAATATGCTCCCGTTTTTACCCTTTAGGTACGGAACCCTAAAACAGCTTACCTGCTCTGCCTGGAACAAATTGGCGTTTAAATCTTTTTTAAATGACCAGTTTAAAGTTATAAGAAATATTCTATAAACAGTGATGATGTGCTAAATTGCTTTGCTGAATTGTGTCATTTACCAAGCGTATACCAAATCAATTAAATAAAGCGTTTGATTTAAGGAAGTTCGGTTCATTTTTATGTCAATTATTGTTCGTTTTTACCGTTTTGGGCCGACAAAATATAAAATTTAGTCGTACCAGCGACGCGAAGAAGAAGAAGAAGAAGACCGCATTCCAGACTGACCCACGTGGTGTTTAAAGCACGTGGTCTCAATTCGTGTCCAATCGTTTGAAGTCGGCACAAATACGTGGTACAAATACTAGGAGCACATGAACATCAGAAGGGTTATTCGGAAATTTTGTGATCGTAATAACGTAACAAGTATTGCCATAGTGCTGTAGGAAATTTATTTCTAACGACATCGAGCTAAAGTCTACCTTTGCTTGCATTCTGTGATCACTTTAGTACGTGAAACTTTAGTTCCAATCATAGTGCTTGGAAAAAGTAGGTTTTCCGACTTTATTAGCAGGTTTCTTGCGAATTTTGACAGAAAACTAAACCAAAATAATATACAAATGAAGCGTTATAAAATACTGAACAAACGTCAGTAAATTCTGTCTCTATAAACCGTGTCGTTCAGTCTATATTTGTATTATTAATCGAGGGCTACACCTTAGAATAAGTCAATTCAGGGGTGGGTTGACATTTTGTTGGCAAATATCTGACGAGAAATAACAGGATTGCAATGAGAAATGACTTACAATTGGAACAGAATTAAAGAATAAAATGGAATAGTTTTTAATTGGGATACGCATTTATTTATGTTGTAATTTATATTTTTCTCGGAGGGAGTGGGAGCAAACTGCTTGTATGTAGCGTACTTCACTCTAGTTGCATCGTTGTCATGGAAACCACTTTGGCGTGCCATGTGCTCGGGAGCCAGTATTGATCCATCCAGACCGTACAATATTCAAAGCACTAGGCTTTCATGTAACTCTAAGAGGCTTTCTGGAATGTGATTCTGAAGATTGTAGTGTTCGCGCCATAAATACCGAGTACCATGGTATCCAACGTTCTTAATAATAACATAATGAAACACAGTATTTTTTTAGGACCACCTATTTATTGTGTCTTCGCAACTTATAGCGCGTTTTGAAATAGTTATGTAGAAACGTTTTCAGTTTCTGTGCGACTCCCACACGAAAGCTTTAAGTTATCATCAGGTAACTTAACGCTCAAAATGCCTATGCATTCCACAACTTTTCATAAATCCTTTACTGTCCAGGCCGCTCGTTTGTGGAATGCATTGCCAGTTGAAATAAAACGCGCGCAGTCATTACAGCTGTTCAAAAGACTTGTAAAGGAGCACTACTTGTCGTTGTGATCTTGTTGTCCTAACTGCAATCATCTACAGTCTTCTTTTATTTTTCATTGCTTGTATACATAGTATGTAAGTATTTATGAAGGTATATATAATTTTGGATATGTCTATATTTGTGTATTGTATAAGTACATAATATTTGCACCAACGACAGTCTCATTTTATATTTAGGAAAATCACTGTCCATTCTAAGGTTGCCTGGAAGAGATAACAGTAATCCACTGTCAGGATCGCCCAGAGGACACGGTGGAGCACACGGTGGAGGTCTGCCCTGCTTGGGCAGAGCAACGCCGTGCCCTCGTAGAGGCGATCGGCAGCGGCGGCGACCTCTCGCGTCCGGCCCTGGTTCAAGCCATGGTCCGGGGCGAGAGGGAGTGGGAGGCAGTCACCTCCTTCTGCGAAGCAGTCATGCTAGCGAAGGAGGTGGCGGGGTGGGCGAGAGAACGCGCCTTGCGCACCTCACGCCTCAGCCGCCGCGGGAGACGCTCCGGGCGTCGGGAGCCGCGTGACGACTCCCGGCCACCGTAGGCGCGGGCCTGCGGGCGGTGAGTAATGGGTAACTCACCGTCCGATCAGGACCAGGCCCGTGCCGGACGGCGTGTATGTGTTCCACGCGCGCCTCAAAGAGATGTCAGCATGAGTGACGGGGCCCCATAGGGCCGAAGCCTGCCAGGGTAGCGGGATTGTCCGAAAGGGTTACCGCTGCCCTGGAACATAAAGGGCTAAGGAAGGAACACGGGTGGGTTTTAGTCAGTAAGAGTCTGACACTCCCTTCTGCTCCACCCAGAGCGGGAGGGGTCATTTGATGATTTCCCATCCACAAAAAAAAAAAAAAAAAAAAGATAACAGTAATGCGATAAGGCCACCCATTCTATATTCTGTAGTGTTTCATGTATTTTTTTATGCTATGTATTTTTGTGGTGTACAAAAAAGTATATATTAAAAAAAAATAAGAAGAAGCGTGATGGCCCGGAGGTCAAGAGGATGCGGGTTCAAAACCGGTCATACTACCATATGACATAGAAAACGGCTTGGTCTGCAGTGGGAACATCCTAGGTATTATTTCTAAAATTGATAGATATATAAGATTTGTGAACGCATAAACTGAAGTACCTACGTTTGCCTGAACTTAGACGGTTAACTTTCACTGTTGATTTTGGAAGCACTTGGTACATAGAAACACAACAGTCATAATTATAGGTACTGAAAAGATTTTGTTTACCTCTCGTCCCTTTAGAGATAAACCTTATCTATAACTAAAAGGGTATATAAAGCCTCGTTAACGAAAAACACGAAAGTAAAACTAAAATCAATGCCATCTGTGTCGTATAGTTAGTTCCTGTCCTACAAAAAGGTTTCTGCGTGTCTTACTAGTTCCACGTCTGTCCGCAGCTGCAACCGTTTATTTTAAAAGGCGTCGGGCGCTGTTGTCGCTGAATGCACTCAAAGGGATGATACAGGACGAGAATTTGGAAGCCATTTGTAGTGGCACATTAGCTCAGCTGGATGGTATAGAGCATCACGTTTCCTGAAACGTGAAGGTCGTGGGTTCGAGTCCCACATGTGCCCTTTTGAACTACAAACTTTTTAATGACTTTTGTGCTAGTTTTTTTGTTATAAATTCATAAAACTAATCATTAAGTTTGGGGCACATAATACAATATCTAAGAAACCTGTTCGTATTGACTTTATGCATTTTTTATATTGTTGTTGCTTTTTAATAACACGTATATTTAGATTTAATTACAAAATTTTGTATTACAGAATTGTTAAGTTTAACTTACTTAATTAATTAAACGTCAGAAATACTCTAAAAACAGAACGCTTTCTTGGAATACTTAATAGTAGACAATTACGAGTATGTATGTATGAGTATCATCATAATATCCTTACGCGGTTTAAATAGAGGATGGGTATCCCGTCATGATCTTAGTAAGCAGCATGGAATTAAATATTTTGACTTTTGGTAAGATACACTCGAGGTCGATTTTGGCAATTCTATCCCTAGAAAAATCCCTAGGGGGTTGGAAGTTTGTATGAGAAGTCTGAAACCACTTTTAGAAGCATGTAAAAGTAGAAATTATTCAATACTACCTTCTGCCCGCGATTTCACGCGACACCACCTCGTCGCATCGCATCGCCCGCACATCGTGTGCCCGCACTATCACTTCGTTTTCGCTTAGCGTTCTTTCCGACTTTTTTTCTTTTTGCTCGGCTCATAAAAATCATAGCGTGATGTTAAATAGCCTTTGTCAAGAATCGGGACATCAAATGCAAATTTTTTTTTTCAAATCCTGCTGTTAGTTCCAGAGATTACCCCCTCCCTACATACAAACAAATTTAACCTCTTTTTAATATTAGTATAAACAAATAAGGAAATATGTTTTGAAAATAGTTTTTATACAAGACAGCAAGCTACTTTTCGATCAGCATATTGATAGCATAGTGAATAAGGCGTCAAGAGCACTAGGTTTCATAATGAGAACATCAGCATGTTTCCGATCACTGAAACCGATCAAAGTGTTGTTTGTATTGTTCGTTCGCACGCAGCCACCTTGAGTACGCATCTCAAGTCTGGAACCCTCGGTACCGAATCTATACATAAGTCTCGTACTTTCAAAGGCTTTCAAAGAAAAGGCTTTCAAAGAAAATTTCTTAAATACCTAGATTACAGGGCGAAGCAAATATCTGATGATTATACTCACCGACGCAGAAGGTACCATTTTCTGTCGTTTGACCGTAGACGTCATATTAATAATATATGCTACTTGCTTAATATCGCAAATGGTTCAATTGACTGTGCTGAACTTGTTTCAAAAGTAAAGTTACGTACTAATCAGATGGGGCTGCGGCAGTGACCACTTCTACATGTACCTTATGCAAACGCTAATTATAGCCGTAATGCATAATTTCTGAGAGCCAGTTGCAGTTTTAATGAGATTTGTTGTAAAGAATGCATCGATCTTTTCTGCACCAATGCAAACACAGTAAGAAAGCTCTTAGCAAAGCCATTTTTTGTACAGGAGGCACCTAATTACACTTGAACTGCACCCTAATTGCGTAACACACGATCAATCGTAATCTGAATAATTTTGAAGCATATTGCTAATCCATTGCTTCATAAGTTCAAAAAATTTGTCTGCTCAACACGTAAATAACGCAATGAATGTTGTTGAACTGTCAAAATGAAACCGATTCCGATTGATTGTGTGTTACGCAAGTAGGGTGCTGTTTGTTGTCCAGATAGGCTTAAAATTGGAACAAACGAGAAAAAACAACTTTGAGAGAATTAATTAATGTGACTTAGGGCTAATTTTTCAATCGCCGGATAACTTTTGTTCGAGGATTGAAATTGACGTTTGACAATTTATGTATGGAAGAACTGTCAAAAAAGAATTATCTGGGGTTGGAGGAATCTGCCCTTAGACGATGAAGGAGTTATATTTTTTGTATTTATCTGTGGAGGTTTATAATTAGCAATTTAGTTATACATTATTTAGTTATACATATTTAGTTATATATTATTACTGTGTGTTATTAGTCTGTAAGCCTTCCGAAAATAAAGAAAAGAAAATAAGATAAAAATAAACCCCTAAAGGATTGTTAAAACTCGTTAATAATGCTCGCGGACAAAGTAGCAAGTGTGCTAGTAGCATATAGTAAATTTGTTTTAGTAGTAAAACGTTTACCAGGAACATTCCTGGTAAACGTTTAAATACCATCCATAACTGTCTGTCAATTGAAAGTTATTTTAAAAGTGTGATTCATGAAGAATTTGAACCATTTATCATCTAAATATTATTGTAAATCTGCTTGAGCGTCATTTATAATGAATAACCGCCTGGTATGTTATGTATTCTAGTGTGCTGATTTTGATGAAAGCCTATATGTGGCCCAGTACATAATATTTGGTATGTGGTGAAACGACTTTGCCGTATAAGACGGATTCATAAAAATAGTAGTAATCTTACCTATGAAAAAAAATATACACATACAAAAAAAAAAATTTTGTATGTGTAACATAACATCGCACCTATATCCCATATGGGTGAGCAATGTCTGCCTATATTTTAGCAATTCGCATGCAGTGTGCTCTCACATTGTATTGATGGATATTCACATGACTGTATTTGTAATGCTGTCATTCTTAGATCGTTGCGGGCGGCTAAACGCCCGAAAGTCTGACAACCAGTCTTAGCATGGGGGGTGTCGTGTTACCCAGTATTTGGTGACTGGGTTGTGGAGGTCAGAGAAGCAGTCGCTCCATGTAAAATAATGCAGCCGGTTAGGCTGGATGCCGCCGACCATAGTTGAGTAAAATGCAAGGCAGATGATGTCGATGATGGATAATTTAAAGTTACTTCTTTAAAAGCGGCAGATATCTTCTGAATACGAAAAAGATTAGAAAAGGATTCCAAAACCGTCCGACGAACATTTTAGACCGCAACAGATTCAAACACCAGAACAGCAGGAATGCAGCAGGATCATTTCCTGTGACAGTTACCGATATTCGATACTATATAATTTATGTGATTATTGCTATTAATAGAACCGGTTATTAGGTTAACATCAAATATACAGACAGCAACTGCAATAGTTTCACATTAGGTGAGCATAAAACATAATTTTGAAGGTTTTTGGCTGAATGATGTCAGATGTTACAAGATACTTACGGCCAATGGTTTTAGGATTCTAGAACCTTACTCACGACTCAAGCAAACTAATCAAAATGATTTAAACGAGTTTTACGGAATGCTTGGGTCTGATACGATCCGAATAAAAACCTGTAGTAAAAATAAAAAGCCTCGACTATCACCTTAAAATGATCTCGTTATACTTAATATTATCGTCAATTAAATATAATTTGTGCATTTGGTACAATTTCTGATTTTTTCAAAAGCCTTTCTTTCCATCCCGAACCTGACAGGAAACCGCATGAAAACTTAACAGCTCACTGAACTACATGCGAGTATACGATTTATCTTTGACAGACGTAGATAAAAGTAATTCTAGCTATCATTATTTTCTTTCTTTTTACCAATCTTGGAAAGCTTTTATTTTTACCAAAACTTATTTCGAATAAGCTCTCTTAATGTATATGTAAAATCTGACTATAAAACATCATGCTAAAATGTAAAGATCTGACCTGTTCGATAATCGTTGACCAGAAACACTAGTGCAGCAGAAACGTGGTGGTGCATTGACAAATGAAGGTACTATGGTATAATTATGTTTGTTATCGTCTGGCGCCGAATTCTATTTTATAGAGTCTCTCACCAGGAGGACATGAACATAAAGTGGTGTGACAGGAATGAAATAGTTTCATGTCAGCACGCCTTTTTCGGAAAGGGGTTAGCAGTAGTGTAACACGCATGTTTCGACATTTGTGCTTTTGCTATGCCACCTGGAAATGGAACTCCCAACCTTACGATCACAGTATCTGCACTACCAACCAATATATCTTATGGCTAGATCAACCAGACACGTACACTTTTAGTATGATTTTATTGCCTAAATATTCGCCAGATAACAACATCTTGTTTTCATTTTATATTTGAAACGCCCACACATTTGATTTCTGTCTCGACGAAAAATACACAAAATATTATTATTTTCGTGAAAAACTAAGGATTGAATAACTTTTTTTCATTAATCTATCTATCTATGTATATAAAAATAAATCCTTATTTCCCTTGGTCACGTCATAACTTGAGAACGACTTTACCGATTTCATCTATCTTTTTTTTAAGTTTTCTAATACTTTGTAGGTTTTTACCGAAAAAAAATAGAAAGTTGATTCACGCAGACGTCGCGGGCATAACCTAGTGGTAGAATAATAATGGTGTACCTATCGGTTACCATAAATTAAATGACAATGCTGGCACTACTAATTTATTTAATTCTGTGATATCTCTTTAAGAACGCATCTTTCCTAAATTACTAGTACTACGACGTCTTCGGTAGCGTAGCTGCCGTAGCGATGACGTTTCGTGACTAACTTGTATGGCTTTTTTACATAAGCGTTAGTTATGTGGCCTCTTGACGACTACACGTGATAATTTATCATAAACAACTGACAATTTTGGACCGACTTTTGCTACCTGAATTAAACTTGGTACATAACTTATAAAAATTAAAATCAGCCAAGCATGGCTAAGCTATTAAGACATGCGTCCGCGATGTTATGCAACCCTTGTGAAGGTATGCTTTAAATTTTTTTCAAGTTAATAATAATAACGCGGCAATTATAACAAAATAATGACTATCTTATATATAACTCAAAAAATCATCTTATTTCTATGAAATATTATTTCAAAATCTTTATTGATGTTTTAAATGATTATAGATAAGTAATTATTTTATAATAATTGCCACGAAATTTAATTTTA
Organism: Apamea anceps; assembly: GCA_951799955.1. Taxonomy (NCBI): domain Eukaryota; kingdom Metazoa; phylum Arthropoda; class Insecta; order Lepidoptera; family Noctuidae; genus Apamea; species Apamea anceps. The sequence goes on from OX637500.1 coordinate 23,819,711, forward strand.
AATTAATTTATTACTGTTGTTGTAAATTGTACTGCTGTTTTACGTTGAATGTTGATCATTCAACGTAAAACAGCAGTACAACAATTTACAACAAACGGAAGACATTTTGAATTTCGCAGTCTATATTAATGGCCCCACAAAAATTGTGAGACGTGCACAAACACGTGGCACAGGATGGGGCGCAATGGATTTTGATTAATGGTTTACTAGTATAAGTCTAGAAGAATCTTCAGGCGCTTGAATGTCATTGACAGGGGGTGCTGTTGCTAACCATTTGTAAAATAATATTGGAAAAATAAAATGGCGGTATGAGTTCCGATTTTGGAAACGCGCCAACTGATCCTGATCCAACTACACCTCCTTCCTTTTCCTTTGCACGTGGTACGATGACGTATAGTGTAGTAACTGACGGCAATACGCTCGTTGCACTCTCCCTATCTTTGTCTAGACTAGTATTATCAGTAGTGTCAGAACGAGAAGCAGTGATGAGAGTACCAACAGTTAATTTCGGTTAAATAAATAAATGATAGAAATTGTAAACATACATCTTCGAAATTTTAAGAGTAAAGTACACGCGGACGAAGTCGCGGGCACAGTGCTATACTAAATAAAATTATAAATTCTGTCTGTATGTTACATTTTCACGCCTATACCACTGAACGGATTTAGATAAAATTGCCGGCCAGCAGATGCCAAAGAGATAGATGGCATCCTGGGGAAGGACATACTTCTTGTCCTTTCCGACATCCACGCGGGCGAAGCTGCGGGCAGAAGCTAGTGTTTTCATAACTCGACAGAATGTGTTGAGAATAGTTGATTTGGTTTCAGGTTATATTATTATCATTTATAATACTAGTCTGTTACACTCTTCTCATACCGAGAAGGCATGAGCATTGATCAGATCACCACGCCTGCTCAAAACCAGTTGGTGTTTTCTAACTTATATTAGCTAAACTTCCAAGTTTGCTCAAGATGTTTTCCTTCACTGATGTCAGAGTTAGCCAAGGTAAACTTAGAAAGTACATATCAATTGAAAAAATCACATTGGTACTTGTCTGGATTTCAATATAACACCTTGTATAAAGTTAGCCCAACACGTCAGATTCTACAAAAGTACTAATCTCCGAGAGTTCGGAAGGGATTCTTACAAAAATTTCATCATTAGATAGGGTGTCTCTTTGAGAACGTTTGGACGTATATCGTATACATATGGTTTGTATATTACCTGAGCTACCGCGAGATATGTAGAGGGAGTCTGTAGCGATATGTGAAGCTAGGGCAGCTTAAGGCTTAAATATAAAATAATATATCACCTGAAGATACCAAATGATAGTCAACATGACATAATAACATACCTTCTAATTATAATACTTACAATTTTTTCATAATATATCCATAATTCACCTTGCATTTATACCACGGCAGTAATCTCAAAACAACTGACTACCGTCATTTACCACACAAAGGATTTTTTTCCTACCTACCAAGGAAACATAAATACAAAGAACCCTACAGAGACTTATTGTACTTCTTCAACACTGCGGTAATCAATTTCAGTTTCCCTTTTGTCAGTATCGAGGGTTCTATGTAAAGCAGTACTTAAATATTTCACTCTGCTCATTTCGAGAAAATAAGAAACATCTAAGCAGTTTCCTTAAAGCACACTTAAAATTTCTGTCAATGTCACTACGGGGTTAACGACCTGACCCTCATTGTATGTTTTTTAGAGCTTGTAGTTAGGGGTGGTCCGCGTGTACACGACTCGACTGTACAAACTGTTTGCTCCACCATTTAAATTCGTGACATAGTGACTGATAATTATTCTTTCTGGTGCGGTTTAAATGGATCAATAATTCAATATCGTTAGTTTTATAATAAGGAAACCTACACGATTTAGATGTCTCAACGAACTACTAACAATGCAAAATAAACTAGAGCAAAGCAAACATGAGTCAAGCTGGCTATGGTGACTCCCCTAGTACGCAAGAATGAATAAGCAATATCTGGCTAACCAGCGTAAGAGCGGGAAAAAAATACACGAGTCGTCAGCGTCACAAACCGATTCGTAGCATTTTGCAGCATTCAGTAGTAGCAAAGTCGTTGTAATAATCGCACGTCACGTATTTTGAGGTTCAAATACGATAATAAAATTGTTTTTAACTTGCATTTTAATTATATGTAACAATAGAAGTGGACGAAAATAGGCATTAGTTTGTAGTCGATAAGAAAGTGACGTTGTGTATTGTGAAATCGATCGGAAAAAGACGTAGATGTTTGTGTCTGTTCACGTGGCGCATAAGACATTCCCTGTTAAAATGTATAAAGTGTTTGATGTTTGTTAATTTCTCAAACTTGGCGTGAAGGTAAACTGCATAATAAGCGAATCTTGTAAATAATAAACTAACCTTTATCAGCACAGCTGTAACATTAACCTTACATCAGTTCGGAAAAATTTGGGAACTTAATTGTTGAGTTAAATCAAATTATCCGTATATTCAAATCACACCTGTCATTCTTTGATAGTTGCATAAAGTGGCATGCTGTCAATTTCCTTAATAATTGATTTCCCTGACTGTACATACCCTCAAGATTGATTATTGTGTAAATATTTTAAGTCGTAATTATTTATATTTACCTTCTACCCGAGCGGCTGCCCGGGTAGAAGGTAAATATTATGGTAAACCGGGTTTGAACGTTTGAAAATTGATTTATGTGTATTACTAATAACTTATAATTATCAGCTTTAAGCGAATGGTGTACCTTATTAATTCATTGTATAGCTTTGAATTCGCAACAAGGCGGTGTCGCCACGGGTGAGGACAAGCGATTGTAATTTTGTGAGTCGATTTTTCTCAGTCACATGATTAACGGTGCATTTAATTTAATATACAACCTAAGTTTTTGTGTACCTACCGTAATACTCTGTAGTGGTCATTGTACTTATCTTTATGAACAACTTTTACTATTGCACACACCTTGAAATCGCGAAATAAAATTTGCTGTCCCCGTACATTTTGTCGATTTATGTGAACACGAAATAAATGTGACAGCTGTTTCTTTAACGAAATTGCGCTTGTTTACTCTTACTCTAACTGCCGGCATATTGCGGCGGACAAAATAGTTATAGCGATTCGCGAGCCAATTTTATAGCAGGTGTCATCTAGAAGTGCTGTCATTGCAACATTTGTGTGGCGGCATCGCGTCCTAAGTCAAGCTTATGTTAGTATTTCTCCAAATCATGCTAATAATCAGGATTTTACATATTTAAACACAGTAACTTTATGTTTTAACGCCCGCGCCGCTTTGACACCAACTACCAATGCCTACAGCAATGTTTCAAGTTGTTACTTTTCACTAGCGTGCGTCATTTAATGTAATTTAAACCAACTACTAAGTCAGTGTAACTACAAGTCACATGACACGCGCTTTTGATTTGCAACGGCTATAGCAGAAAACAATGTTTGTAAAAAGAAATTTTCATAATTCAGAATTGTCGTTTTTACAGCCGACCACCAGTGTCCCACTGGTAACAAAATTAGTGTAAGCTGACCTTGTATTCTTATAAACCTCCGTACTACGCCAGGCTAGCTCGAGGTCAAAATGTAACCACTGACGTGGGGTCGACTGTAAAATAGCAAAAAGAGCTAGCGCTCACTTTGTGTTATTGTAAACATAGTAAATGACTGTACCTATTTTTCTGACGACTGTAATTTTTATAAATAAACACCTAAAATACATTGCCATGGTTTTCTTTTGTATGTATCATAATTTGTATCCTAAAGCTGTGCTCACGATTAACCTGCACCCTTCTTGCATAACACACTTTCAATCACAATCCAAAGGTTTTGTAGGAAATTCCTAATTCACTGCTTCGTAGGTTTGAAAAAATAGTCTGCTACGTAAATTAAATAACGCAATGAACGTGACTGAACTGTCAAAAAGATAGACACAATCGCCCAACCTGTTCTCAGATCATCGCAAATTCCAGTACCCAATTACCTATCTACCTATTACACGAGTGTCGTAAAGAGCAAAATTGATAATAGCATGAATGATCCAGATCGCAGTACAACAAAGGAGTCGTTTGATGCTATCGTCGTAAATAATTTGAAAATCCTTTGCTCTGCGCTTGTATTTAATACAGTAATTTTGGAGAGAAGAATGCTACGCATTCTTATCCATAAGAATCCTACTACACTTTGGACTTTTATGATTTGGCTTCATCATTCTGACTAACAGGCTCCTTGACTGTACATACAAAAGAGCCTGTTAATTAAATAAATGTTTCGAGTTTTTTTTTTTAAACTTATCCTGGGCATACTGAATTATTTGAGAAATAGAATGCATATTATAATGCATACAATATTGTTGAATTATGAACCGTGTGACTAGCTGGCCGCATACCTGAGTAGAAGTGGCTCCATCTGTGAATTTTAGCAAACAGTAACCAGATGGCTGCAAGCAAAATGAAAAGTTGTGAGTTGTACTTGCTGGCTGACTACTTACTGCAACATGTTGTCGTCTAGGTGTCGCTACAAGTTTTGGAGTTTATCAATTGCATCATTGTAGACCACGTGACTGGCGCGCCTCACTAAACACACATCCTGCTAGCGTATGACATCCTGGTACTCGAAATATTATGAACGTTACGAACCCCTCGATGGCCTACCTGTAAAAACCACCATCTAATCTATCTGTTGATTAAAACAGATGCGCTAAGGTAGCGCAAGGAAAATTTAAATTGTACGTTTTATTAAATGGCAGGTCAGTGTCAGGTTGTATGTTGATCAAAATATGATTCTCGACAGTAGTTGATGTGTTTAACTAATTACTTTCATTAGATACTGATATTAGATAGCACAGCCCACCGTGCTAGGAAGATGGGGATGGCGCGAGGGTGTCGACACAGGTTGCATCCCAAAAATGTTTAATTTTTCCGTCGACGAATGATGAAAAAGTGTCTTCTAAAATTGGGGAACCTAAGAGGTGCAATGAACTTTTTTCCAAAACTTTGATGTCTGGGGCTACTAAATTAAATTTCTGTATAGTCGATAGTCTGTCAGTATGGTCACAAATGAAATTTCACATTTTGAGTTGTTGAGGTCAAGGCCGATGGATTGGAACTGCTGCTTTAGGAATTGAAGATCTTTTAGAACGGTGTCTACGTCACGTCCTAGTGTTCCGTCATCTAAATACCGCACATTGAATTTTTAATTTAGTTGTTGAATTATGGGATTGATAGCCAAACTGAAAATGACTGGCCCGAGAGGATCACCTTGTTGGCATCCGACTGCAGATTCTAAAACGTTCTCTTTATATAATAATTTGGATGGGTGCCTGTAGCACTGCCACATAAAACCATAAATTTCTGGTAACTCCTTTTTTAATTCAGCCAACAATCATGTTGTAGTTCTGCAACTTTGTTCTAATTCACGAATACACAAAGACAAAGACACGAGCGAAGTAGTGCAGAAATTGGAGGGAAGCAAAATTGCCACTTCATTTCATGTGGTGCTCCTGACAGGCCTCAACAGAATTGGTTTTTTTACACATTAATTATGGTGAAATGGTCATCGCGGGAACAGTTGCACCACATTCAACCAATTCTATTCATACGAATTAGAATATTGTGTGTTATTTAGTCATGCTTAGTAGTAGTTATAATAGAATGATAAAACATGAACATGGTGTCGTTTCTACATCATCCTATCTGTCGCAGGTCTGCTGGCAAAAACCTAAGACATCAGCAGTGCCTCTTATACTTAAATCTTTTTTACATTTAGGTTTAATTATCCATATATTGTGTGTACACAACATAACACGACGCCTCTTTCCCCCGAAGGGTTTAGCCCAGCCTACCTGTAGTACATAAACTCATTGCCCGTTGTGTTTAAGTCCCATGTAATAGGGGCTACTCCCATAAAGTTGGCAAAAATCCAGAGTCCAGGCTACAACTGACGAATTCCTAATGGAAAAACAATAAAACTTCACCCAACCAAGGTTACGATCAAAGTAAAACTTACTTCGTAATACAGACACTGTATCAACAGCGCATCGGTTTATTATTTCCATTCATGATGTCCGTCCGCCGTGCACGATGCACAACGCAAAATGAGTCTGTATTTTAACGCATGCGCATTGGTCCATTGGTCCACGTGTATCGGACGTCCTTTTCCTCTGTTTAAATCTACTGCTGCTTCATGGGCTCCGTGTAACACTACCATTGCGAAACGACTTCGTTCCAGCATGCGTTACCGTACATATCATTACCCGAAACGGAAATCGAACCCAGGACCTCATGCTTAGTAGTAGCGCTAACGACCACGAGACCAACGAGGCAGGAGAAAAAAGACACGTTGATTTGTTGAAGTTGATTTTTTGCACACACTATTGTATGAAAAAAATAGCTTATTTTCTGTAATTCAGAGATTTTTCTATATTAATACTGAGTTATACGGAAAGTGACAAAGAAAATGTTCGCATAACAATGGTCCATCAGATGTTGCCCAACCTCATAACACACTCAAACGGAAAAAAAAAACGAAAAACGGAAAAGTCGAAATCTTGCCTTTTTAAGATTCGACGTTGTGTTTTGACTATAACATAGGTGTGAATAAAGTGTACGTGATGATTGATTTATGATTAAGCTTCACTATTATACCTACAATATTTCTAATTATTATTTTTAATAATTTTCTAACAAACATCCTTTCAAGGTCTTCTGTAGTACGTTGTACAGGAAACGACTGTACATTCAAAGTACGATGCGGTCATATTAATTTAAGCTCTTCAAAGATATTGCACTCCTGGTAGCCCATTAACATTCGCGGCGGGCGTTGGGAGGGCCCTCAGCACCTGGCGATAGGGTTGCTTTAATTTGGGCGTAGTCGTGCTTTTGATTGGTCATGAAGGTCAGCGGGGGTGTTTCATCTAATTCAACTCATAAGGTTATTTAAAAAAAAACCCTATTATAAAAAGGTGAAGCCTCCTTTTGCATAAAATCAGTTTAATTTTACACTAAAATTGGCTACGTGGTTAGAACGAGCTTGTCGCATGCAATTAATGACGATTGTTTAGCGAAACAAATAATCAGTTCTACCTCAATATCTTCCTTATTAGGCAGCAGCGGTGCTTCCAAAATGTTCTTCAAACAAGAATCTTCCTTGTCCAACTCGAAGTTGTAATTAGTGACTTCCATAATCCGCTTCATCAATTTGTTGGCCATTAAATCTAAGAGTCATCAACATTTCGTTGAACTCATATATGGTTTTCTTAAGCGCAAATAAGGTGCAGTCCATTCTTTTAGATCTTTATGTGTGTTATCTTTCACTTTACGTGTAAATATGAAAAGAAAATTTCAAAATTTCTACGCCAAAGGCTTTCTTCTCCACCCTTCTATTTACCTACCCTAATATAGTCCTAGGTTTTTCCGGACGTTATATAATAGAATAGTCAGTCATCCGTTATACTCCTACGACATTATTATTTTTTCTATAAATATGTAATATGTACATATTGTCGATAATTATTATGTCACACCACCTAAGTAGTTTAAATACTTTGACGAGAAAAAAGGGATGTCAGTCTTGTTTGGCGTTATGTATGAATTAAAGAATCATCCCAGAGCTTCAATTTTTCACATTTTGCAATATTTAAAATTGACTACGTTAAAAAAAGGTAAATTAAATTAAAAAAAATCGCGATCGCACGACAGACGATACATAAATATTCGTTCATCGCACCCTTACCTGACTGCCAACCCTGTACCGGTGATCTTGCTCTCCAACTGATATTTTTTTTTATTCGGTTATGTAATAGGTACTTAAATCGTTCCGATACACGTGTAACTAAACTAAGATATTTCTATTTTGTCAATTTCTGTCTTTCCTGATCAAAGTAAGTCGTCTAACAATTTTTGTATCGTTTTTTCATTTAAAATTATAATATGTTGCGTTGACCATGGCGTAGTTTTGTATCAACGCTTAGATCGCTTCGTCGCTACTAAGATGTCACGCTTGAACTTCTATGGCGGTGAAGTTCAAGCGCAAAAATGGAAGGTTTAAATAGAGAATACACGAGAGTTGAATTCATGATTTTAATTATTAAGTAGGTATACAAAATTATTATGTATTTTTTACCTGATGCTTAGTTAAAAAAGTCAAAAAACGATAGAAAATTTGAAGGTCACGGGCTACCACTTTCGCCTTAAGGTTATTGTCTATTTTCCCATTGTACCCACAAAAAAAAAAGAGCGCAAACTTGTCATGCACTGAACAGGCAAGTAACACTCCTAATCACCAGGAACATAGACTAACATGGAGCTCGTAAGTGAAATTTACCACTGGCAGCCCTTTCGCGCCAAATACAATAATGCTGCGTTACCGGTCTTTCACATCAGGCCATCCTATTTTAGCATTTTTGGCGTGGCTACGGTCCCGCGTGACTTTCCCGATCGGGAAATTTCTGATCCAAATCATTAGGGAACCATGAATATCAAAGAGCTCCGATCAGCTCCGATCACTCTCAAGTCCCTCGGCACAGCAACTGACACTGGCTAGACTGACTGGGTTACATACACACAAAACTGACGGACTAAGTCAAGCCTTCCGCTAGAAGTACGCTATCCATTACTTATACACAATATCAGTGCCTCAAGCGTTTAAAATTTTTAATTATATTATAAATTTTAAAAAGGTCTATATTTATATATAGGTACGTCAAATGTAAAATAATTTTGTATGAAAAATGACACTTTTTTTTCTTTTTATTTCGCGCTATTCTATCCTTTTTAGGTTACGTTTTTATTTAAATAAGAGGTTGTTTTTAAAAATTATTTTTTTATTATACTTTTATTTATCTGGCACGTGGTGTTCAGACCACGTGGAGTGCTGCTTATTGCGCTTGCGTGGGAAATACTACGTCGTCGCAAATACGATGTTCAATACTGGGAGTCTATAAATCGTGAGAGTACTGAATCCGACCATGAACCCACGGGTTCATGGTCAAAACGGAATAGCCAAAAGAATAGAATTAAAGCTAGTTACTTTGCAAAGAAGTTCAAAGCCTTTCATTGACACTTTGACTTCAGTAGTTACTTAAAATTATGATTTGTAACAATATCCTTTTATTGCCCTTGTCCAAATTCATTTGGGGTTGCGCCACTAGAATGTCAGTGGCACTTTTCGTGGGTATGAACTACAAAAGAAAAGCTCTTTTGAATGAGAATATCAGAAGGCCAATTCTCGTAATTCAAAACGATCAAAATCTAGTCGCAGTCTCATCTCGGCGAGAAACAAATGTCAAAATGTAGGGAAATTAGATTAGTATTTTTTTAATTAGTAGACGTATTTTTGACAGATTGACACTGAGATCAGACTGTGAACGTTCTTAAAATTACGAGAATTGCCCCTCTATTTTAAAGACTGGACTCATTTGTTTGTCCGTTCAAAGTGTTATTTGTCCAAATAAGACTATTTTTAAAACTCCTGTTTTTGCCTTCAATTGTTTTTTTTTTCCGGGCTATAAGTATAAGCACCGTATGTTTTACCGTTCTTACTCCGTAATAAAATTTAAGAAATGCATCTTATGTTGGTTCAAATGCCCTGCGAGACATGGACCAATAGCGGCTGTTGGTCCGTGTTTAGGTCAAGGCCGAATAACCCGTGATCCGAGTAGTCAATACTGTGAATGTGCGACTGTAGGGATCCCCTTCTGAGTAACAGACAGATATCTACCAGGACTACATGACCGTGGAGGAAATCTAGTTAACTGACACACTGACCCGCATTTACTTTGAGGTTGAGGAGACGTGGTCGATATTTCTTTGGTTTGAGGGGTAAATTCATGGCGGCTGGATTAAGAGAAAGCATGCGAGGCAAGTTCCTTGTAATGCTTTTGTTTTTTCTACGAGTATATTATCACAATTTTAACTCTCTCTCGAACTCAGAAAATCATACCAATGTCTCGGAGTCTAGTCGGTGCCATTTTTTCTTAAATCATAACAAATCAAAGGTATACTTCCAAAACAGATTCACCCATAACAGTCATATAGTTTTCAGCTTATTGGTTATTTTACTTATTGAGGTAGTAATTAACTTAAAAAAAGTCATTGAACAACACAAGATCTTCGATTTTGATAAACACAAGTTCAAATATTAAAGTATAACCCAATAATTTTATTTTCATAATCTCTTAACTATTTACACTAGGTACTAAATTAAAAGACTAACTATATAAATAAATACAAAAATAAAAGGATATTTAGGCGTCGAAGTACTCGTCCGCATCGCTGTCATCCGGAAACGTGCCCAGAAGACTGGCAGCATTACCACGTTGAATAGCAATGCTAATTAATTTTGTATCTAGTGTAAATAGATAGTTAAGAGATAATGAAAATAAAATAACGTTATATTATATAAAATAAGTATGTTGACAAAAATAAAAACAGTAATAAACTAATATTAAAACAACCAACCCCCTAGAGCGGTTTTCAACATCCAAAACTAAACGAAAATGACTGGTCAAAGAAGCATTGCCATACAATGTGGCACTGTGACTGTTCAATAATTGTTTAAAGACTATGCTTTTTTACTTACACAGACTCGTCTGTATTCGCAAAGTACGAGTTCGATACAACGTAAAATTAAATAAAAACTTGTAATAAACTTTATTTCCACGGGGTGTCTGCTGACTGCCCCACGTGGATTTCTCCTCAACGCGCTTGCGTCGCCTGAAATCAATAAAGTCCTGCAATGTCGGCTCAAATACGGCGCAAGTTACTAGGAACCCATAAGCATTAAGAGCTTTTATCGAGAAATTTCAGCAGTTAAAGCGTAATACCTACCGCTGTAGCGTGATGCTGAACTCGCCCCTGTTTTCATCATTTTAGGTTTGTAAATCGGATCCATGTTTTAACATATTGATTTTTCACGTCGCGGTCTCTATCATAGTTACCCGTGGTAAAATGAAAGTGTGCGACTGTTTTAGCTGATTTCTTCTCAATTATGACAGAAATGTACGCAATATCTTAAATAAAACATGCGTTATTAAATACTGAACAAATATAAGTAAAAAACAAATTGGAATACCATTTTATTACGGCTATATTTGTAAGGTTTTCAAGAAACGGCTATCCAAAATGGCGCTTTTCAGAGGCATTTTCTAAAATATCTTACAAAATATGACAGAAATGGTATTAAAGATAACACAGAGTTTAAACGTAATTAAAAACTGACTGGATTGCAATTGTTTTCTTTGAGTTCACGTTTTTCCTTCCTTCACAAATGTTTTGTCTTTGGAAGTAGAGAAACAGAAATACACAAACGTGGTAGTAAATGCATGCGGCTAACTTTATAATAACTCAATCCAAATGAAGTGAGGGTGACATCAGGCGGGACCAGTATACTTTTCAGCAGCGATCTGGTGGCTGGCACCTTACTCTCCAGAAGCACTAACAACTCTAGAGAGAAAGCAATTAAAAAATTTAAAAAATACACCCAGCACCTGCGCATGGTCTCACTTTCCCTGACCCCCTCAACCATATCATTTGCCTAGCCTTTTCCCAAGTATATTGGGGTCGGCTTCTGGTCTAACCGGATGCAGCTGAATACCAGTATTTTACATGGTGCGACTGCCTATCTGACCTCAACTACCCAGTTACTGGGTAATACGATAACCCTTCGTAAGACAGGTTGTCAGATTTTCGGGGTTCTGACGACCCGTGACGAATGACAGCCGAGACCAACGGCTTAACGTGCTTTTCGTGGCACGAAGGGGTCTTGGTATGTAAAGATGGTCACCCATCCACGGACCAACTAGGTGCGGCAAGCGTAGCTTAATCTGATACCCCCGACCCTCCCGTCCTAAATTAACCTTCCTCAACATGTTCGCCTTTCAGTTGATTGCAGCCGTAAGCTCTTTCCGAAGTGGTTCCACCGGCGGCCTCAACAGCCTGACTCTACAACACTTAAAGGATCTATTGAAGTCAGGCGCCGGGAAAGCTGGGTGAGTCGCTTTTGAAGGAGCTTGCGGCTATGAATACGCACAGACTTACCGTGGCGTGAACGAGGCCGTCGTCGACATCAATCTGCAAATATTGTAGTACGTAACTATAATTTAGGCATTGTCAAAATATATAAGTGAAGAATGGCAACGTTTTCAATTTGTTTTTCTACTGATCGGCGTTTCTTATGCAAAGGACAATGCCAGAAACTCTATAGAACTTTGCCCCACTCAATAAAATTAATTTACAATCATGCAGTATGCAGCATCTTATTGCTTTTGTATTACTGATAACTTAAAATTTGTCCTAATGCCTGTAGAACTTGCGGTTTCGGTTTAAATCTAAAAACAATAAAGACATTGAATATTATAGGTTAGGTGCAGTTTATTGTTAAAATAAATTATTGATGTGTTATTATTATAGTCCTATCCCTACGAGGGCATTCTGCGATTACAGAAAGTACTTATTTAGGATCTGTACCTATCCTAATAACAAAGTATGATTAGAAATATTCCATCCGTTGATGCTGTTGGTCTAGAGGTGGTGGTGGAGGCACTGGTATTGCTTGCTGAGGTACCAGCAATTGTTCTGGTCCAACTGGTTGAGGCTCTATTTCAGCATGTTCATCTGTGTCCAGTTGTCCTCTAATAACACTATGTTCTACCTGGCAAGTGGCACGCATCCAACATAAATGGTAAACATAAGCATCACTTGATGTCAACTGCAAATAAAAATATTATTTAAATGCATAGGTAACAATGGTTTTGATTATTTAAAGGTAGTTGTTTTTTTTTTTCTTAGGAGAATAGAAAGTTGCAACTGATTTGGTAGTTTTCAATACTGCTTTTCATAATAATGTTATTGTATGTTGTTCTATGCGACTATTATGAAGAAATACCAATATTATGTAATGTTAGTTTCCTGGTAATCATCACTTGAATTACAGATTACAATTTCTGGTGGCAGCTACAAGTTAAATATACATATATTTTAGATACACAGCTTGTATGAACAGCAGTGTGCTTATCGTTCAACAGCAAGGGTTGCTTTAAATAACTGATTGGTTTAAAGACTTACTTCGTTAAGGTTATTCCTTCTTACCTTTACTAGGTTTTCAAATACCTACCTATTTCACCTACCCTAAGGTGACCCTCGACAACATGTCGTTAACACCTGTAGACACTCGGGTAACAATTTATGCACCACAACATCGTTCACCAAATCACAAGTAATGATCAGAATTCGTGGTAAGTAGCACAAAGTCAGCGACTAAGCGAGAATCGACATCCGTAGGCAAAAGCAAAAGTCGTCGGTAGGACTGTAAATAAGTGAGGCGTGAGGGTAAACAACAGGAACACCAGGAACAACAGGAGCACAGAGAGCGAATGAATGGCATTGACATTTTGAGTTTGATATACACGCGGCAATAACGTTTCGTTACAAAAAATCCATTTATGCGAAACTAGGATTTTAATGCAACCTATTTGATTTTCATAACTATTCGCATAATAATCTTAAGTGATTTAAACAACATATACGTTACGCATTATTATAATAATTAAATAATCATCTATGTACGTAATAAAAGTTTTTGTTTTACAGGTATTTCCAACTTTTATTTGTTGTGTATCATGCGTAATACGTAACGCAGATGGTCGCCTGAAAACAGGAAATGGCAAAAAGGAATTTCAGGGATTGAATTCCTTTTATTAATGATTTGTAATCCGCAACTTCTAAAGAAAAACAATTTATTATGAAATGGTTCTATATTCATTACAATTATTTTCATTAATTTACATTTTCTGTAAATTGCTGGGGCAGGATCTGGCATTGTCATTTAAATTAAAAAACTGTCATCTGATTAGAAACTCGAAAAATAATATTTGAATATAGAGTATAAATGTTATCCTAGAAGGAAACCACCACACAATTTTGATTCATTTAAAAACGCAAACTTAAAAGTCCAACGTTTATTCCTAAACCTAAAACCTAATTTAGACTTAAGGTTAGTTTTCTTTTGAGTCTCTTATCTTATTACGGAATTATTAAATTTAGTACAACTTAATCATCATTTCCCCACAAATTCACCACCACTTTGACCGGTTCTCTGCTTCTCACCCAGCGGATTCCTGTGGCCTTCACCAGGTCATCAGTCTACCTTGTTGCGGCTTTCTGATGCCACGTCTTCCGGTACGCGGTCGCCACTCCAAAACCTTTCGACCCCATCGGCCATGTGTGGTACCCTGCCTACTGCCACTTAAGTTTGGTAATTCTCAGGCTATGTCGGTTTCTTTAGTTCTTCTATGATTCTCTACATTGCTGATTCCTATTGATATGTATCCTATTTTCATTTTTTTACCTAGGGATACTGCAGGGCTTAGCCGTCGCTATTGACCTCTGGGTTCCAATGCTATAGATCATCACTGGCAGGTAAAATGCACTTGTTAAAGACTTTCGTCTTGAGACACTGCGGTATGTGAAACTAGAAGATATTGCGTAGGTTTCCCACACGCTACCCAGCTAAGTCGGATTCGAAGATTGACCCCTTTCTCAATTTTATTTGGACCTACCTAACTGGTCAATTTATATTTTCGAGTACAATTTATTACTGTTTAACTGTTTAGTGAACGTACAGGGTAAAGATATTAGAGGTTGCTTGTTATTGTTGCTTGTTTATTGATATTTGAGGTTGGTTGGTTCACTTACCATAAGTATATTATTATACATATACTAACATATGTTAGTATATGTATCGTGGATCCTACTAGGACATCAAAGCTCTTAATAGCTGTATTGGCGCGATCTATGAATTCCCGCCAGTCGTCAATGGCCCAACCCATAAACCGAAGGCCGGGGCGTAAAAGAGACGACAAGCGCACAACGCGTACAACTTGAGGGAGAAAAAGTGGGAGAACCTTGAGTTTCACATGCTGCACTCTTCGAAGGTACTCTTCCAGGAGGCACTGAAAATATAAAGGTATACATATAGCAACATGACATCCATTTGTAAATATTTTCGAAAATATTCTGAAGTTTTGTTTACTAAACTTTCACTTGGACCACTCAACCACTCAACTTGGCTGAACTATAAAAAGTATTTCCACTTGTAAAAAATCATTAATGAATGTAAATATTTTTTTCATAGCATACAGTGAGTGGTCCACAATGGGTTAATCAACGCCCATCTTGACGAGCCAATCAGATTCTCTGATTAGGAGTCGTACTGTATGCGCATCAATCCTCAGTAACATGATGTTCAGGCTGTCATCCTCATCCCACAATTGAAAACGATAAAGCTTAAAATAAGCATAATAAATTAAAGTTGTGTAGTACACGCCATACATGTCTGACTATCTCTTCAAAATCCGCAGACGTAATTATTTCTACAAATAGGATAATTCTGAGAAAGTTATCTAAACCACGAAGCTCCGTAAACACGTGTACTACGCAGCTACGGCGTAGCGTTGTCATGGCTACGCTTACTACGTACTCGTAGCAGATGTCGCCTATGCAACTGACTAGTAAAATGTAGTTTATACTTTTGCTTCGCGGACGACGTGGTCTAGGTGGAATAAAGTTCTGGTTACCGGAAAACATAAGTATTAACTGTCGAAAATATTAACAAAGTACTAATACAAAAACCAAAGTAATTATATGATAACAATCGTAAGTAATTAAATAACAATAAATAGTGCATTTTAGCCACCCAAACCCATAACCCAACATCTTTTCGTATTGTTTCCATATCTTGCAATAGTCCTACACCAACCGGGGGTTGTCCTTGGGTGCACTTGCATAGTGCGAACAGGGATAATCATCGGTTGGTGCCACATTTCATTGAAAACGTCTATCGGGCCTCTGCAAGTTGGCCTCGGCCTCTCGTACGCCTTCCAAAGTTTTAAGACCCCAGGCCCCGAAGTATGCCAAAAATGCTTCATAACATGAAAAGAAAAACTATTTGGTTGCCGAAATAAATATTCTGCATATTAGAAGAAATATTTATGGTAGGAATCTCTCTAATAATGTACACGCACAAGTCGCAGGGGTTATTAAACCCGGGAAAAACTAGATACAATGATGACAAAGATGCTTAGAATACACCGTTAAATTTTGATCGTTTTAATCCTTAAAATGGGTCATTGTGCTCATCATTATGCACAACTTTTACTACGGGACCAACCCTGAAATCATGAAAAAAAAATCAGTTGATCCATAGATTTATGTTCGCATAACGCGACATACTGTATGGATCAACTAATTTTATTTAGACGACCAACTCCCCTGTTAAACGAAATGTTCCTCAGAATTATCAAGCTCTAAACAAGTCATGAATGTTCTTAAATATCTTTTTACATTGGCCCAGTTAGAAAGACTCTATAGGTCTATTGAGTCCTTCTAACTGGGCCAATGTCACACATCATAAATAATATTTAAATACGTGCTCTTAAGCAAGTATTCAAATATTATTTATGATATGTGCCTTTGGGCGCATATAAAAATAGACAATATGGTCTGCTTTTGGCAACGCGCGCTTATATAGTTGCATTTGCGATTAGCGACTTCTCATGCTCCTCATATTCAACATTCATGGCGCGTACGAACTTTCAGTATCCTGACACCCTCTTAGTGTTTTATGAGAGCATAGTGCTTTAAATATTATACAGTCTGGATGGATCAATACTTTCTCCCGAGCACATGGTACGCCACTAAGTTATTATGATAACAATGCAACGCGTGAATTTGGTCAGATATGCGACAAAAGTAATTCCAACAACTGCAGTATTTAATGCAACTATTTTAAATAATAATAAATTCAACCAAGTTTTGCAGCTACTAACAAATAAAAGTAAATTAATTGGATGATATAGGTACTTAGAACGAATAATGAAAAAACTATTGTATCAATCTAATCTGTAGTAAGAGTATTTAATGCTACGAGTAATGATTTGTTCCATAAATTGTTTTATTTACATGATATTTTTTAAACAAGTGTCAGTAAAACCCCATAGAGCGTAATTTCGAGAAGCCACCTTCGAAAAACTCTATTAAAACAGACGTATGACATCGTTTTCTATGACAATATTTACTGATATTAGGTTAATAAAATTTTATACATTTTTTGTAATAAATCTTAAGAAATCTGCTTACAAAGTCTGAAACTCAACCCCATTCAAATAAACCTTATTTGGTACCAAAGGGTGCGTATTGAAGTGACTACAAAACACAAGTACGATGCTGTTATAAATTAATACCGTACAGCGGCACAGCAGTACTTTCAACGATTTGACAGTCTCAGTCTTCCCGACTCGAATCACTGTCTTACGATCGACTCGACGTATATTGACTCCCAGTATATTGCACTTTGCATGGTTATATTCCTAAAATAATCACAATACACTTCTAGTGGAAAATAGTCCGACCAGTACACATCATAAAATACCTTAATATCAGTATTAAATACTCTTTGCACATTATTGTCTCTAGTAACATTATTATGTCACCATCCACTGACCTATAATAAACAAGTACTTTTTGTATGAATTAAAAAATTGTCCTTGATTTTCGCTATATTAAATAGTCATCTGGTAATCCACAGGATGAAAAAGTAATTGTGGTAATATGTGTATGCATTATTAATCAAGGAAGCGCAAATATCCATAAGGAAATAAAGGAAATAGCCATAATGGGGATCCGTCATTATACACCGCGAAATTCAACATTTCTTACGTTTTTTTATAAATTGTAGTGCTGTTTTACGTTGGATGTTGATCAATATTAAATACGAGGCAATTATGAAAGATCTTGAGGACACCGGCATGTCTTTGAACCAAAAATTCGAAGACATGTAACATCGTCCAACTCGAACTGGGTCCGCGTGGTGGATTACAGCCCACTCCCACTGACCGAGAGGAGGCCTGTGTCCCAGCAGGCGGAACATGAAAGGCTGATTATGCTATGCACAGATATCGCGTTCTATTTCCAGACAAGTTCAATGTTATTGGTTTAGGTTCTTGGGACCCACCTCTTGTATAGCTAGTTTATCTGTGTGTTCATTATACATAATGTACGCATAGCGTCAGTGATGTACTATAGGTTTTCTGTACCCTGTGCGTTTGAGCGCACTGTGAGAATATATAATACTAGCGGACCCGGCAGACGTCGTCCTGTCCGTTTGAGTCATCATATACTGACAGCAGCGCCACCTACCGGGTCCAATTGTGTTTTCAAACTACCCAGGAACCCATTGAAATATACACATAACACACGTACAGAAGAATTATATATATTAGGATATAAATAGATTCTTGAATATTAATGTAATCACTAGTAACTATATGTTTGCCCTGGTCACATAGTTGTCATCATCATCATCCGCTACGCTTTCGTAGGGGATGATAGAGGTCCTTTACGTCTAGTTTTTATTTTGCAAAGATCGTACGCTATGCTATTGATAACATCGAATTAATGTGGATCAAAATTGGTTTTTAGTATTCAAAAAGCCGCGTAATGAAATCGTTCGTTACCACTTCGACTAAGACTCTTGGAGAGGCATATGTCTATCTTAAAGAAAGAAAGGAAAATATTTTATTTGGGACATGCACAGGAAATACAAAAAGTAAAAAAGGAGCATTTAAAACTAACAAAGTTACACTAAAAACAATTTAAAAAAATAAAGAGGCCGAAAAGGCTCCCATCTCAGCATAAAGCAGAGACATTTAAAAACAATACCGCAGCGCGGGTATTCTGACAGGGCAGTGGTCATATTATTATAATTATCATTTCCGCTGAAATAATAATGGTGATATATGATAAAATAGATTTTATGATATTTAATGACATAACATAACTTGAAGGTTTATTATTTTGGGTAGCGGGATTGTCCGAAAGGGTTACCGCTGCCCTGGAACATAAAGGGCTAAGGAAGGAACACGGGTGGGTTTTAGTCAGTAAGAGTCTGACACTCCCTCCTGCTCCACCCAGACCGGGAGGAGTCATTTGATGATTTCCCATCCTCAAAAAGTTTATTATTTTCATTATATTGATTTCCCTTCCTTAAAAAAATCTTAATAAGCAGATGTTTTTTTTTTTCAGATAAAAATGCCAGCAACCGTGCCATCTTACTGTTCAACGACTCTTCACTAAGTGACCGCTGGTGGACTGCCAAATATAAAGGAGGTAAGGCTTACTCATTTAAGAATTAGGATCTGTTGTCGATATAACAAACACTAACGTCTTAATTCTTCAGATACAAAAAAAAACAATACAGAAAAAACACAGACTCTTTCGACTGTAATTAAAAATTATTCCCTTTTCAAAATACGGAATTTACTAAAAAGTATCCATAGGAGTTACAACAATAAAAAAACAGTTTTTAGTAACTACCAAAAACGTGCTTGATACCTACTTAGACACTCTTGATGTGTGTACATCCAATACATCCATTTACTTCGTAGGTATAAAGTAGGTCACAGGGCGTACTTATTCGAACGTAAACAAAGAGAAATGCGACTGAATTAGTAAAACCCAGTGATGGCAAACCTGAGGCACGCTTTCTAAGGAAAAATAATATGTATGCATTATATCCTTTAATTTGAAATATCTAACTTTGAAAACCAAACCGTGCACCCGCCTATTGGGTTTTCCCGCCGGCAAAAATTTCAATATGCTGATTTTTAATAAGGTAGGTAGATTTTTAACAAAGAATCATGCTCCTAGACCCAGTGATTTAGGCTGTGCATTGTCTTCCAATCAATGTTCGTAAAATTTTGATCAATATATAAGCTTTAAGTCATTTTTAGGGTTTCGTAGTCAACAAGAAAACCTTATAGTTTCGCCATGTCGTTTGTCTGTCCACGGTTTAGCTCAAAAACTGTTGGTACTAGAAAGTTGTAATTTGGCATGAGTATACACGTTAATGACGCCAAAAAAGTGGAAAAATAAAATTTTGAAAAAAGTAATTATTTAGGGTACTTACCTCCCCTACATCTAAAGTGGGGATGATAATTTTTTTTTGTCGTCCTTCCTAAAGTATGGGATCTCGTTGGATAGGTCTTTCAAAAATATTAAGGGTTTGTGAAGACCGTTTTTTGATTAAGTAAATCTTTCGTGACTTATCAAGCTTTAAGTACCAATTTTCGTTAGAGTCAGGTGTGTCCCCCCCCTCTACCAACTAAACGATTGTATTTAGAAATTCAAATGTCACGGCAGTCGTACCTATATATAACGAAGTTTAAAGAAAAACTATCACACTTAAGTGAGCCTTAAAAAGTTTACGAGTACTAGTCGACCAATTGTATTAGACTCGAAAATTTCGAAGAACTCCATAGAAATGTCGATAGATGGCGCTAAACGTCAGTTGTATCGCGCTATTGTTTCATTCCTAAATAAGTTTTATATAAAAAAAAAAAGTTGCTATACCGGCTACTATGACAAGTCTCATCCAAATCTCAAAAAAAAAAAAAACTTTCCGTACAACATTATCGGATCAGGTGAGGATTTGTATAGGAAGTCAAATTAGGTAGGTAGTCATGTTTGGCTTTCAGTTAGAGCATGGTACGAAATTATCAGTCAGCGAATACGATCTGCACTTGGCTGTTATAAAAACTACGGAACCCTACACTGCGCGTGGCGCGACACGCACTTGTTGTTTTTATTTTGAATTTATTATTTCTCAAATAACGATGGCCCATACTAAAAATATTATTGTTTCCGCTAAATGGGCACGTAAATGTTTCCACGTGAATGTTCACCATTCCTGGCGTAGTTTGTGTATAAAATAAGCCGTTCAATGCAGTTTACGGCAGTGCTTGGGCGGGTGTCAACCTTGCTGCTTCAATGGTTGGCACTTAACCCAAGCATTAAAAACCAAACAAAGAACCCTTGACATAGGCAAGGCATAATCGTCTTCAGCCGCGCTAAGGTCGGAAATTATCCCACGGAAATGTACTACTGGCTTAAATATATTCTATGTCCTAACCTAGGTCACGGATTTCGATGATGATCTTTGGCACGAAGGTATCTGTTCTGTGGACCTTTGTGCCAAACACCATCATTGAAATCGGTTCAGCCGTTAAGGCGTGTAAAAGTAACAGATAAATAATGTTACTTTCGTAATAATAATATTATTGTGGATATAATACCCGATAATGTGACTATAGGTCAAACTGATACATACCGTACATACATAAACACACCCCTTTTTCCCATGGAAAAGTCTACAAAACACCACCTGCTCCGATCCTCATGTACTACGAGTACTTGTTTCGTTTATGTTCTGAAGGCCAATTCTGTTGTCACATTACTGCAGGAACTCGTGTGGTTTATACTGTCAAAATTTATTAAACCAACTGGTATTATGATTTAGAGCTAACATATTTTCAAGCAAGAACTAAGAAAATTATAAAATAAACTGCCAAAAATAACAACAACAATGGCTTACTTATCTTGAGACGCGAAGTAATGCACTCAGAATGATAAGCGTTCTATGTCACGTGACCAGTGTTTTTTTCTCTTTATTAGGGAGTTTAGCCACAATACTGACCAACTAGTGCATTAATTACGCCTTAAATTCGCAAAAATATTAAATAATACAAAAAGCTGACAATCATACCGTAATCATACCGTACTGACCTTACGCGCATACTACATGCGTTTAGTGCAACTTGAAAATCTTCTACCAAATAAATTCAAAAAGTGGATCATTCACACGAGGGATTTGAACACTCAACCTTATCGACTCAAATCCGGACGTGATGGTCTCTACCACCTAAACTAAAGTGCCAGCCACTCCTTCACTAGTAGCGATTAATAAAAAATAATAATAATGTTACCGAAATAAATTTTCCAAATGATAATGGTATACAGATATGGATTACATATTGAGATATAACGGTGTCATATCTACATTTTCATCATTATTTAAAATAAACACTGCTACTAAGGGTGTTTAAGGAGTGGATTTAACTACAGCCAGCCTCTCGGGAATGAAGCTAAACCCGCTCTGACGGACGTGACTCGTCGTCTTCACCGCGTCGTATGACAGATAGGTGGTGCGCGGCAGCGTACGGCAACCTCGTGAAATGATGGTGTATAAAGAATAGTTGTATTTGAGGAATTTTAATGTTGTTGTATAGTAAATAGCATGCAACCAGCGTAAGGCGGCAACTCTGCCAAAGTTTTCGTGTCGTTTCATTGCAGACTTTCACTACCTGCGAAAAATAAAGTGTTTATGTGGTTGTGTTAACCACAATAATTTATTTAAATATTAATTCCTTGAATTTGAATGACTTTTATTACAAGCTTATATCATACTGCTTCAGGTCATAATAATGATCGTTTTCCTCGTGCGGTCATGATTATTTTATAAATTGCCATCGGCAGAAAACGAGTACCTATACAATGCTCCAAATGTCATAAGTGGAAGTTGTCCTTTTGTCTTGTAAAAATCCGTCTTAACAAAGACAAATAATATTTTTTTAAACTAGGTAAATTCTTGTAAAAATGCTTTGGACGAAGAAACCATACAATTGCTTTTTTTTTCTTCTGTGATTGACTGATATAATAGAGAAAACTCTTCTTGAGTTATGTCGTGCTAGTGAAATAATGCGCATTGCATTACTATGGCAACAAATGCTATTAATTATCAAGTAGAAAGAGAAAGAGTAAATAAACGATATAGATTTATTTCTACTTTTAATTTAAATTCTCTTTCTCGCGTATGCTTACGGCGTTAGTCAGACAAGGATAAAATGAGCATAACATATAGAATATTGGCGATTGCTATTCTAGAACATCCCGCCGTATTCACGGCTCACCCTGTACCAGATTCAGGTATTTGAAACTCGACTGGTAGTACCACGTTTACGGTACAAGTCGCTCGACTACCAGGGATGTATGAATCACAGGAGCTAGATCATGTAAAGATAAGAAAAAATCTTTTTACTAAAAACATAAGCCTTTTGCCCAAGAGATCAACGTTGCAACTGTTTACAATTCAATTACAAATTTAATAATTGGCACTAAATTACACAAAAAAAACATCGAAATGTCGATGTCATCGATGGGACTGAATAACTTTTGTCTTTACCCACTCTTGTAGTCGAACTATTTTTTGTTACTTTTAATTCGACTAAATGGCGTGATAGGCTGCGCGTTGCAAGTGGAACAGGAGGATACTGCTTTTTAATAAACTACTACTACTTCTGCAAGCTGTATTGAATACCACTGAATCTATTTAATAAAAGTCGTTAACTTCTCTCCAGAATTTTGTTGGTGCTATGGCAGCTGTGGGATACAGTGCGCTGACCAAAGTCGGTTTCAGGCAGCCTATAATAATAGTTCGGCATGTAACGTTTAGAGTAACATCTACTTCCTTGGTGTGTGCGGAACGGTGCCACACTGGGCACGCGTATTCGCTCGCAGAGTACCTGAGGTGAAGCACCCCCGTTGGTTGAGGTTAGGCGCTAAGAAGTTAAGACTTCTATTAAATAGACTAGCCGTTGCCCACGACTTTCTCCGCGTGGAATCTAGTCTATAAACACCGTCTTTATATTCTTAGGGATATTTAGTATTTTCAAAAACGATCACACGCATAATTTCTTATAGCTGCTGACCGTGACTAAAGGCTTCAGCTTTTGGATTTTCCCCAAAAGTTGTCATGTAATTGTCTATCTTTAATTTAAAAGAAAGTAGAAGGTGGCAGGAATAAGTTATTATCTAATTACACGATTAGACGTATAGCCGTTGGGAATCAAAGCATAAAGTTTTCTAGTATCTATTTCTTGGTCTTACGACCCACAAATTAAATAGGGGAATATAACGCATCCCTCCTTAGTTTACTGTTCCTTTTTTGGACAGCGTCCGCCCAGCGAGAACGATCGTTACCATGGATACGCAATGCGTGCATATCACTAGCGCAACAGGAATCAGAAGGAGTTATCATCCAAGATTGTCCTTTAGAATATGGCCGACTCTTGTGTGCATAGCCGCGTCGACAAACAAAACAATGCTATGATGGAAAACCGGAAAAGAGTTTATTCAAATCATCACTAATGGACAACTTTTCCATAGCAAATGAGTTAAAACAATGCTATGATGAACATCTCGTAAAGTTATCGCTAACCAATTCGGTTCAGAACCAAGGACTTTATTCCGTTTTGGGTATGATCCACTATGTAATCACAAAAATATTTAGAATTTGCGATTTTGTAAACATCTGATGCGCCTACAAACTCATGTTTCAGAACATAAAAGATGAGCATACCTGGAAGTATGGTGGACACGTCACGAAATGAGGAGGTTTCTCACTCAAGATCCACTGCATCATCGCCTCTATATTTTTCATACACCTACATTCGTTTGTTCATTCTTTAAAATATTATGTTGAATTGCATGCTTTTTGGTTAATATTATAATGTGTCCATCCAAGTTACTAAATTATCCTCAATCACGTTTACCCAACCACTATGGCTCCTTCCGGCGATTGCCACCCCAACTAGCGTGAACTAGTCTGGTTATACCCTAGATCTACTCCTTATGTCTCATGTTATGCTGGTACTCCTGGCACGCGTGCCCTATCCATGGCAACAAAATCGCGGTAACTTCATCATCCTGTAAGGTTATTTATTTTTAATCGACGAAATAACGGACGAGGTTCTCAAGTCGACGCGTATATTTTTTTTATGTATGACAACGCATTACAATTTTACGGAGTAGGTACCTAGTCCGATTTTGATAATAATTATTTTTCACACGCTGACCCGGAAAACGTTGTTTTACCATATAAATTGTTTCTAGCTGCCCGGCGCTACTTCGTTCGCTTGGTGTCCTACCCCTACCCTACTCCTCCTCCGAATAGAGGAATCCTAATTAGGTAAATACAAAAAAAAGAGTAGTAAAGGAGAGTGAATAGTTCCTGACTGACTAGCCAGATTAATAAAACTTGTATAATTTAAAAAAGTATAAAAGCACGAGCTGCTCAAAATAATAATTAATTATCTATATTTTTTTTTTCATTGTTTATAAAACGATCTACCAAGCCAGCGCGATGTGTAGAAAATTGGCTATAAAATAAAGTATTTCTTATAAATCTTTTCTTTTTATTTGTCATTGTACATAGTCTCACCGCTAAACAAAGGACTACTCTTCTTCCACCTTTTATTTCTATAATAAAACTTGTAGTTAAGAATATGTAAACGGAATCGTCTACTAACTGTTGATGAATGAATATTGGTGTTCCCCTCCTGTTGCTGTAGCCTGTTTCTTCTAAACAATTTTTAATTCATTAATCTATTTCTCATTAATCTCTTTGTTCTTTCTTCATTAATTTCTTTATTTTTTCTTTTTTTTTAATACCAAGCACTGCCCAAAGCACCCTGTTCCTGGTTTATACGCAAGGGGACAAAGTTTCTCTTTTGAGTCAGGGATATGGGTCCGGCGAAGGGTCGCGCATGTTAACTATACACGAGGCTCAGGGGTTGACCTACGACAGCGTAATCATCATCAATACAAAGTCCAGGAGGCTCCAAATTCACGACAGTATCTCCCACGCGGTAGTGGCGGTGTCGAGGCATACAGCCAGTTGCGTCTATTACTCTGACGGCGCCACGGGCCGCTCTGCAATGAGAGCGAAGGATGCGGCAACTAAGACGGTCGTCGAGTACTACTTGAAGACTGCCATGCAGCATTGAGACGTAGTCGTTGTGGAAGCTTTGCTCAGGCTAGCGAAGTCCCTGGTCAGCAGACCCACATAAACATCTGAAAACCACTAACGAGTCCTAATCCAAACTCCCAACCCAATCCTAAACAAACTGAACCCAAACCACAAACCTGTAAAGTAAACCGTTAAAAAAAGAAAAAATAATTGAATTGTAAAACTGCATGGCAGTGCGAGTTTGTCATACTCACGTAAATATCCTGCCGATGGTGGCGTTGCATGTCCAGTCGTTGGGTTCCCTACAAAATGGTTGAACTGAACGATGCGGATATGTAAGTCATGTCCGTGAACGGATGCAGTCGGACGGGGCTGGTCGGCTCGCCCTGCCATGTTGTTTCTCTGCATGCACTTGTACTCAGATTAAGATTAAAAATGTATAATATAGCTACATAAATCACAAACAAAAAAAAAAAAAAAATGGATATAATAAAAAAAAACAAAACAAAAAATATAAAAAAATAAAAAAAGTGATGGAGTCACGTAGACTTAAGTTAGTTAAGTAAGAGTAAAATAAAGTGTCCGACGTAGGAGCACTGTTAACCTGTAATATCAATATGTAAAACCTATAAGCAAAACCAAATTATGTAAACAAAGGCGCAGACGTCCATGTCCGCGGTAATAGAACTAACAAAAAAAAACTATTCTGTGTTCAGGTGCGTACCAATCACGTCCAGATATAACAGGGGGCCTACATCCTGGTAGTCCTGGTATCCTGGTGAGAAAAATCAATTTATACATTTTACTTGCATGCGCCCGAACATTCAAAAAACTTTTCTAAATAAGGTTTTCACAACGCAGATTTTGAAGAGTATGAACTATATGAACTGAAAGAAAATGAACACATAATGTGTAAATCAGTTTAGGATTTATGATGATGCATGCGAATTTTTATTCATTTTATGTTTTTAATGTTAGTTTTTCTTATTTCGCCAGTTATGTTTAACTCGTGTGTCACATGATAAGGGAGCCTTTTGCCATCAACCGAACTCAGGACTCCAGGGATACGAACTCATGTGTCCCGTGTGTCTGGACTACAATACAAGTACACTCGAGAGCAATGAATCCGGGTCACTTAAAGAATGTTAAAAATCTCGGAAACTAAAAATGATAGGTTAATGCAATAAATTGTATTTAATAGACAATGTAATACTCCTTAAATGAAAGTAAAAAAAATATGAGTCACCATACATTTTATTAACACAAAATTACATAAAGAAAAAAACTGCTGATCTCTCCTTAAAACAAAAATAGGAAACATGAAATTTTTGAACTTTATTACGATTTTCTTGAATTTTAATGCTTCGTATTGCCTCCTCGTGCTTCCATTACTGCGTTTACGCGGTTTGGCATGCTGTACACCAAGTTCCTTATACGATTTTGGGGAATATTCTCCCATTCCTCTGTGAGAGCAATTTTGAGCTCACGAAGCGGGATTGGGGGAGGGTTTCGTTGTCTTACGCATCTGCCTAGCTCGTCCCAAGCATGCTCGATCGGGTTGATATTCGGGCTGCGCGCTGGCCACTCCATACGAGTAATGTTCATTTCTTGAAGGTAGTCATTCACAATCCTACCTGTATGAGGTCGGGCATTGTCATGGATAAATATAGCATCCTCACCTAAATTGACCATAAATGGACCAACGTGATCATTGAGGATTTCTTCCACATATCTTACGCTAGTTAAAGAGCCGTTTTCTATGATCACCAGCTCTGTGCGACTTTCAGAAGAAATTCCGGCCCACACAAGTACAGACCCACCACCGTAGGCTACTTTTTCTTCGATGCATGCTTGCTTGAATCTTTCCCCTGGTCTTCGATACACTCTGTGTCTTCCATCGTGCTTGTAGAGCATAAATTTTGATTCGTCGGAGATCATAACTTTTGACCAATCTTCAATACTCCAATTTACGTGGCTCTGGGCATATCTTAGTCTTGAAATACGATGCCCACGCTCCAGTTTAGGGCCGTTTGCAGGTCTAAGGGGTTTTAAGTTAGATTCAGCAAGCCGACGTCTTACTGTCCATGCACTTGGGTTACTTCCTCCGAGGCGTCGAAACTGATTTGTGAGTTCAGTTCCTGTGAGAAAGCGATTTCGAAGCATGGTGTTCACCAAGTATCGGTCTTCTCGTGCTGTGGTACACCTGGTTCTGCCCGTTCCTGGTCTGCGTAGGTTAGAACCAGTTTCTTCGTAACTTCGGAGAACTCTTTGTACTGTTGACAGCGACACACCGACAGTCCTGGCTGTATCGCGCTGACTCCGGCCGGTTTCCAGCATTGTAAGTATTCTGGTGCATTCTTCAGGCGTAAGCGACATAATTTCAGCTTGAATAATGAATATAGAGCACTTTCAACATGGTTTATGTACTCACATAAATGACAGATTACAAACAAAAGCAAAACCAAATGCTGTAATTTCGTAGTTCCATCTTCGAAAGTGGCCCTTTTTCAAATTTGATTTTTTTATGATATAACTTTACAATAACTAAGAAGTTTTAATACCTTCATTTAAGGAGTATTAAATTGTCTATAAAATACAATTTATTGCATTAACCTATAGTCCATTTACAATAGCATTAGAAAGAAGTTAAAAAAGGTTATTTTTAATGCACACTTTGTAACAAAAATACAATAAACATTGTTACATTATGATAGACGCCGAATTTATTATGATCTATTTTTACAGCAGCTGTCACACTTAATTGTTACCATTATAACTATTTATCTTATGAAATTATGTGGCTTTAATTTATTTATATTATATAACTCCAATTTAAAATTACAGTGTCAATGCTAAAAACCTAAAAGAAGCAGGGATGAACAATACTTGGAACGTTATTCGTTTCACTATAATTCTACCGAATTTTATTTTAATTAAGGTGGATGCGCTGCAGTAGCCCGCGAAATCAGACGAATTCGGAGCAATTCTAATTTAAAGGGATGTATTGATGATTTTTAAGGTTAAAATTGTATTATTGCCTACATATTTCTTATTGTTGCGCATCATATTATTTTTATTAAGATACAACCTTACACTGACCTGCAAATTGCAAAAAACGCAAGAAAATTAGAATTTAAGCATCTCCCTTAAAATTGTTTTATCATAACTTTGAAATAAAATGTTTTGCATTCCTGCTTCTACGAGCCTCTTTTTTCTAATGCTATTATAAATGGACTATAGCATTTTTAGTTTCCGAGATTTTTAGGATTCTTCAAGTGACCCGGATTCATTGCTCTCGAGTGTATATTCTTCGAACTTCTTCCAAGTTCAATGCTAAAAGTTCAACAACCTATTGATTCTCCGGTCCACCCTAGTAAGACTACAAATATAGTGACGTCAGATAAACTCAGCCCTTAGTATTCGAATGACATCATGAGTAACGATAGCAGACATATAAAGGATGTAGCTTAAAGGATCATGCCACCTCTTTCTATACTCGTCGATGGGGTGTTTCTGGCGGGAAAGCAATTACATGCGCTTTCCATCCCTCTCTGGCCCGCTGTTCCTTTTCCGATGCTTCATCACTTACGACGTATTGTTTCCTGGTATAAAAACGTCACAGCGTCAGTACTCGTTGCGTATTTTGACGATACTACGCATACCGGAATTACTGAAAGGAGAATGACCAAAAGTCGTACCAAAAAGTCTCATGCATCAAGATCAAAATATTATAGTAATCATTTACATATTTTTTTACGAAATTACCCGATTTTTGAACAGGGAAATATGATTTAAAGTAAAAACTGTTGACATTGTATTATTCCCCTTGCATGACGTTCCGTTTCAAATGATATGATTAATTTATCCTTAAGAATTTTAAAAGTGTCATGATCACGTCTTTCAAAAAACATGTAAAAAAATATACTTTCCGATTCTACATTAATTAAAAATAACTAGAATGTAATAGAATAGATATATAATGAATATTTTAATCACTTTTTTAGAGCAACAATGGCCGTTCGCTTATGTCATGTCAAACAAAATAAAGTACCTAGTGTTAGGATACTCGGTTTTGTTTACAAAAAGAACTTTTGTAGGAGTTAATATGATAAATGTAGTGTTTAAAAACCAAAGTTTAACTTTGATGAAGCTGATGTTCTAGCCACGCTATTTAGTTTATATTTTAATTCCATTCCATTTTTGCTATCAAGCAATATTATCTATTTATTAACCGACTTCTAAAAAAGGAGGAGGTTCTCAATTCGACGGTATGTTTTTTTTTTTTTTTGTGTGTTTGTTACGCGATTTCTCCGCCAATTGTGGACCGATTTTCAAAATTCTTTTTTTGTTCGAAAGGAGATACTTCTGAAGTGGTCCCATAGAAATTTTATCAAAAACGGTTCAGTAGTTTGATTTTTAAACCTAAATTACTGGTAAAAATTACAACTTAAAAGTGAAAAATAAAAAAACTTTTTTCAAAAAAAAACAACCGACTTCCAAAAACGACACTACAAAGTGAAAAATAACTTTAATTTCGGAAGTCGGTGGCAAACAACGAAAATGCGAACCCGACGACACCGACTTCCGAAATTAAAGTTATTTTTCACTTTGTAGTGTCGTTTTTGGAAGTCGGTTGTTTTATAACACTTTTTTACGTAACACAAAAACTACAAAGTGAAATATAATTTTAATTTCCGAATGTCGGTGTATTTTCTTTTTTTACCACCGACTTTATTTCGTTTGACGTTATAATACTTAGCAGGTGATTAGTAGCGAAACGAAATTATGCGTTCAGCACAGTTTAAAAAACAGAAATTTTATGAATAAAGTTTTCAAAACCACGATTTTCGTGGATATTCGTCGTGACTTTGACAGACTAAAGTCGAAAATGTCCCTATTTATTTATTTTTTATCCATCATTCTTTATTTTTGTCTAATATTTTTTCGTTACGGGCTATTATACCACTAACCGTTTGTTTCTAGTCATAAAATATGGCATTTCCTGAAAAAAATATTTTTCTTGTTTTTTTTCTAATTTTGGTCACAATAAAAGAGATAAAACATAATAATTGACGACTTATATAATATGGAACTTAAACAACAAAACATCACGGCTATTATACCTCTAAGGAGTAGGTAGAAGTGAGTGGAACATTCACATTTCGCAATTTATGTTATACTAGCTGCGCTCCGTGATTTCACCCGCATAAGTTTAGATCCCGTGGGAATATCGGCATAAAAAGTATCTAGTATATATATAGTTATAAACTATAGGTATGTGTGCCAAATTTCATCCAAATCCGTGTAGTAGTTTTGGCGTGAAAGTGTAACAAACTTCCGCGTAACGCCAAACATAAACGCGATACTTACAAACTTTCGCGTTTATAATTATTAGTAGGATTTCGCGGTGAAGTATTATTTTCATTTTACTTATGTAACATCACACTAGTATTCCTTGGTGAGAGAGGTAGGCAGATATACACCTCTATAAAAGATTGGTACATATGTAGGTACTGCATTGTATTTTTCGTCAAAATGAAGAAAATCGAACAAAATGATTGTTAACTAACATTAGACTTTAAACATAACATATCATTACGCCTGTAATTCTCTAACGGATGGGTAGAGATATGTAAGACACCCAGACTTTTTGCAAGTTAGTTATTTAATGATTTCCCACATAGACGTGAAATACATCACATACACCACCCAGTATTTCTCGGAGGGGGGTAGCCAGAGGTATATTTCTTAAGCTATAATTATTTTATTTTAATAACTTTATTTCGGCAACCAACAGCAATACAAATACTATGTTACAGAGTATGTGTATTTAGCGGTAATAATAAGTTTCCCTGTATAACTAGGATATGTATAAAACATGCGAACGGACTACAGACTAAGAAATAATAGACACAAATCGCAGACGTCACCCAAAAAGCATCCAAACTCAAATGGGACGGAAATGGACATGTTTACCGCATGTCGGATAAGACCACTGTGGACTAAGACCACCTCAGCAAGGGTCCCTGAAAACGTCCAACGGCATTGCTGAAGATCCAGGCGTTGATAGCGAGACAAACTTGACACCTATATGAGGAACTGGTCTATATTGGCTCAGGATCGAGTTCAAGTGGGAAAAGGAAAAGGAGGCCTGCAGTGGAAAAGACAATACGGGTCGTTTATTTATTAAATACATTTTTTAATATTTTTATAATAAGCTTAAATTATTGGTCACGAATGTCGATAGTTTAAACCTTTGAATGGTAATTACATAAACAAAATAAAAAAGTGCATGCATTACGATAGTGGTAATTTTATTATTCGTAGCATAAATCATAAACTGGCGGTTACGCCTGTCAAAAACAAAACAGCAAATCAAAATCAAATCGCAGCAAATCACCCAATCGACAGATATGCTCTTTAACGTTTATGACGTGCTAGTACTGCGGGGCAACCACACTCAGTTCCTCCGTCAAAACAAACCTATCAAAACTAAAGGGCGCCAAAGATAATATATCTGGCAAACATATTTTGTGCATGTAATGGCGGCGCTGCTTGTTGAGGAAGTAAGTTAAACCTAGTCGTTTCATGTTAGTTCTTCATTTCGCCACACGCATAACTAAGTTTGCAATGCTCCTGTTCATTTATGACGAACTAGTACACCGGGACAACCACACGGAGGAGGAGCCAATTGCTCCTCCTCCCGTCCACTAAATCCATCCAATCACGACCATGA
Organism: Apamea anceps; assembly: GCA_951799955.1. Taxonomy (NCBI): domain Eukaryota; kingdom Metazoa; phylum Arthropoda; class Insecta; order Lepidoptera; family Noctuidae; genus Apamea; species Apamea anceps. The sequence continues at coordinate 23,852,099 of OX637500.1, forward strand.
TGAGCAAGTCGCGGCCGTTAACATCCATTACAGGTACCTAGTTGATAGCGCGAATAAAATTCCTAAGTGCTTATGCGGTCCCAGTAACTTTGGAGCGACTTGCGAGTTTCGTTACGGCAAAAATATTCAACCCGCACATAAAAAAAACAACCGACTTCCAAAAACGACACTACAATGTGAAAAGTAACTTTAATTTCGAAAGTCGGTGTCGTTGGGCTCGCATTTTCGTTGTTTGCCACCGACTTCCGAAATTAAAGTTATTTTTCACTTTGTAGTGTCGTTTTTGGAAGTCGGTTGTTTTTTTTTGCAAAAAAGTTTTTATTTTTCACTTTTAAGTTGTAATTTTTACCAGTAATTTAGGTTTACCCGAGGCCAGGAGCATCAGAAAAAGTACAAACCTTGAAATTACAGCACCGTAGTCGTTTGGGCTAATTTTAAACAGGACTAAATTTTAAGTTTAATGCAATGTTGACATAAGTCTGGCCTGATGCTGCAGCTAGGATTATTTATATAAAAATTACAACTTAAAAGTGAAAAATAAAAACTTTTTGAAAAAAAAAAAAAACAACTGACTTCCAAAAACGGGTAAGTAATAGATGATATAACAACAAAATCTCTAATATTAACAACATATAACAACGGAACCTATAATTTTATTTAATATAACGATTAGTTAATATAATGAACGATTGATATAATTTTAAAAGACCTAATTTTTATAAGCATAACATACATTAAATATAATATCGTTTGACATAACATACATTAAATATAAAATCGTTTGACATACCACTCAAAAGATATAAAACTTATTTGGTCTATCAATAAGATGAAAACGCCTATTTAAAAACACACCAAAATTGCATAAACACGGTGGTTAGTTTATTTAGTATTATTTTTATGGCCTGTGGGTAGCTCAACAAAATTTATTGTTAGTTGTCATTTAGTGTGCGTAGGTAATTTGCTCAGTTAAATAATAATCATTAAAATATTCCTTTAAAAATTCAATTATTATATTAATTAAAAAAACAATAACTTTTTATTTCGTTTAATAAATACTTAAAAGTATATTTTATTTGTTTTATTCTTTGTATCGAAAATCATTTGGTCTAACGTTTATTATGTATATTGTTTATTTAATCGAAAATCATTAGGTCTAACGTTTAATATGTATATTGTTTATTTAATCGAAAATCATTAGGTCTAACGTTTAATATAACCTCAAGGTCTAACATGTCTCGATTTAGTAAAAAGGCAATGAGAACTTAGAATACAAGAGCGAGCGAAGCGAGCTCGGGAATTGGGGCACCCCGACTCGGATAGGTTAGGTTCGAAGGGGATGACGGGGGCTCAAGTGATCGAGCGGAGCGAGCGAACGAGCCCCCGTCATCCCCGTCGACTACGCGTTATTATTATTGTTATGCTTAATAAAGTTATGCTTTAGAATGTTATGCTTAATAAAGTTATGCTTTAGAATGTTATGCTTAATCATTATTATGATTAGAGAAATTATGCGTAAAAAATTTATGCGTAAGCTGTTATCCGTAAATAATTTATGCGAAAATATAATTAGGACAAACAAAAGTATGCCAATATATATTAGGTCTTAAAATTTTATGCAAATGGATAGGGAACCTCCTCATTAACAGTACGTTTATCCACACATCGAGCCCTTTTCAATGAGCCTAAACACGATATGTCTGCTGTTAGTTGTCGAGGAGTTAGGTACTCTGCAGACTATCTTGACTGCAGCATCAGGTCATGACTTGATGATCATGACACCAAATGTGTCCCGAATAAAATCTATTTCATTTTATTCAGCCTTTAATTCTGCTTCAATTGAAAGTAATTTATTGTTGCAATCCTATTAGTTTTCGTAAGATATTCGCCAAGAAAGTGTCTAACTACCCCTAAACTGCCCTATAGCGAGGTGCTGCCCTCGATAAAAAATAAAAATAATAGACTGATTGACACGGTTTGTTGTTGTTTGTTTGTTCCGTACTTTATGGAAGTTTCTTTTGCATATTGTTTTGTTTTAGTTTCCAGTCATAATTCTCAAGAATACTGCTAACAAAGTCAGTAACCGTCCCTTTTTACAAGCACACCGTGATTGGCACTAAAGAGACACGTAGTAAATAACTACAGAATGCAAGCCAAGGCAGAGTTTAGCTCGGGTAGCGGGATCGTCCGAAAGGGTTACCGCTGCCCTGGAACATAAAGGGCTAAGGAAGGAACACGGGGGTTTTAGTCAGTAAGAGTCTGACACTCCCTCCGCTCCACCCAGAGCGGGAGGGGTCATTTGATGATTTCCCAAACTCAAAAAAAAAAGATAGGGTTTAGCTCGATGTCATTAGAATTGAATGTAATTGCACCATGGCAATACTTGTTGCGCTATTACGATCCCAAAAATTCCCGAATCACCCATATGATGTTCATGTGCTCCTAGTATTGTATTGTATTAAGCGTTTGCGTTTCGTTGAATGAACTGACTTGACTGAGACTTCACAATAGTAAGTCGCCTCGTTCTATATCTAGCTTGATCGGATCTTCTTAACAAATAAACAAAAGGTACTGATTTAACAATAAACAAGAGGCAGTTGTAAATAGCGGGTTTTGGTAAGTTAAAAATTATAAATGGCACGTTTAATAACTAGTTCAGCAAAATAATGAAATGGATCAGTGAATATATAGCATATAATTGAGCAGGAAAATAATTAAATGGGCGGTAAAAATTATTGAACGAGCGGTTACGTGTGGGCATATATTTAAAATGTTTGGTTTTGTATTCAAAAATATGTTTCTGGCACTCGCCGGCCGCTACCGCGGCACCGCTCGCTTCGCTCGCTCGGCTCGTGCGTTGTGTGGTCACAGTTCTAACCTAACCGAACCTAGCTGTTTCGATGTAAAAAAGGTATATGCATGTTACTAACCGACTAATTGATGTTTTATTACTGTCCATGTTTTACTGTCGCAATAATTAATCAACCGCCATTAAATTAAATAACTGCTCAATATTTTTTTCAACTGATCATAATAACATTTCGAATATTTAAATAACAGCTCAAAAACTTAGTTCCCTAAACAAAAATTACTAACAACAACGCCCAGCCTACACCTAGGTCTAAGGTCTAGAACTATGAATTTTCATTTGTTCCTTACGTAATGAAGGTGAGCACTGAGGAAGCTGCGCAATCCTCAGGTTTCGTATCTAAAAAATAAGCAATTGACTTAGCTGGTTACAATAGATTCTAATAGACTTCAGGCTTCTTACATAAAGTTAATGATATATAACGTTTTAGGATTGCAAATTCTAAGTAATTCTCAAGGCGAAAAGTATCTCCAAATAAATATTGTTTCAATGTATTTTGTTTCAATTCACACAACAATGCAAAAACCTGTAAAAATTGAAAAAAAAAATTGTTAAGTACTTGTTGACAGATCTACACTATTAACACCGTAATTTGGAAATATTGGTAAAGCCAAATATTTTTAAACTAAGTAGATTCTGTCCGCAATCTCGTTCGTCTGTTTCAACCCACCCCCGTCGCATCGCATCGCCTGCCCGTGCTAGTACTTCATTTTCGTTTAGCGTCCTTTTTGACTTTTTGCCTTGCTCGTTATCTTCCTAGCGAGATGTTATATAGTCTATGGCTTTCCTCAAGAATTGGGCTATCAAATACAAAAATATTTTTTTCAAATTCGACTGGTACATAGTTTCGGAGAGTACTCTTTATAGTATTAGTATAGAAGAGGAGACCCGACCGGAGGAAAAAAAAAGGAATAACCGTGTAGTTTCTTGCCAGCCTTTCTCCATAGGAAACTACCAATAAGATCCGCGCACCTAGCTCCTGACATCTCATAGTGTCCATGTAGGTTTATGAGAAATTAAATATTTTTAATTTGGGTCAGGAAGCCAGTCTCGAGTCAAGGTTTTCCCGCCAATAGCGTAAACGGTCTTACGTAGTTAGTATTGACATCCTACTCGCTTTTGATCTCCTAGTACTTTACTAAGTTATGTGCCTACAATTTGAGCTCCCTGACTACGTTAAACGTTAAAGTTAATTCAAATCTATGGCCACGTGATTGGGGCTCCTTAGTAAACAATACGCATCCTACTAGCGTATGACATCCTGATACTGAAAATACGTTATGAGCGTCGCGAACCCCGCGTTGGCCTTGCAGCTACGGTTTAAATCCTTGGCAGCGGGGTTTGACATAATGTCAAATACCGGTAAAAATGACACATTTTTATGACGGTCCGTTATAATAAGACGGAACCGTTTCTCTAGGAAACCAATTTTATGTGATTCTTATTAGATAATTTTTTCACGTGAACCCTCGCTAAAGTCACCAAATATGTTTTTATCCTAAAATAGTCCGGAAGTTGAATAGTATCTTAATGTTTTGGGAAGATGCAATGTTTTTAAACAAAGTAAATATTTAGCAACCCAAATATAACACGCGTGTTTTTCAGATTCCGTATTTTGTGGTTTATTCCACCTATTTACCATACAAAAAGTAACTTGAAGCTTCCGAAACAAATATCGCCACAATAAAAGCCACGAGTTACTATTTATCTGACATAAGGCCAGAAAGAATTTACTTCTGTGATTTTATGCTAGCCTAGTACTGAATGGCTAAAATGTCGGTATGGCTATTTCAAAGATTTAAAATAGATACGGTAAATGGATAAATATTTAACACACTCATAATTATTGTAGTTTTGCATAATTATAATGTAAAAGCGTATCACCTGACCTATAATAAACTAGTACTTGTATGATTTAGGTCAGTGGTACCACTCAATCTTTCTCCTATCTTCTACTAGCTTTCTCTTTTTCACTAAATCAGGTACCGCTCTCAGCCACCCCTAAATATTTCCCTTGCAGATAGATACTCACGACTCCCAATATTTCCTGTTACCCTGGTGGGCTATGTGCAACAACAACTTGTTGTTAAGATAAGCGGGATTTAACAATGTAACAACAAAAAGTTAATCTCGGTTCACACGCTCATTAGTTCTGAAAATTATTGACTTAGATTCATTAAGTTCAAATCCGTTTATTTCGTTAAATAGAAAGAAAGAAAATACGTTTATTTGCGGTAAACATGACGCAAAAAAGAACATAATCCACAAAAAAAAAACAACGGGTTGCACTCCGAGAGTGCCGGCAGAAGTGAAAACTTGAATATTAAGGTTGTGCATTTTTGATATTTTGGAATGCGGTCTCCTCTCCCTCCGTCTTACGAACTTTCGATCAGGTCACGTGTCCTGACGCGAACTCCGTCTTACGAATTTTCGATCAGGTCACCTGTCCTGACGCGAGTTTAACATTTTTTACCCATCACAACAAAAGTGCACAAGGCTGTTAAAGAAGTTTTCACTTAAAAAAAAAAACAAAACGGCTATCGCTTAATAATATCATGCTTGAAAGTTAGTATGACGAAAAAATATTATTTGAGTTTCTAGCATTTCTAGACTAGTAAAGATCTTACATGGAAACGAAATAGTAGATTATTAACCAAGGGGATAAAGCAGTGTCTTCTGTCGCGGGTGACGATTTAAATCGCGAGCGTAACGAAGGACTCGAGGTTTACTCCCGAGCGTAGCGAGGGTGTTAAAAGCTTAAATCACGAGCGAAGCGAGGGATTTAAGACGAGTCCTGAGTGTAGCAAGGGATTTAAGGTCACCCAAGACTAAGACAGCTTTATCACCGAGGAAAATACTCTACTTTTCGTACCATTTGCGAAAAAATAAACTTAACGTTTATATGTATTTGATGAAAACAAAAACGCGGTAAATTCCTAGACTAATATTTTTTTGTCGGAAAAGCAAAGGCATCAAGCTCATACGGCCTCGTCGGTTTTCGTAACTTTATTTAATAATCATAACTGCATAATAAATGCGTATTCCTTTTTCAAAAAGATGTATAATGCTTTATATACAAACTCAATGGTGTAAACATAGATGTAGTTCAGTATAAATTTCAGTAAGTATTCCAAATTTAAATCACATTCTCCCCCTAGAGGATGAATGAAATTCAGTACAATTTTCTTTCCCTGTTTTTAACAGATTAAAAATGACTATTGTTATGTTCGCTTTTTGTGGCATAGAATGTCACTTTTTTGAGCAAGTGGTATGAAAAGGATATTTAGGGTCTAGATTTTATTATTATTCTGCTGCAGAGAGCCGTCAAATGTACCAAATTGAGCTATAAAAAAATATTACAGGTCATGAAGACCACTTTTCTCACCACAGTTAAATCAGATTAAATTATTTTTGATTAAATTGACTACCAACTTAAGTGATTGTTCGTACCAATTCAAAATATCACTAAAAATGCTGACATTAATTTGCTAAAGCTATGTACCCTAGTAAATGTATTAGTATACGTGTTAGAACAGCAAAATATTAAAACCTACATAGGGAATAATGATGTCATGCAAAAATGTTAGTAATTTTAAAAGGCATTCAGGTTTTGAACATTACGTTCCCAAAAAATAAAGCACCAGAAAAAAAACGGTTTGCTTTTTGTAAATAAAACCCTTAACATTTTTTATAATAAACGAGGACAATTAACCCTTTCGCTGTTATTTTGTTGGAAAACACCGACTAAAAATCATACTTTAACTTAAATGTTTCGAGCCACATGACCTTTGCAATTTTAGAAGAAAGAAAGAAAAATATTTTATTCTATAATTATTTATTTTGACCTAGGACGTCTATCCGACACAGCCACGGATATCTATGGACATAGCGGTTCTCTTCATTGAGTGTTTTTGACAGATTTGTCGTACAAAATGCATCATCATCAGCCTACAGTCGTCAATTGCTGGACATAGGTAGGCTTTTTCAGTTGCACGCCATTCAACTCGATTCTCGGCAGTTCTCATCCAGCTGCTACCTGCCCTACAATGATCGTCATTCCACCTAGCCTGTGGGCGTTCTACCTTACGTTTGCTGATTGGCGGCCACCTCGGCTTGCATTTTTGTGATCTATATCGACAACATTGGTTCTTTGCCGGACCACTTCGTTACGGATTGTATTCCTCAGAGAGTTATAAATCATAGCCTGTTCCATAGCTCGCTGAGCGAGCTGGACTTTTATTACTAGACCACCCGTACCGTGAGCGAGCTAGACTTTACTAGACCACCCTGTACTGTGAGCGAGCGGGACTTTACCAGACCACTCGTACCGTGAGTGAGCTGGACTTTACTAGACCACCCGTACCGTAAGCAAGCTGGACTTTACTAGACCACCCGTACCGAGAGTGTCCACGTTTAGACTCCGTGCGTCATAACAGGCATGTCGCACTAATTGAAGACCTTTGTCTTTAGGCTCTGTTTCGCATAGGGCCGTAGCGTAATGCTGAGCGGAACGGTTTGTGTGGATGTGACGCGTATTTTACCGCAACTTATTCTTTTTTTTGTTTGTGTTTTTTCTCGGCGTCATCTTATTACTTACTACAGAAATGATGAACTTCCATACAAACAAACTTTCATCGCATAAGGCCAGTTTACAAGCACTCTAGCGTGTTATTTACTTGAACTTTACTAGTATTTAGTATCAGTTCCGGTACAGGTACGGAACGCAATGTTCAATACCTAAACCAGGAGATCATGAAATAGAGAAGATTTCAACGGCAAACTGTTCAGAACAGTCTCGCTCCAAAACTTGCTATATAGATTATTCTACGTACTCGTATCTACGTGTCAGGAACGGGAACTGATACTATAAAATAAAATGAGCAATACTTTCGCTGTCCGGTGCCTTACATTTACTTACAAATGCACGGCTATTTTTATAAATTCTTAAAGACAACAAAATTTTCAGGAAATTGGCGAAGTGAATGTGCAGGAAGGGAATTTGCTTATTTTGCATCAAGTCACCCCGAATTTCGTTTAAAATTAAAAAAAGTTCAAGATTTATTTTCCATAAGAAAATTGTATATTTTTTATCTGGCTGGCACTTTGGCAATTTTTGGGTACGAAATGAATGATGTCCTTTTACATCTACTGTAATACTTGCTGATCTGGTACCGGTACGAACGATATTTTTTTTCATTATTCATTACAAACAAAACATTTTCCTGGAAAATAGGTGGGCTTATTAAGTATCATGGAATGTATAAAATTCAGTGTTAACGTTAAAATTTAACATTTTAGGCGCGTTTAATGAGTTTATCTCCTGACAAAAGATAGCCGATGATACGGTTGATGATGGTGTCATTTGCTTGTTCTTTTTATGTACCTCTCCAACTAGTTGAGACTTGGATTCCCATGTCAAAGTCTTCCTGCTAAGCAACACTCAAAACATTCTAGCTTAAAAAGGAGCAATTGCCAGTGTTTTAAGAAAGGCAAAAATTTTTTCTGCACTAACATTTTGCTACATTTTTGATGATATGACATGATTCGTTTTTTAGAGGGTAAGGATGAAACTAGTAGCCGTCAAAAGGTAGCTGCAATATATATTGTATCAAGTAAAAATATTTTGCTGTTATAAAAAATGTATTTATTTAATATACATTTTTTTTTTAATTAAAAAGATAAACCACTGTTTTTATGTTTGGCACAGTACCTACTACGTAAGTGAGATTCGCGGGTTAGAATAACTACCCTGTACCTTCTATATTCCACTAAATAAATCAAGTAATTTATGTCATTGGTTTTTTAACACTGAGAACGCTTATTGATTCATCTTTTATATTTTTTAATTTGCTAAACGCTAGCTTAACGAATTAAAAACATCGTTCTGTTTCCTTCCATTGTTTGAATATGATAGATACAGAATGATGCTTAAATAAATGTTTAGCACTACAAGTATTTAGTTATAAAAAAAAGAAGTAGCAACCTGTATATACATCGAATAGAACCGGCTTTCTAATGAGCGGCCCAATAGCAAGCAGCTTAGATTCAAAACATTACTTGTGACTCGCGTACTTACTGCTATCAGTTAATACGTGAGTATGTTTACGGCTAAAATAGTTATATGCAAAATATTTTTCATGTACCTACATTTTTACTTATTTTAATTGTTTAGTAGTGATTCAGCAGTGTTGTTTTAGCAAATGTGAGTACCAATACAAACCATCTCTGGTTTAATGGTACAAAACAAACATTAACCTGTATTAAGACTATTATGTTTAAATAAAAAAATAAAAAGTTATTTTAGATAAAACCGGGCCTTTAGAACCGTACCATTATTTCAATCCATTTATTTTCCAAATATTTCCCCTCGGGAAGCCCAATCTATAAATAGATTCATAGTAACAGGATCCGATGAAACCAGGATGTAATCGACCTGTTTCCTGTGGCCGTGTTTTTATTCGCACACGTAAACGCTGGTATGCGCACTCGTGTGCACTCGAGCGACAGCGATATACGAATTTCCCAAGAGCGAGGCGATAGCAGCATCATGGTGGAAACGCAACAGTCATAGTCATGCATGTATAAACTATCCAGGGGCTTGTGGCTAAATAATAACAACATCACGGTTAAGCAACGCTTGCCGTAGTTGGTTCGTGGATGGGGTGACCTTCAATTACATACCTACCCTCCATACTTTGGAAAGCACGTTATGCAGTTGGCCCCGGCTGTTGTTTTAGATCTTACTTAGAACTGAATAAAATACACATGTATTTAGTATTTTGCGCATTAAAACAACAAAAGACAGTCGTTATAATAATAGGCGGAGGGGAATGGCGTTTGTCCTTAGTGGATGCTGATAATTCTACGCTCTTTTCTAGCTTAACATTAGTTATTAAATCAAATATATTATAAATAAATAAACATGCCCCCTACCGAGGTTTCAGAGAATATTCAAGTGTTAAACAAAGAGGAAAGTACGTATCATCCCTGTCTGACTAGTATAAAAGAACACGCAGTATGCAGCTTGCCTATTTCGATCGAGCCTGTCCCTTTGCTGCCCTCTCCCAGCGACGCCAGAGGGGGTGCCCTTAGCGCGCAGTCGCTTAGTTTTAGCAACCACAGGATAGTCCGGTTAAGTAGTTACGACCTCTCAAGGTCAACTACGAGATGCCAAAAAACGGCTTGCGCCAGTGTTTGGCGGGGAGCCAACCTAGATGCTTGGTTGGTCCCTGTTAAACACGCAATAAAATCCAATATTTGCATGTGGGTAGAACCAGAGTATGTACTTATTTTAAGTAACTCAGAACGTTTCAAAATATTAAAACCTAAATTTGCAATTAACAACGACTAAAATAGCTTAATTCAACTAAACTACTTGTGTCGGTATAAAAATACTTCTCAGTTCACTTATTAACCTTATCCTCGGTGGTCTTGGCTATGCGCGATCTGCCACTCTTTTATTTATAATCAGTGAGTCAAGATAATGTGTGTAACAATGATCAAATCAGCATAAAAGACGTATTTTTCTTTTCAGTTTATCCCTCTTTTTTTTGAGGTTGGGAAATCATCAAATGACTCCTCCCGCTCTGGGTGGCGGAAGGGAGTGTCAGACTCTTACTGACTAAAACCCACCCGTGTTCCTTCCTTAGCCCTTTATGTTCCAGGGCAGCGGTAACCCTTTCGGACGATCCCGCTACTTTCGCTCCCTTAAACAGGATTCACGAGGATAGTTATAATAATATCATTCGGCTCGCTGAGTCCTCACCTAGTAAAATTACATATATAGACTGACCACAATCGAAGGATTAGTGAGAGGAGGGTGCTCATTGAATGCGACTCATTTTATGTCTATATGTCTCGTATTCGTACTGTTAGGATGGCACTCCGTGGGTCCCTTTTAATTGAAACACTTTGGTTCTACTGCACTGAATTTATTTTAACTTGCACACAAAAATTACAATGAGTCGGAAAAATGTGTTTATTGAAGAAATTTTGTAGGTTGACTGCCCTGCGTGCATGGCGAGCAGTTTTATATATTACATTGATTCTCGAATCAGCAAATTTAGAGTATTGATTCGGAAATTATTTATAACATCTCCCCCCTTAGACGGAGCTTTATAATGTGTAAATTAAGCGAAGGATAAAAGGCAAGAATTAAGTTGCTCCAAACGGAAAAATGAGGGTACAGAAAATTATTTAACAAAAAAAAAGGTAAACATAGAGTAGATTTAAACATTACAAAATAATTAAAATTATGTCACAAATTAAAGGTAAACATAGAGTTAATTTAAGCATTACAAAAATAATTAGGTAGGGTGTATGTATGCATTGTTAAAATAGAAGCTAGTTGCTGATATACGAGTAGTACCTGCGCCTTATAACCTATGTATGCTGCTATGTACTTTTGGCGGGAGGAATTTCCTGAACATATTGCCGTTTCAACTTTCTCTTATATTATGACCTCCTGGTATAGATGCGGAACATTGCGTTCCGTTTCCATGGAACTGGAACTGATATTTGAACAACAAGTATTTCGCGGTTTTCTTTTATTTTAAAAACTGCTGGGGAATTAGATGGCCTAGGAAAATAAGACATCCTACAGGTTTCCGCGGCCATTTTTTCAACTTATTCGTTACAAGGTTTATTTTCTATGCTAATTTATCTGTATTATTTACCTGCGATAAAACATTAAAATCAGCCCGAAACTGAGATAAGTAAATTACAGTCTATACAGAAAAAGTGTGTTCAATAGCCAAGAGTGCTCGACATGGGGAAATTTTATAAAAACATTTTAGTTTTTTAATATTTATTTAAAAAGCTTCTCGTTAATAACATTCTCATTATTATTAACCTGATATGTTTATTTTGTAATGTTATTTCTATTTTGTACATAATTCTTAAAGTTTTATTAATATCTCGAGGACTACCTCCGTGAATTTTGTGGAATACCATTTTGTGCATAATTAGGTAGGAAATAAACTTGTAATAATACAATACTATTACACATAATACATTTTAGTAGGTACTTCAACAAAAAAGTAAGCTTTAGCTTTTTTATCAGTTTTGAAAATACAAAATAATAGTATATTTTTATTTTCATAACAGATAAGAGCAGCCAGTTAGTACGTGGAATTTCGGTTGCAACAGCCAATAGCTAGAGCAACATAGCAGACAACGTACTATTATGAGGCAAATATGAACATGTCTATTTGTTTAACCTAAAGGACTGACAAACACCGCTTTGGGGTAGGTTAATTAATGTCCAACTTCTTTATTGTCGTTACTGCTTCTACATGATAACTGGTCCTTTATTTTGATTTACCTACAGCGCCATCTGTTAGTCCAGTTCAGTGAAAGTATATCCACATATACGTACCTACCTACCTACTACAATTGCAAGCATTGTGCTATTCAACCAGAGCATGTGTCTCCTATGATTAATGTGCTCATAGTAGCGTGAGAAATTTAAAAAGGCGATCAGTTTCCAACTAAAGATGAGCTCCTGGACTACAAAATTCTCCTACGATTTTCACAGTAACTCACGACAGTATATTGTTAAAAAAAATGTTATGAAAGCCCTTCTAACTTTTTATTATCTATTCTGAAATGTTTTGTAGTTCAATAAATAATAATATTATTTACATTTAAAAGATTTAGAATTAACTAACCAGTAGCGGAAAATAGTAAAGTAGGTATCTAAAATAAGACTAAACACTAACGTATGTATTTTAAAACCCACTGCTTAACGTTTGACAAAATACCGCGAGTTTTTTTTACGCTGTCATTTAATTAGTTAAAATTAATTTAAACCTAATTTAATTGAAACCAGAGCGGGTCTGTTAGTATAATATGTTTACATGATATACAGATAGTGTGACTGGTAATTACTGGCCAACACATGATTGTACTCATCATAAGGAACCAGAAAAAGAAACTCAATTTATAGAATGTCTCAATAAACTTACTAGAATGCCTCTTTGCGATGCTTAAAAAAATTTGTTTTGCTCATTTCTTTTACAAAAGCTTGATTAGTTGTAACTGAAACTAAAAACAACAACAATCCCGCCGAGTAAGATGATATTTCAAATGTCAAAATCTTATCGAGCATGAGTCATATTTTAAATCTTAGCTCTGTTTTTTCTATAAATATGAAAGTAACTGCAGAGTACACCGTACTCGCTCTTTAATGCTCAGATTGTAATTGTTGCGACATTGACTTAACATGTCACAACATTCAAACTGAACATTGCAGCATTACAAATAGGAATTTTTACTGTTCACGGAGAACCGGAGAACAGTATACAAAAATATTATAACTTCGCTTATGAGCGACTGTGGTATAATCGAGAGATTATGATAACATAAAAACTCTGTGACGTCTGACGTCAGGTAACGAGGTTAGCGAGTCCCCGGAGCCTAACCTATCTCTGTGCAACAAACGATAGCGAGATCTAACTCGATCCCAACGCCATCTAGTTGCACATTGGACATTAAACTGAGCACCCCTTGGACACAACATAGATAGAAATAGAAGGGCGACTCCATACCAGAAGCAAAAACAGGCGGACGTACAAGACTTGTATGTATGGACGGAGGTCCTAAAGTTTCTCAACGAATGCCAGTCGCGAGTGCAAATGCACTTTTAGGGTTCCGTAGCCAAATGGCAACGGAACCCTTTTTTTTTTTTTGAGGATGGGAAATCATCAAATGACTCCTCCCGCTCTGGGTGGAGCAGGAGGGAGTGTCAGACTCTTACTGACTAAAACCCACCCGTGTTCCTTCCTTAGCCCTTTATGTTCCAGGGCAGCGGTAACCCTTTCGGACAATCCCGCTACCCTGGCAGGCTACGGCCCTATGGGGCCCCGTCACTCATGCTGACATCTCTTTGAGGCGCGCGTGGAACACAACACGCCGTCCGGCACGGGCCTGGTCCTGATCGGACGGTGAGTTACCCATTATTCACCGCCCGCAGGCCCGCGCCTACGGTGGCCGGGAGTCGTCACGCGGCTCCCGACGCCCGGAGCGTCTCCCGCGGACCGCGAACGGAACCCTTATGGATTCGTCATGTCTGTCTGTCTGTCTGTCTGTCTGTCTGTCCGTCCGTATGTCACAGCCGCTTTTTTCCGAAACTATAAGAGCTATACTGTTAAACTTGGTAAGTAGATGTATTCTGTGAACCGCATTAAGATTTTCACACAAAAATAGAAAAAAAAACAATAAATTTTGGGGGTCCCCATACTTAGAACTGAAACTCAAAAATTTTTTTTTCATCAATCCCATTCGGGTGGGGTATCTATGGATAGGTCTTCAAAAATGATATTGAGGTTTCTAATATCATTTTTTTCTAAACTGAATAGTTTGCGCGAGAGACACTTCCAAAGTGGTAAAATGTGTGTCCCCCCCCCCCCCTGTAACTTCTAAAATAAGAGAATGATAAAACTAAAAAAAATATATGATGTACATTACCATATAAACTTCCACCGAAAATTGGTTTGAACGAGATCTAGTGAGTAGTTTTTTTTTAATACGTCATAAATCGTAACGTAACGGAACCCTTCATGGGCGAGTCCGACTCGCACTTGGCCGGTTTTTTGTAATAGAATCTTATCTAGTACCTTCCTAGTATATACGTATGTTTTAGCTAGTCACATGCTGCAGAACTTCTGTACCTATTTATGTAGTGTCTTGGTTTTTGAACACACTAGCGACAAACCGGTTTCAGGCTGTTTTTGGAATTAAAATTTTATAAATCGACCCTTTTGTTATCTTTGTATGCGACAGAGTGTGACAAAAAAAACCAGATCCGACGATAGTTTTCGAAAGAACTTCTCAAAGTGGATTCTATTGGATTTTAATTTGGGAATTTATTAACTAAGTTTAAAACAATACCTATCTTTTTAAAATAGTACCTAAACAAACGGAATGTGATGGCCACTTTCAAAACGCAATAATTGAACTTGCCGGGACATTGAACGCGATTTCTGCGTGTCATTGATTAAACACGCACTTAATAGGATATACGTATTATTACACTCAAAACCTTTAAACATTGTATTATATTTTATCAATAAAAGCGAAGCGAAAGCTGGGACTCATTATAAATTTTTACTAATGTCAAACGACCGGCATTCTTTTTTGTCTCGTCTAAATCTTGTCATTGAAATGCAAGTACATTAAAAAATATCGACTTTTGTACAAGGAGTATTCAATACTCCTTTATTGAAATTAAAAAATAAATGTATCTAAATTAATTATTGTACTGACAACGATCTTGTTTTTCGTTTGTTAGAGCTAACCACTCTACTTAAGAAAGATGCGGTGTTTGTTTCCTAATTAAATAATGTCGCAGGTCTATAGATAATTATATGACAACCTCTCAAGTTTTAAAATATTATTATAGACTGCTACAACATTAAATTTGTTACGACTCATAACGAGTACTCTCAAAAAGAGCACGGCTTGACGTGAATTCGAAGTAACGTATTGCCCAATGTCGCCATTCAATGCCATATGTAAAAAGGAAAACTTTTTCTGGGAATTGAAACTCCAATCATATCCACTTAAACCGATCTTAAAACCTCTCAACTAAAAAGATGTGAACAAACATTACTTAAATAATAATAATAATAAAGTTTATTGTTCTTCTCTCACATAAATGTTCTTGTGTGTGACAAGTAAAGTCGTTACTTTAATAATTGTACACAATAAGTAAAGTAACGACTTTAATTGTCGAAATACTCAATATTAAATGTTTTTGTAAAAATAGAGATAGCTATTTAGCTTTGTCGAATTTAGCTTGCGTGTATTTTGCTGGGGTGGGCACCTAGTGGGCTATTCTGATTATCCACTCCAGAATATCCAACCGAAAAATCGTTACATCGATAGCACTAAAACTTAAAATTCATACTATAAACACAATTGCGAGCTGACATTGTTGTTAACATCTTTGGCAAATTTTGAAACGCCGGATCTTAGCTACATAATCTGGAAATATCTATTCATAATAACTTATTCATTTATAAGTAAAATTTACTTTTAAGTAATTTACTGAATATTTTGCAACCGTAAAGAAACCGTAGTGTGTACTCTACTGTTTCTTTACGGTGTACCGTATACGCTCATTAATGCTCAGATTGTAATTGCTGCGACATTTACTTAACATGTCACACGTTCAAACTGAATATTGCTGCATTACAAATCGGAATTCTTACTGTTCTAGGGAGAAAAGTATACAAAATTATTATAAATTCGCTTATGAACGCATGTGGTTTAAATCGAGAGATTATGCTAACTCTGTGACGTCTGACGTCGGGTAACGGTACATTATTTTGTTTGACATGTCATACACGAACGGCCATTATTGCTCTAAAAATGATAATCGTTTTAATAAAAATTCAATTCTATTTTATTCTATACTCCATTTAGAAAAAAGAAAAAAGAGGCTCGTAGAAGCAGGAATGCAAAACATTTTATTTCAAAGTTATGATAAAACAATTTTAAGGGAGATGCTTAAATTCTAATTTTCTTGCGTTTTTGCAATTTGCAGGTCAGTGTAAGGTTGTATCTTAATGAAAATAATATGATGCGCAACAATAAGAAATATGTAGGCAATAATACAATTTTAACCTTAAAAATCATCAATACATCCCTTTAAATTAGAATTGCTCCGAATTCGTCTGATTTCGCGGGCTACTGCAGCGCATCCACCTTAATTAAAATAAAATTCGGTAGAATTATAGTGAAACAAATAACGTTCCAAGTATTGTTCATCCCTGCTTCTTTTAGGTTTTTAGCATTGACACTGTAATTTTAAATTGGAGTTATATAATATAAATAAATGAAAGCCACATAATTTCATAAGATAAATAGTTAAAATGGTTACAATTAAGTGTGCTGCTGCTGTAAAAATAGATCATAATAAATTCGGCATCTATCATAATGTAACAATGTTTATTGTATTTTTGTTAAAAATAACCTTTTTTAACTTCTTTCTAATGCTATTGTAATAGTTATTTTTAATTAATGTAGAATCGGCAAAGTATAAATTTTTTACATGTTTTTAGAAAGACGTGATCACTTTCAAAATTCAAGGTTATATTCATCATATCATTTGAAACGGAACGTCATGTTAAGGGAATACAACAATATCAACACTTTTTTTACTTTAAATTAAATTCTCTGTCCAAAAATCAAATGCCCGACGCAAAATAACGCGAAATAATTAAATACTATAATATTTTGATCTTGATGCATGAGACTTTTTAGTGCGACTTTTAGTCACGGTCTTTTCAAAAAAAAAAAAAAAATTAAACAAAATACTTGAAACAATGCTTTGGACGAAGGCACCATACAATGAATTTTTTTCTGTGATCGATCGATATGGTAGAGGAAACGCTTCTTTACGTATGTCGTGCTAGTGAAATGAACGCGCATTGCGTTACCATGGCAACGAACGCTTTTAACCATCGGGAAAGAGAGTAAACTTTTGTAGATTTATTTCTACTTTTAATTTAAAATCTCTTTCTCGCGTATGCTTACGCCGTTGGTCAGACAAGGAGAGAATGAACAGATAGAATATTGGTGATTGCTATTCTAGAACATCCCGCCATATTCACGGCTCACCCCGTACCAGATTCAGGTATTTGAAACACGACCGAAACCACGTTTACCGTATAAGTCGTTCGGATACCAGGGTTATATCAATTACAGAAGCTAGATCGTATAAAGTTAAATAGGGGATGAAAAGTTTTACGTAAGTTCGTAATTTTTTCCGATCGGAAATCTCATCGGGCGCATGACTTGTCTCGTGATAAATTACAAGTAGCCAAATGATAATTTCTAATTTACCTAACCTATACTTAGGTCTTAATTGTTTGCGAGTACGACAATGTAACGTGTTCAGGAGCTTGCCTAATCTAAAAATTAAAAGAAATATTTAGTTACAAATTTTAACAATGAAAAAGTTATAAATGATAGCTTGTTGTGGGGTGGAATTTTAGTGAGGCTATATCCAGTAGGAATTGCTATTGGTAAAGTTGAATGGCTGACTCATCTACTAACAGAGATTTAGTCAGCAAAAATAATTACCTATATAATTCATATTACATTCATATTCATATTACTTACTCCTTTAATTTTATTATGTCACGTTATATCTTTATTAAAGATGAAACCAACAATACGTAAATAACACACACAAAGATAAGAAATACCATAATGATTTATATTTAAATCAGATTTATTTAACTTTTTCTAAGAATACTGTCGCTCTAAATTAGAATAATACCACAACATAACCCCCAACACTTGCTTCAACTTTCTTCAGTAAAATGGTAAATAACTACGAACTGAATAGAATATGTGACATGAAAAATACATCTAGCTATTCAGTGATTTATTGTGCTTCATTTTCAAATAAAGTCTAAACACATTTTTGTCATTATTCATGAGATATCAGCAGTTAAACAACTATAATATCGTTTCGTTGAAGGAAAACTAAATTCAGACTTAGAATTATTGCATTAATTGCAAACGTTTTGGATGCAATAATATACCGTAAGCTGTATTAACAGAAAACAGTATAGGAAGCAAAATGGTTCAATATTTCAACGGTACTTGCTACCTTTTGACTATTGGAAATGAAACGTTTCGAACTACTGAATACCTCATGAGCTCCTAGTATTTAGTATCATACTTGCGCTGACAGTAATAGAACTTCACTACGCTGCGCTGTTGTTTTTATTAGTATTCAGATTGCTATAGTATTTCGTGGACTTTAAACAGACGAACATCCTTACACTCGTAAATCTAATTCGGAGTATTACGAACATTTTAAAATAAAAATAGCCAAATCGGTTCAGCCGTTCTCATGTGATGCGCTTACCAACGAACAGCATATTTATGTGGGGGGGGGGGCACATAAACACTAATTTCCCGGGCAACTTATTTAATTTTTCTTATCCCAAAAAGCCTTCTTCGGTCTATAACGCATATAATCTATATATATAAAATTCAAAGTCCTGACTGACTGATAGATCAACGCACAGCCTAAACCGCTGGTCCTAGAGACATGAAATTTGGAGGGTGTGTTCTTCGTGAAGAGTAGGCATCCACTAAGAAAGGATTTTTCGAAATTCCACCCCTAAGAGGGTGAAAGGGGGGGAATTCGTTTGTATGAAAAATCTTATTCCTTGGGTTAATAAACTTGAAATTTAGCACGAATACTTACCAAAATAAATTATGAAGATTGCCAGTTTTTTTTTTCTTCTAAACTACCCCCTAATAAGGGATTGGGGGGTTTCAAAGTTTGTATGGAAGAATTTTAGCGCGCAGTCCGATTTACTCGAAACTCAGTATTTATACCTAATATTGAAAGCAAAGAATAATGTGTATCAGGGTTTTTTGAAAATCTACCCCTGACGGGCTGAAATGGGGTACTCAATTTTTCAGAGGAGGATTTTACTGCATGGCTTGATTAACTCGAAAATAAGTATAAATAATCTTTGAGTCAAGTTATGAATACATCCCAAACGATTATTTTAAAATTCCACCCCTGTGGGGGTGAAAAGCGGGTATACAGTTTATATGAAAAATGTTCTTCATTTAGTTAATAAACTTGAAACTTGGCAAGAACACTTGCCTAAGTAAGTAATAAAGTTTATCATTATAAGTTTTTCAAAACTTCCCCTCAAAGAGGGTATAGGGGTGTTAAGTTTATGTGGAAGAAATTGAATGCGCGGTCCGAGTAAGTCGAAACTCAGTATTGATACTTTTGACAGAAAATAATTAATAATAAGTAGGAGTATGTAAAGTTGTCGAAAATTTACCACTGACGGGACAAAAAGGGGTAATTCAGTTTATAAGAGGAGGATTTGAAGTTGAAACTGTATGTTACATTTTCACGCCTAAACCACTGAACTTCTGATTTAGCATAGAGATAGATGGCATCCTGGGGAAGCACATAGGTACATTTCATCCTGTTAGCACGTTGATAATTTCCGACATCCACGCGGGCGAAGCCGCGGGCAGAAGCTAGTTTTATTTATATAGGAGTAGACACACAAACTGAAATAATATTTTAATAACATCTAGTGGTCGATTAGGACAATTTTTTTTAATATAACTTTCTTTCGTTGGTCTATCCCAACTAAAACGTTAATAATATCAAGTAAATAATGGGTTAAACCTACCTTCATGAATTTAAAAAACAAATCTTTTATATCATTTTTCACCACTTTATTCTTGATAGTTTATTGAAACTGTTGGACGTTGATATTGGTACAGCTGCGCCACACACGTAGCCGCGGTATCTGCCACGGCGTAGCGGGGACATCTGCTCTGTCTTAGGCAAGATGTTTACTACGCCGTAACCATCACATCGGTCGATTAATAATTCCAGCATTATTTAGAAAGCACAGGGAGGCTTTTGCATTGTTATATGGCTTGACAGGGCAAAACAGTTAAAACATTGCCAATATTTAAACCTATACATATTTATTTTTAATATTTATTTAAAATATACTATTCAGCTATTCGCCTTGAGAACTACTTAGAATTTTTAGAATCAACTTTACATAAATAACCTGAAGACGCGGGTTCTGGTATTTATTATCTCCAGTGAAAACGTTTTATTTTCCTTCGTACTTCAACTTCTTTCTGCTTCAATCACCTTAGAATATGTTGTAATTTTCTGAAGAATGAATAATTAGTTTTACTATTGAATGACACAAGGCCCTGTCTCAAGATGAAACGTATCTGTTTCCGTAAATTTCATACAAATCCAAAAACAACACTACGAAAATCAGAACTATATGTTAGTGACACTCTTTTTTTTAAAGGAATACATAACTATAAATATTAAATAAGCCCCCATAGTAATTGTGTGCATTTTTAGATACGAAACCTTCTTTATGGAGTTTTATTTTTGGTATCCAAGCTACAGCCTGAAGACTGAACTCAACTGTCAACTAAACAACTTCCTCAGTGCATACCTTCATTATATAAGGAACTCTTGTGGAAAATTTCTTGCCTCTAGACCTTAGAATAAGGTTTAGGCTGTGCGTTGTCTGTCAGGAAATTTTAGATTTTTATTAAATAGCAAGCCTTTGCTCGTGGGACAGTAAAGGCTAAACAAAAACAAAATTAAGTGCATCGTTTAACTTGATCGGAGCTATCTTATCAGCTGCAATGTTAATTGCAACTGTTGATTTAAATTTTGAAACGTTCAGAGAGACCTACTTTAAATAAGTACATGCTTTGGCCCCAGCTTGAAGAAAACACTGGATATCAGTATTTGACGTGGATCAACCAAACGACTAGGTTGCCTCCCAGCCAAACACTACCGCACGCTGCATAGAACGGATCCTTTATTGCAAGTGAGACAGGGATGATACGTACTTTCCTCTCGACTGTAACAACTGAATATTCCCTGAAATCTAGGGCAGCCTAGTTTAATATTATGCGGCAAGTTAATAGGATTAGGGCTGATTTTTCAATCATCTGATAACTGTATTCGAGGAATAATTTTGAAATTTTGAGAGTTATTTCATACAATGACTGTCAAACGTCAATTTTATTCCTCGAATAAATTTTATCGGAGGAATAATTTTGAATTTTTTACAGTTCTTTCATACAAATACTGTCAGACGGAAATTTTGTTCCTCTATAGATACATACTGATTGTATTTCATAAATTCAACCATTAGGTTATATGGCATGATAGCCTAGCGGTTATCAAACGTCGGTAAGAGCGTTCATGCGTAGCGAGCCGTGGGTTCGAATCTCACGCGCGGTGATAATTTTTTAAAATGTTTTTATAATTACTCGAATAATCACGCTATTGAATATAGTTCCGTATCATGTACATCTTGTTCACATAACTCTATGATTATACCCACATAAATCTAAGTAAATAAATTATAAGGTAGACAGCAAATACATATTTATTGAATTAAAATCATCAATACAACTCTCTAAGTTAGAATTGCTCATTGGCCATTGGCCAAATCTCATTATCTCGTGAAATGGTCATTCAATCAGGTTATTTGAACTTAGAGATGTATTGATGATTTTAATGATTGTATTTTGGTAAATACATACATATTTGTTACGGGTCCGTATTAATTGGCGCTTTCGCCCTAACTACATCTTTATAATAATTTCATTCAAAGAAACGATCAAATCTTTACATGTTCCAATATTGTGCTCCATCAATTCCATCGTGTAACAGAGCAATATCAACGAAAGAGACGAACATCTCGCGTTTCTCTTTCTTACTTATTAGAAGAGCTGCTGACCTAGTATATCTATACTTATAATAAATCTGTAGAAATGAAAATTCTGTACATTGAAAATATCAAAAAAATAAATGGCAGGGGGTATTACTAGACCGACACCGAACCCAAAAATGTGATTAAAAAAATTTTTGTCTGTCTGTCTGTCTGTCGGTCTGTCTGTCTGTCTGTCTGTCTGTCTGTCTGTTTGTTCAGGCATCACGCAAAAACTACCGGTTCGATTACGATGAAACTTGGTATAATTATTCTTTAATATCCTGGGCACCACACTGGGTACTTTTTATCCCAGAAAAGTATATACAATAAAAAACAAACTTAATTTTGCGGTTCGATCCCTAGATCCGATTACTGTACCAACCGCAAATAATAAGTTTGTCGTAGGTTAGGTCACACGCAGTGGAGTTCATTTTTATTCCTTTTAGTTTTTAGAGTTATTTAGGTTTATTTTTATATAAGTCGTAGGTATAGATTTTAATTTTAAAGTATAGGTAGTATATTTGATAGTGTACGTAGTGACCGTAGGTTATTTTATAATACTGTTAGGTAGGATAGTCATTCGTATAGATATTAGTTTTTAGAGATTTTGCTTATTTATTGAGTTTATATTGAGGGGCCCGTGGCTAAATAATAACAGCCGCACAGGTCGATCGGTCAGGTTAAGCTACACTTGCCGCGGTCGGTCTGTGGATGGGTGACCATCTTTACATACCGAGACACCTCCGTGCCTCGGAAAGCACGTTAAGCCGTTGGTCCCGGCTGTCATTCGTGGATCTTTGACAGTCGTTACGGGTAGTCAGAAGCCCGAAAGTCTGACAACCAGTCGTACCAAGGGTATCGTATTACCCAATAACTGGGTTGTGGAGGTCAGATAGGCAGTCGCTCCATGTAAAATACTGGTATTCAGCTGCATCCGGTTAGACTGGAAGCCGGCCCTGAACATAGTTGGGAAAAGGCTAGGCAGATGATGATTGAGTTTAGATTAGTTATCGTCATAAATAGGTTTATTTAGGTAGGTAGGTATTTTATTTTCTGTTATTGAGTTTATTATTTTTTTTAATTAGGTAGGTACTTAGGTAAAGATATCATAATATAGGTACCCTCTTAATCACCATTAATGAGACACAATTGGTTTTCTATTGTAATTAGCCACAAAGGGCCCGCGAGATAGATGGCATCCTGGTGCACATACATTTTATCCTGTTAGCACGTTCCCGTGGGATAATTTCCGACATCCACGCGGGCGAAGCCGCGGGCAGAAGCTAGTCTACAATAAAACTATTGATTTATCTTATTTGTTTATTTCAATAAGCTTAATCTTTCTCACGCCTAGACAGACCTACCCCAACTTACGTTAATACAACGTCGAACAATATAAAATACAAAATAAGTTATCAGCGTACATCATAACATCAATTTATTTTGACAGTACTAACACTAACCCAGAGTTTAGCGACTTCGATATCGGTGGATTTCTCTAAATCTTGATACTCTTGACTCTAATTATTTGATTCACCCTGAGTTGGCTGTTAACTGAGCTATAAAGGATACCCCTTGAACGTGCAAGGGGGCCTCAAAATGTAAGTTACTTAACTCCGAGTTTACAAACTGTAGATTTAGCCTGACTAAACATGCATTTCGCCTTATTCATTTAAAAAAGCGTTTATTCATTTAAGTATTCAAAGGCCTCCTACATGGTTAATCGATGACCTTGTGAAGACCGTAGGAATCCACTGGTTGCCAGGACCAGTCTGCAGCAGCCGGTCTTAACTTGCTTTTTCAAAGTTTTCCCGCCAGAATCCGGACGCTTCCAAAGTTCTTCACTTCATATTAACTTAGTGGTTCCCTCTATTAAATAACTACAACTGTTACTCCCCGACAATCCAGCCAGTCCGCCTCTCCCATATTGCAAGTGTAGTGCATACATGAAACCACGCCCCTAGTGTTTCAATGTAGTTGTTGTTTGTGATACATTTCCTATCGCTTATGCTTTCCTGCTGGTATAGACTGAATCTAGAAGTTGTCAACAGCGCTTTGCCATGGTAACACAATTTTTCTGTGTGTTACGCTATTAGGCAACAGTCTCTACCTCATTATAAATACTTACGTTGTTGTTGACGAACCTCATAAACTACCTTCCAAAAGTTCAAAGATTGATAAAGCGCGGTTATCTTTTATTATACTAATGAATAAATCAAGTCATCATTTATTAGCCTTATTCATTTAGGGTCACTGTTACATGTCCCCCATTGTTAATTCTGAAATAGGATATTTACATAATAAACGATTTCATTACATTTAATTTTTATTTCAAAATGAAGACGTAAATAGGTTTATTAAATTGCTACGACGAAAGTGACGTCACGGCTACGGCGCTTACGCGGTCGTAGCACTCGTAGCTGATTTTATTATGGAACGACCGTAAAAATGAACGCACCGTTGCCGTTGATTGAATTTCATGGGCTGCCCTGGCGCCTTTGCCAGTAAATACAAAAGCAGTGAGTTTATTTTAACAAGCATTTCAGTAGCATTTACTACATTTATAACATCCAGTCAATCATTTAGCAGTTAGTCGCCTTTTTTAATTATGTAGGATGCCTTGTACGTATCGAATAAAAGGAGGTAAATAGTTTTTGGAGGTAAGTAGTCGTTTTCACGGACACTGTGAACTGTAGAACAACTACGTGGTTGATATGAACTCTTTAAAAATCCTATCCTCCTGGTACAACGAACGCGTAGCGTTACCATGGTTACGGATATATCGGTTCCCGTTTAAGACAGTTAAATACGTAGAACATCTACGTAGCAACTCTTGGCGCGAGACTTAACAGAGGAGTTCTCGTAATTTAAAGAACGTTCACAGTTTGATCTTAGTCTCAATCTGTCAAAAATACCTCTAATTTCCATACATTTTGACAAGTTTTTGACATTTGTTTGTCGCCGGGATGAGACTGCGACTAGATTTTGAACGTTTTAAATTACGAGAATTGGCCTTCAGTTTGCTGTTGCAATCTACTTTAATTTATAATCATCTGGTGTAGGTGTGGAACATTGCGTTTCGTTTCGGAACCGGAACTGATACTACTTACAACTACTTAGAAGTAAATAACGAGTTAGAGCATTTTTAAAGTTCTGTCCTAAGATAAACGTATGGAAGAACGTAATTTCCAAAGTAAGAAATAAACTGCAACATAGTTTTTACAGGTTACCATTCTGCAACGACTCGGAAGATGTTTCAGCGTCCTGACCAGCTGTCTTCGCTGGTGGAACGTTCAAAAGAAAGGAGGTAAGGCTTATTTATAGATCTTTTCCGTTAGCACCATGTGCAATCTTCAGTAATTTCTTAGTAAAGCCGACAAACCGAACTAATTTAGTGTTAAGTAAAAGGATAGTGAGTGTTATTGTCAAACGGTTCCTGCTCCTTTTTATATTACTCAATGCACCTCGTACCAACTGATCCCGGATTGCGGAAGCCAACCAGTACCACGATTCGATAGTATTTTTCGTTCTGGTACTAGGCTAGCATTGATCACAGGAGCACATTTTAGCAACCGTATTAGACACCGTTATATCTTGCAGGTTCTAAAAAATATTAAGTAGGTACTTAAGCACATTAAAAAACATACTATTTAAATTTAATATACTAATTTAAAAAGATAAAACAAAATATTTTACAGAAAGCGAGTGTATTGTAAGCGAAACAGGAAAGAAAAATACCGAATTTTCATATGATTTAAAAAAAAATAAAAGCAGATGTGGTAACCTGTAAAAACCGAATACATACTATGTTTGAAGAAGGACAATAGTGTAACGTGCCTTTTAATCAGGTGGTGCCATCTAACTGCAGGCGACTGCACTGACTAGCGTACAGTGAGGTTTCGAACTTGCTCGTAATGTAGGTCTAGTCTATGCAGTTTGCATTGCATCCGAGAGATGGAAAACTGAATTACCCAATTTCCATTTAAATACTGCAAAAATGACGTTATTTTAGCGTTTTATTAGTGCTTGGGCTATCTTTTTACTTCTTTTAAGTATAAACAAACACAATAAAATTGCGTAGTTTCGCTAAATTCAGCGTGTCACGGCAGCAACAGAACCTTAATTTCAGGTTCTCAATCACAATCCTCGGTAGTATAGTGGTTAGTATGCCCGCCTGTCACGCGGGGGACCAGGGTTCGATTCCCTGCCGGGGAGATCCTTTTTGTTTATTTTTTATAGTAATATTATTATTACTATTTTCGTCCTGCTACGTACTTCACTAGTTACGGGTGTCATAGCGGGTGCGCTCGTTGTCGTTATATGGGAAACGTATTCGAGTAAGTTAACTGAGTAAGGAGTACCGAATTAATTTAAGTAGCAAAGCGCGTATGACGTTGTATTTGGATTAGCGTTAACACTTAATCGTAGTAACCTCGCAGGTTTACCTCACGGTTCATGTCACTGAATTGTAAAAAAATACCTTACCACCTCTTTTTTGTAAGGTTGAAACTGATTATATAGTAGTGTTCCTATAGAATGTAACTTAAATTCTATATACCTTACCTCTAGCTTATTCTATATTGACAGCTCTGCCAAGCACGCCAGCGTTTTCATTCTCTTCTTTTCTTCTTCTGACTACTGAAATCTGTTATGAATATGCTATTACATATCATTTTATACATGATAAATTATTGTGTGATAAGACTCGATTTACCGATTTGAATATTTGTAGATATTTACTTGCTTGTAGAGTACAGTCATAGGTGGGCCAGATATGCACTCACGTGACAGACAGATATTTAGGTCATAACATAAGCATAATCAGCCGCCATCTTTCCCACTGCTGGGACAAAGGCGTCCTCATCTGTAAGAGGGTTAACTTTAAATAAATACTGTATAGAAATAATTTACTGACTGATCTTATCTGATTAGTTGACTGGTAGAAAATGCGTATACGCATTACATCCATCTCTGTACATTTGTGCAAGTATAAAATAAATAATCGGTTCGTCTTCAAGAAAATTCTTAACAGAATTTCATATATTCATTTAATTTACTTAACATCCAGAGAATTGTTAATAAATAATTTTAGGTCTGCCTGCATAGATAATATCATAGATCTTATTTCAAATTCGTTTTAAAACATTGTGAAAGTTCACATGAAATAACAATATAACAACATCACAACATTAGACCTGTAATAGGAAGTGAGCCTGACCGAACAGAGCCCTTCCTTTATGTTAAGTAATGATTAACGTCCACTTAAACATTTTTTGTTTGACGTTTAGAGGTCTCATAATTTAAAGTAACGTTTATAAAATAAACTCCTACAAGTGGCGGCTTCTACAATTAAATATCAAACGACTACGACAATGTATATAGAAAGAGTTTTGTATTTCACAGACTGTAACAGAATGCCGTGTTTGGAAGTACTAATAACAAAAAGTGCTGCTTTGATTTTAAGAAAACTTTCACCATTAGATAATGTGTTTTCGAAAAGAATCAGGTGTATATTATATAGCTATTATCGAAAGTTAAGAGACAAAAAAAGATTAGAGGTAGAAATACCCTATGGTAAAACAGCACTATTAAATAAAAGTATTTTATGCATGACATCGTTGATTTATAATAAATTGCCTGATGACATAAAACAATTACCTATTCTCCAATTTAAAAAGAAATTACAAACATTCTTAATAAATAAATGTTATTATGATGTCAAAGATTACTTGGGGGACAAAAATATGTTATTTTAATGACAGCAAAGGTCTGGATAGTAAATAATGTAATACATATATAGATATTGGGCATAATTTCACATTTAATTCATTGTAAATTTAATATAATATTGGACATACATAATTTTGATGATGAAATAAGACATAATTTTTGGACTGTATTTTATTAGCATGACATTAGTTATTATTATTTTTAATTCCTTATTCTGTTGACTGATCTGTAATAACGATAGTTTTTATTTTCAATGGCATTGTACTTTAATTTTTAAATTAACTGTAAAATTCTTGTATATATTTGCACACCTGTGAGGTGTGCAAATATATACAAGAATTTACTTTTTTGGTTATTTGGTTATTAACAGTGTACCGCTCGACCTTCTGAAACATCCTCTGAACCTGTTTTATGCAAATAAATGATTTGATTTGATTTGATTTGATACATATAGGATGTAAAACAGCTGAGCTGCCGCAGCTTATGTAAAGCAAGTCGCAAAAACATTTTAGTGAGAAACCGGAGCAGGTCCGCTAGTAACATATGGAAATTCATTGCTTATCAAGTTATAGGAAAAATTATTTCTCAGATCGCTTATTTATGTTTTATACATTAACTACTGACTATTAAGTTAAGAAATTTAACAGTCATCACAATGGTTAAAGCTAGTCAACGTTACCAAAGAACATAGGATCATCAAATAATACATATTACACATTCCTATTTCCTACATACATAATACTATACGAGGGGTAATTGAAATAACTGAAAGCCCTAAACAAACGGTCATTGAACTTACCACTATTAACATTTTTTTACTATATGACCACACCTGAAATTGAGATAGAAACAATTATTGTCATCTTTTCCATGCGGTTATATTTTCATAACTCGACAGAATATGTTGAGAATATTTGATTTGGTTTCAGGTTATATTATAATCAATTTTAATACTAGCCTGTTACACTCTTCTCATACCGAGAAGGCATGAGCATTGTTCACTACGCCTGCTCAAAACGGGTTGGTGTTTTCTAACTTATATTAGCTATACTTCCAAGTTTACTCATGATGTTTTCCTTCACTGATGTCAGTGATAACCAAGGTAAACTTAGAAATTACATATCAATTGAAAAAATCACATTGGTACTTGTCTGGATTTCAATATAAAACCTTGTATAAAGTCAGCCCAACACGTCAGATTCTTTAAAAGTACTGATCTCCGAAAGTCCTGAAGGGATTTTGATAAAATTTTCATCATTAGATAGGGTGTCTCTTACAGAACGTTTGGACGTATATCGTATGCATATGGTTTGTATATTACCTGAGCTACCGAGAGATATGTAGAAGGAGTCTGTAGCGATATGTGAAGCTGGGGCAGCTTAAGGCTTAAATATAAAATAATATATCACCTAAAGCATGTATAATATAACAAATGATAGTCAACATGACATAATGACTTACCTTCTAATGATACGTAATTTTTTTTCATATATCCATAATTTACCCGTGACTGTACCTATTTACCTTATCTCATAAAAAACAACTGACTACCGTCATTTACCACACATAGGATTTTTTTCCTACCTACCAAGGAAACAGAACTACAAAGAACCCTACATAGACTTATTTTAAACTAGACTTCTTCAACACTGCGGTAATCAATTTCAGTTTCCCTTTCGTCAGTGTCGAGGATTCTATGTGAACACTGCAGTACTTAAATATTTCGCTCTTTGCTCATTTCGAGAAAATTAGAAACATCTAAGCAGTTTCCTTAAAGCACTCTTAAAATTTCTGTCAATGTCACTACGGGGTTAATGACTTGACCCTCATTGTATGTTTCCCGAGAGCTTGTAGTTAGGGGTGGTCCGCGTGTACACGACTCGACTGTACACACTGTTTGCTCCACCATTTAAATTCGTGACATAGTGACTGATAATTATTCTTTCTGGTGCGGTTTAAATGGATCAATAATTCAATATTGTCAATTTGTAATAAGGAAACCTACACAATTTAGATGTCTCAACGATCTACTAACAATGCAAAATAAACTAGAGCAAAGCGAACATGAGTCAAGCTGGCTATGGTGACTCCCCTAGTACGCAAGACTGAATAAGCAATATCTGGCGAACCAGCGTAAGAGCGGGAAAAAAAATACATGAGTAGTCAGCGTCACAAATCGTTTCGTAGCATTTTGCAGCATTCAGTACTAGCAAAGTCGTTGTAATAATCGCATGTCACGTATTTTGAGGTTCAAATACGTTCATAAAATAGTTTTTAACTTGCATTTTAATTATATGTAACAATAGAAGTGGAAGAAAATAGGCATTAGTTTGTAATGATGATAATAAAGTGACGTTGTGTATTGTGAAATCGATCGGAATACGACGTAGACGTTTCTGTTTGTTCACGTGGCGCACAAGACATTCTCTGTTAAAATTTATAAAGTGTTTGATGTTTGTTAATTTCTCAAACTTGGCGTGAAGGTAAACTGCATAATAAGCGAATATTGTAAATAATAAACTAACTTTTATTAGCACAGCTGTAATATTAACCTTACATCAGTTTGGCAAAAATTGGGAAATTCATTGTTAATAAAATTTACTACCGACCTAAATTATACGTATATTCAAATCACACCTGTCATTCTTTGAAAGTTGCATAAAATGACATGCTGTCAATTTCCTTAACAATTGATTTCCCTGACTGTACATACCCTCAAGATTGATTACTCTGTAAATATTTTAAGTCGTAATTATTTTTTTACATAAAGCTTTAGTCCCTCGATCAGGCTGCCGGGGAACCGGTGCATGTCAGTACGGTGGAGGTGTAGTAGTTCAAAGCGATCCAAAACATGCAAAGAAATGTGAGTTTCTCAGTCACATGATTAATGGTGCACTTAATTTAATATACAACCTAAGTTTTTGTGTACCTACCGTAATACTCTGAAGTGGTCATTGTACTTATCTTTATGAACAACTTTTACTATGCGCAAACCTTGAAATCGCGAAATAAAATTTGCTGTCCCGTACATTTTGTCCATTTATGTGTACACGAAATGTGACAGCTGTTTCTTTAACGAAATTGCGCTCGTTTACAAGAGTATATTACTAAAGTATATTACTAACTATTATACTATATAAGTATATTACTAACTATTTTGTCCGCCGCAATATGCCGGCAGTTAGAGTAAGAACTCTAACTGCCGGCATATTGCGGCGGACAAAATAGTTATAGCGATTCGCGAGCCAATTTTATAGCAGGTGTCATCTAGAAGTGCTGTCATTGCAACATTTATGTGGCGGCATCGCGTCCTAAGTCAAGCTTATGTTAGTATTTCTCCAAATCATGCTAATAATCAGGATTTTACATATTTAAACACAGTAACTTTATGTTTTAACGCCCGCGCCGCTTTGACACCAACTAACAATGCCTCTAGCAATGTTTCAAGTTGTTACTTTTCACTAGCGTGCGTCAATTAATGTAATTTAAACCAACTACTAAGTCAGTGTAACTAAAAGCCACATGACACGCGCTTTTGATTTGCAACACCTATAGCAGACAACAATGTTTGTAAAAAGAACTTTTCATAATTCACAATTGTCGTTTTTACAGTCGACCACCAGTGTACCACTGGTAACAAAATTAGTGTAAGCTAACCTTGTATTCTAATAAACCTCCGTACTACGCCAGGCTAGCTCGAGGTCAAAATGTAACCCCTGAAGTGGGGTCAACTGTAAAATAGCAATAAGAGCTAGTGCTAACTTTGTGTTATTGTTAACATAGTAAATGACTGTACCTATTTTGCTAACGACTGTAATTTTTATAAATAAACGCCTAAAATGCATTGCCATGGTTTTCTTTTTGATGTATCATAATTTGTATCCTAAAGCTGTGCTCACGATTAACCTGCACCCTTCTTGCATAACACACTTTCAATCACAATCCAAAGGTTTTGTAGGAAATTCCTAATCCATTGCTTCGTAGGTTTGAAAAAATAGTCTGCTACGTAAATTAAATAACGCAATGAACGTGACTGAACTGTCAAAAAGATAGACACAATCGCCCAACCTGTTCTCAGATCATCGCAAATTCCAGTACCCAATTACCTATCTACCTATTACACGAGTGTCGTAAAGAGCAAAATTGATAATAGCATGAATGATCCAGATCGCAGTATAACAAAGGAGTCGTTTGATGCTATCGTCGTAAATAATTTGAAAATCCTTTGCTCTGCGCTTGTATTTAATACAGTAATTTTGGAGAGAAGAATGCTACGCAGTCTTATCCTTAAGAACCTACTACACTTTGGACTTTTAGCTTCATCATTCTGACTAACAGGCTCCTTGCTGTACATACAAAAGAGCCTGTTAATTAAATAAATGCTTCGAGTTTTTCTTTAAACTTAACCTGGGCATACTGAATTATTTGAGAAATAGAATGCAAATTATAATGCATACCATATTGTTGATTTTTTTTTTTATAAATAAACGATTTATTATTATTATTATTAATTATGAACCGTGTGACTAGCTGGCCACATACCTGAGTGGAAGTAGCTCCATCTGTGAATTTTAGCAAACAGTAACCAGATGGCTGCAAGCAAAATGAAAAGTTGTGAGTTGTACTTGTTGGCTGACTACGTAGTGCAACATGTTGTCGTCTAGGTGTCGCTACAAGTTTTGGAGTTTATCAACTGCATCATTGTAGACCACGTGACTGGCGCGCATCACTAAACACACATCTTGCTAGCGTATGACATCCTGGTACTCGAAATATTATGAACGTTGCGAACCCCTCGGTGGCCTACCTGCAGAAACCACCATAATATCTATCTGTTGATTAAAACGGATGCGCTAAGATAGCGCACGGAAAATTAAAATTTTACGTTTTATTAAATTGCAGATCAGCGTCAGGTTGTATGTTGATCAAAATATGATTCTCGACAGTAGTTGATGTGTTAAACTAATTATATTCATTAGCTATGAAGCTAACTGATATTAAATAAATAAATTAGAATATTCATAGTAGAATTAAATCAATGATGTGACACCCACCAACTACACACTGCACTGACTACCCTCTCACACAGAGGAGGCATGAGTCAAACAAAAAAGAAATTAAATGTAGATGTCACAAATAGTAATAACAGCCATTAGAGATGTGACAACTCTGGAACGTGAACGCTCAGTTTTCTTCGTTAATTTGTAGAATTATTAAGTATTTGTAGAATTATTAAGTACTAGCTTCTGCCCGCGGCTTCGCCCGCGTGGATGTCGGAAATTATCCCACGGGAACGTGCTAACAGGATAAAATGTATGTGCACCAGGATGCCATCTATCTCGCGGGCCCTTTGTGGCTAATTACAATAGAAAACCAATTGTGTCTCATTAATGGTGATTAAGAGGGTACCTATATGATATCTTTACCTAAGTACCTACCTAATTAAAAAAATAAATAAACTCAATAACAGAAAATAAAATACCTACCTACCTAAATAAACCTATTTATGACGATAACTAATCTAAACTCAATCATCATCTGCCTAGCCTTTTCCCAACTATGTTCAGGGCCGGCTTCCAGTCTAACCGGATGCAGCTGAATACCAGTATTTTACATGGAGCGACTGCCTATCTGACCTCCACAACCCAGTTATTGGGTAATACGATACCCTTGGTACGACTGGTTGTCAGACTTTCGGGCTTCTGACTACCCGTAACGACTGTCAAAGATCCACGAATGACAGCCGGGACCAACGGCTTAACGTGCTTTCCGAGGCACGGAGGTGTCTCGGTATGTAAAGATGGTCACCCATCCACAGACCGACCGCGGCAAGCGTAGCTTAACCTGACCGATCGACCTGTGCGGCTGTTATTATTTAGCCACGGGCCCCTCAATCTAAACTCAATAAATAAGCAAAATCTCTAAAAACTAATATCTATACGAATGACTATCCTACCTAACAGTATTATAAAATAACCTACGGTCACTACGTACACTATCAAATATACTACCTATACTTTAAAATTAAAATCTATACCTACGACTTATATAAAAATAAACCTAAATAACTCTAAAAAGTAAAAGGAATAAAAATGAACTCCACTGCGTGTGACCTAACCTACGACAAACTTATTATTTGCGGTTGGTACAGTAATCGGACCTAGGGACCGAACCGCAAAATTAAGTTTGTTTTTTATTGTATATACTTTTCCGGGATAAAAAGTACCCAGTGTGGTGCCCAGGATATTAAAGAATAATAATTATACCAAGTTTCATCGTAATCGAACCGGTAGTTTTTGCGTGATGCCTGAACAAACAGACAGACAGACAGACAGACAAACATTTTTTTAATCACATTTTTGGGTTCGGTGTCCGGTCTAGTAACACCCCCTGCCATTTATTTTTTTGATATTTTCAATGTACAGAATTTTCACTTCTACAGATTTATTATAAGTATAGATTTTATGTGAATATCTTGCTGTAGTAACGCGAAACCATTACTAGCTTTTTGCGTTGTAAAGATTGCATGTTACCATGATACAAACTCAGCATCAAATCTTTTGTTGTCTTCAGGTAAGTGCAAAACAGCAATAGTAAACGTCCAAGACATGCCATGCGAAGAGTTCTTCGAATGACTGCAAAAGAATGAAGTGCCGCTGCTGTCCAGACAGGCTGGTGGACTATCGAGGAGCATGCAGGTAGGTAAGCTTCCTTAAGAACCATCATTTATAAGTAAGTAACATAAATTCTTTTACTGTCTTTTTCTGCTGAAATCGAATCAATGAAAGTTAGTAACTGCAGTTACACGGACAATGATTGCATACTATCTACTCGTATATTAACGTCTAAGGGTGTAAGGGTGCACAGGGCTGCAAGGTGGCAAACTTACCATCTCAGTGCTCCAAGTCAACTTCGTCTGCCCGTGGTGCATCCTGCTGAATAACAAACGAGACCATTTTTTTTTTTTTGAGGATGGGAAATCATCATATGACTCCTTCCGCTCTGGGTGAAGCAGGGCAGCGGTAACCCTTTCGGACGATCCCGCTACCCTGGCAGGCTTCGGCCCTATTGGGCCCCGTCACTCATGCTGACATCTCTTTGAGGCGCGCGTAGAACACAAACACGCCGTCCGGCACGGGCCTGGTCCTGATCGGACGGTGAGTTACCCATTACTCACCGCCCGCAGGCCCACGCCTACGGTGGCCGGGAGTCGTCACGCGGCTCCCGACGCCCGGAGCGTCTCCAGCGGCGGCTGAGGCGTGAGGTGCGTTCCCTCGCCCACCCCGCCACACAAACGAGACCCTGACAACCGGCAAATGGCGGTATAACCATTTCTACATAAAACTTTACAGCGAAATGGCGCAGTCTAGTACCGCATGTTGTGCTCTACGATTGCCAACCCGCATGCCCAGCGTGGCGATTATGGGAAACCCTCCAAAGGCAAGCCAAAATCAACCACACCCCGCAGTTCCCGGCCGCGTTGCTATTCCTGATTTTTTTTCCGGTCACGGTAACGGCTAGGTAAGTTGCGGAGAATCCCCAGGTTACAAATGGCCACTAAGCCCAACTGACCTTGGTGACGTATAACAGACGCACGTTACGGCTCGACGAACACCTAGTGCACCTAGAAAAAGAGATCGGAAAAATACACACACATTCACATTCTTGGGTTGCGTGAAGTCCAGAGAGAGGAGGAGGTACAATAACTCTTGAATCGGGCCGCCTTCTGTTATTTCGAGATGGAGACTAGCTATCTCAAGGCGGAGTCGAGTTCTTGCTAAACAAATCTTTGTGACAACGTTGCGGAAGTCGCTAGTGTCTCGAACAGAGTATAGTTTACCTCGCAGTGAAGCTAAGCGAGAGGTATAGCCTCAAGGTTTTTCAGATTTACGCACTGACCTCGGAATACTCGGCTGACGAAGTGGAAATGTTCGAGGACATATCCAAGGCCTTGCATTCCAACACTAAGGCCCACTGTAGCGTTCTCATAGGGGATTTTGAGAGGCCTATATTCAGATTTTGTGAACTGAGACTAGTACTAGACTAGACTAGACTAGTAGACTGAGTACTTTGAGGCACTTTTATGTTCCTGTCTGCTGGGGATTAACTGAGTGTCAAAAGAGAAGACACTTTTATATTTTAATGGATGAATTTCATGTCTATATCTTTTCTTTTTTTATTGAGATTATCATACAAAAATTCTATTCACACTTTTACGTTTACACACTGAAAGGTTCAATGGTATTTTTGAATGTTTCAGTGCTTTCAAGAGTATTATGCTCTTGAATGCTACATCATATTAATTTATCGTATAGTGACTACGAAGAAAAATAACAAAACATAAGTATGCGTTTGTATACAATAAGCTGAAGCCACCTAGGAACTCTATTTTCTACGAAAAAGCCAAGAGGAACCATTGGTTGACTGACCTGACCGAGGAAATTACTATATAGTTGCCTATAATATTTGAGGAGTTCCCTCGATTCCTCATGGATCCCATCATCAGAACTGGATTTTGAAAAAAATGGGACCAATCTGGAAGCAAATCCTTTAAAATTAAAAAAAAAATTTGCAAATCGATCCATAAACAACGGAGTTCTGAGGTAACAAACATAAAAAAAAAATAAAAAACAAAAAAAAATAAAAATAAAAATACAACCGAATTGAGAACCTCCTCCTTTTTTTGAAGTAGGTTAAAAAGGGTATATTATCTCTAAAACAGGCCTTTTTCTTTTGACTGAGGTCTATTTTCATTTACAACGTATCCCGAGTGATGTCGCTCGCGGGTGTTTATTTTATTTTGATGGGAATGCAATGTGATGATTTTCCTTATTTTTAAATAAAATTAAAAAAATAATTTAGTAAAGCAATATTCAGCTTGGCGACAAAAACAGACTAGAATTTTGTATTTCCTGAGCTTTTAATTTTTTTTAGTCGTCAGTAACATACGGTACGTTTCCTGTTGATAGCAATGGAAATGAGATTTGCCTAGGTTTGTTCAACTTTGTAATATTCGTGCCCACAATATCGATTATGTTTTAAAGCTCATTTAAATAAAGTATCAGAAATCAACATATTCCATTCCCATCTAAATAAAATAAACACACAAGACATTTCTTGGGATAAGTTGTAAATGAAAACAGAACTCTTCTTCTTTATGGAATCCTAGTACATTTAACACGCAAGTCTACCTGTAGAATTCAATGGATTGACAATACATTTCACCTGACATTTTTTGTCCGGCTAGCTAAAAGGATGTGTGAAAATGTCATGAAAAACGCAGTGAAAATGGTTCACATCTGCCATGCTGCTAGAGGTGGATATTTGTCTGAGATTATTGTCCATATTGAATTGCCGGCCCTAAATACTATATTTAAATAAAAATACTCAGTAATTTTTATATTTCATAGAATTTTTTTTTTTAAATAAAGTGCGTACATCTTATTTGCCCACCCTGTACACACAAACACGCTTGGATGCGCTCGCATGCTTTTCGGTAACCAGAACTATATTCTATCCAGATCATGTCGTCCGCGTATCAACTATATGAACTACAATTTACTACTTAGATGCTTAGGCGACATCTGCTACGAATACGTAGTAAGCGTAGTCGTGACAATGCTACGCCGTAGCTGTATGTCCCTATTTACGGAGCTTTGTGCTTTAAATAACTTTCTCGCAATGTTTCTTTTTGTAGAAATATTTACGTTTGTGAATTATGAAAACGTAAGTTTAGTAGTTAACAAAACTTTGGCCTATTTTCGTCTAAAATATTTATGAATGGATGTCATGTTGCTTTATGTACCTATATTTTTTCAGTTCCTCCTTCGCACAGTACGGCAAACCCGAGGTTCGGCTCCTTTTTCTCCCTTAAGTTGTACGCTTGACGTCTGTTTACTCCCCGGCCACCGATTGATGTGTTGGACCAGTGACAACTGGCGGGAAATTCATAGATGGCGCCAATGCAACTATCTAGAGCTTTGATGTCCTAGTAGCTAGGGTTCACGATGGTGGACGCCAATACCACTCACAACGTTGAGTCCTAACTGAACATTATCGAGAGATAAGGTAAATTATTGTACATTTTGATGTGATCTGCTCAGTTCGTGTTGATTTTATTGTTTACTAGCTGACCCGGCAAACGATGTTTTTCCATATAATATCGCGATCCCATATCCCGATCGGGAAATTTCTGATCCAAATCACTAGGGAACCATGAATATTAAAGAGCCAAAGTCCCATCACTCTCAAGTCCCTCGGCACAGCAAATGACGCTGTCTAGACTGACTGGGTTAGACATTAAGGCATAAAACTGACAGACAAAGTCAAGCCTTCCGCTAGAAGTACGCTATCCGTTACTTATACACAATATCAGTGCCTCAAGCGTTTAAAATTATATTTTAAATTTATAAAAGGTCTATATTTGGGGTATCGTATTACCCAGTAAATAGATTGTGGAGGTCAGATAGGCAGTCGCTCCATGTAAAATACTTGTATTCAGCTGCATTCGGTTAGACTGGAAGCCGACCCCAACGTAGTTGGGAAAAGGCTAGGCAGATGATGATGATGATGATAAAAGGTCTATATTTATAAGGTACCTACGTACGTCAAATGTAAAATAATTTTGTATGAAAAATTACACTTTTTTTTTTCTTTTTTTTTTCGCGTTTTTCAGTCTTTTTTAGGTTACGTTATTATTTAAATAAGAGCTCGTTTTTTAAAATTTTTCCTTATTTTCCTTTTATTTATTATGTAAATCTGGCACGTGCTATTCGGACCACGTGGAGTGCTGCTTATTGCGCTTGCGTGGGAAATACTACGTCGTCGCAAATACGATGTTCAATACTGGGAGTCTATAAATCGTGAGAGTACTGAATCCGACCATGACCCCACGGGTTCATGGTCAGAACGGAATAACCAACAGAGTAGAATTAAAGCTAGTTACTTTGCAAAGAAGTTCAAAGCCTTTCATTGACACTTTGACTTCAGTAGTTACTTAAAATTATGATTTGTAACAATATCCTTTTATTGCCCTTGTACAAATTCATTTGGGGTTGCGCCACCAGAATATCAGTGGCACTTTTTGTATGAATAAACTACAAAAGAAAAGGTATACTTCCAAAACAGATTCACCCATAACAGTCATATAGTTTTCAGCTTATTTTTTTTTTTCATTACGAAAATAGTCTAGTTTATTTCAAGTTAAACAAATATCAACTAACACTAATATACACTATATACAATTATATACAAGTATATAATACGAAAAAATATAGAAAAAGGCAGGAGCTCATTGGGCATCAAGAAATTCGTCCGCATCGCTGTCATCCGGAAACGTGCCCAAAAGACTGGCAGCATTACCACGTTGAATGGCAATTCTAATTAATTTAGTGTAAATAGTTAAGAGATTCTGAAAATTAAATAACGTTATATTATATAAAATAAGTATGTTGACAAAAGTATGGAAGAAAAAGACATGTTGCGCCGACCCCAAATAAATTGGGATAAGGGCAGGAGAATGATGATGAAGTATGTTGACAAAAATAAAAACAGTAATAAACTAATATTAAACCAACCAACCCCTAGAGCGGTTTTCAACATCAAAAAACCAAACGAAAATGACTGGTCAAAGAATTATTAGCATTGCCATACAATGCGGCACTGTGACTGTTCTATAATTGTTTAATTGGTCCAAACACTATGTTTTTTTACTTACACAGACTAGTCTGTATTCGCAAAATAAGAGTTCGATACAACGTAATATTAAATAAAAACTTGTAATAAACTTTATTTCCACGTGGCTTTCTCGTCAACGCGCTTGCGTCGACTGAAATCAATAAAGTCCTGTAATGTCGTCTCAAATACGGCGCAAGTTACTAGGAACCCATAAGCATTAAGAGCTTTAATCGAGAAATTTCAGCAGCTAAAACGTAATACCTACCGCTGTAGCGTGATGCTGAACTCGCCCCTGTTTTCATCATTTTAGGTTTGTAAATCGGATCCATGTTTTAGCATATTGATTTTTCACGTCGCGGTCTCTATCATAGTTACCCGTGGTAAAATGAAAGTGTGCGACTGTTTTAGCTGATTTCTTCTCAATTATGACAGAAATGTACGCAGTATCTTAAATAAAACATGCGTTATTAGATACTGAACAAATATCAGTAAAAAACAGATTGGAATACCATTTTATTACGGCTATATTTGTAAGGTTTTCAAGAAACGGCTATCCAAAATGGCGCTTTTCAGAAGCATTTTCTAAAATATCTTACAAAATATGACAGAAATGGTGTTAAAGATAACATAGAGTGTAAACGTAATTAAAAACTGGCTGGATAGAAATTGTTTTCTTTGAGCTCACGTTTTTCCTTCTTTCACAAATGTTTTGTCTTTGGAAGTAGAGAAACGGAAATACACAAACGTAGATGGATGCGGCTAACTTTACACCAACTCAATCCAAATGAAGTGAAGGTGACATCAGGCGTGCGGCCAGGTTACTTTTCAGCAGCGATCTGGTGGCTGGCACCTTACTCTCCAGAAACACTAACAACTCTAGAGAGAAAGCAATTATTTTTTTTAAAAAATACACCCAGCGCCTGCGGCATGGTTTCACTTTCCCTGACCCCCCCGACCATGTCATCTGCGTAGCCTTTTCCCAAGTATGTTGGGGTCGGCTTCCGGTCTAACCGGATGCAGCTGAATACCAGTATTTTACATGGTGCGACTGCCTATCTGACCTCCACTACCCAGTTACTGGGTAATACGATAACCCTTGGTAAGACTGGTTGTAAGATTTTCGGGCTTCGGACGACCCGTGATGAATGAGCTTGCGGCTATGAATATGCTCAGACTTACCGTGGTGTGAACGAGGCCGTCGTCGACATCACATCTGCAAATATTGTAGTACCCACGTAACTATAGGTTAGGCATTGTCTAAATATATAAGTGAAGAATGGCAACGTTTTCAATTTGTTTTTCTACTGATCGGCTTTTCTTATGGAAATTTAAATTAAAAAACTGTCATGTGATTAGAAACTCGAAAAATAATATTTAAATATAGAGTATAAATGTTATCCTAGAAAGAAACCACCACACAATTTTGATTCAGTTAAAAACGCAAACTTAAAAGCCCAGCGTCTATTCCTAAACCTAAAACCTAATTTAGACTAAAGGTTAGTTTTCTTTTGAGTCTCTTATCTTATTACGGAATTATTAAATTTAGTACAACTTAATCATCATTTCCCCGCAAATTCACCACCACTTTGACCGGTTCTCTGCTTCTCACATCCAGCGGATTCCTGTGGCCTTCACCAGGTCATCAGTCTACCTTGTTGCGGCTTTCTGGTGCCATGTCTTCCGGTACGCGGTCGCCACTCCAAAACCTTTCGACCCCATCGGCCATGTGTGGTGCCCTGCCTACTGCCACTTAAGTTTGGCAATTCTCAGGCTATGTCGGTTTCTTTAGTTCTTCTATGATTCTCTACATTGCTGATTCCTATTGATATGTATCCTGTTTTAATTTTTTTTACCTAGGGATACTGCAGGGCTTAGCCGTCGCCATTGACCTCTGGGTTCCAATGCCATAGATCATCACTGGCAGGCAAAATGCACTTGTCAAAGACTTTCGTCTTGAGACACTGCGGTATGTGAGACTAGAAGATATTGCGTTGTTTCCCCACACGCTACCCAGCTAAGTCGTTCGACGATTGACCTCTTTCTCAAATTTGGACCTACCTAACTGGACAGTTTTTATTCTCGAGTACAATTCTCTAAGCTGCGGCGCAACTCAAATCTGTCAGTATTGTCACAAATGTAAATTTCATATTTTGAGTTGTTGAGGTAAAGGCCGATGGATTGGAACTGCTGCTTTAGGAACTGAAGATCTTTGAGAACGGTGTTTATGTCACCTCCTAGTGTTCCGTCATCTAAATACCACACATTGAATTTTGAATTTAGTTGTTATATTATGGGATGGATAGCCAGACTGAAAATGACTGACCCCAGAGGATCACCTTGCTAGCATCCGACTGCAGATTCCAAAACGTTCTCCTTATATAGTAATTTTGATGGGTGCCTGTAGCACTGCCACATAAAACCATAAATTTCTGGTAACTCCATTTTTACTTGATAAATTTAAGAAATTACCTGAAATTGTGCACTGCAATACAATACATCAGTGCAAGCCAATCATTTATAATGCGCATGAACGAGCTACGGCTGCCACCTGAAGGAGCCGCGGCTCGTCCATGCTCTGCCGTATCGGAGCTCCGTCCAGCCTTTTATACAGCTGTGAAACGAAGCGGGGTCAGCGGGGTGTTACATCATAGCGGCCGCACTTTTAGGGAAATTCTTAGTAATTGATGAGTACACATTCGGTTTACAAAAGTCACACCTTAGATCCTTCACATTTGCTATTTTATTTAATAGTAAGGGATAGTTGTTCCTCATAGTAATAACTATGAGGAACCATTTGAAAGGCAATGTACGAGTATTCAGGATTCAGAAAAAATCAATGAAGAAGAATAAAGTTTTATTACTGCACCAAAAATTAGAAGAAAGTTCTTAAAACTAACCTAAAATACTAGTGTTACCTCTCTTTGCCCTGATGATGATGTAGTTTGTAGTTTTGCTACAAATTATTTAGGAGTGCATTATAATAAAAACCTGCATCCTTGATTATTCTTTGCCAGAAGTTTAAGCCCATTAGAATGAAAATGTATGTTACCTGCTTATGTAAACGTTAGGCGAAATAATTCAAAGGATTCGTAGGATACATCCGCTTGCCGTAAGATGGATGGATGGATGGATGAATGTTTGTTACTCTTTCACGCAAAAACTACTAAACGGATTTGGATGAAATTTGGCACTCAGATAGTTTATTACCGGGATTAACATCCCGATCTTCCCACGGCATCGAAATTTATGCGGGTGAAACCGCGGGGCGCAGCTAGTATTGTAATAAATGACAGGGTAATAGCGTTCCCTTTTTGTCTTTAAAACAAAATATTATTATTTAGTGTATTTACAAAGATATATTAATATAATATTGATATAGAGTCAATACACTAAATAAATATTATATACCTATATTATTAAAGAAAACCGTTCTACCTCAATAGTATTTAATTTTTATTCTAATACC
Organism: Apamea anceps; assembly: GCA_951799955.1. Classification (NCBI taxonomy): domain Eukaryota; kingdom Metazoa; phylum Arthropoda; class Insecta; order Lepidoptera; family Noctuidae; genus Apamea; species Apamea anceps. The sequence goes on from OX637500.1 coordinate 23,895,108, forward strand.
TCGTCATTCATCCATCTTCAACGCAGTGTGCTGCGCGGGTCCGAATACTTTCTCGCTTACACAGCAGCTATCTGTTTCGTTCACACTTCGTTGATGTCCTCACATGCTTCCATTCTGGAATGCCCAAGAAAATAAGAAAAAAATCCCAGAAAAGATTTCTCACGGGTATTTTCTTTATTTATGCATAAGATATACTGTGTGAAAAGGCCAAAGCCATAAAATGTGCAAAAAACCTTTGACAGTTAATATTTTGTACTGGATACGAGGCATGATAAAGTGATTTTTTTTTCAGTTATGTTAAGGTTCCACAATTTCCCCGACCTGGAAGTCGTACCCAGGACCATATGCTTGCTCAGCCAGCAGTAGCGTTTGCGACCACTAGACCAGACCCACGAGGCAGCCAATTTTTTTATTATAATTGCCGCGTTTCAATTGCTTTGTTTAAAACATAAATTATCATCATATTTAATAACAATAAATAAAGTCCTCCAGACAGAATATTGTCCAATCGCGACCAATCTCAGCGGAGACCAGCCTTCGGCGCGTGAGATATTTAGTGCATAAGTGTGTACGCTATCACAGATGCACTCTCTCTTCCCTTAATCTCCGTTTCCGATGAGACGGCCATCTGACACGACCGGAGCGAGATCAGCCACAGGACCAACGGCTTAACATGTTTTCCAAGGCACGGGAGAATCACACCGCCAACTTCCAAACTCCGGGCTGTTACTAAGAAATTACCAAAGGAAAAACCCAATGAAATTTACGCATTTTTATTATACGTATAGTTAGTAAGCCTTTACTAGCTTTAATAGCTGATTTAAATCTCAATAAGTACCGAGTTTAGTTTAAGTATCGGGAGTTGAAATTACCTCCTTTTTCTCCTAGAAGTACATTTGTGTTTGTTATTTGGAATACATCCCATCTAAAAACGCCATCTAGTTCTAAATGTAAAAACTATAATAATACTTACAATTTCTATGATATTTGTTTATTTTTGAAATTATTAGGTTTAATATTTTCATTATATTGATTTCCCTTCCTTAAAAAAATCTTAATAAGCCGATGTTTTTTTTTTTCAGATAAAAATGCCAGCAACCGTGCCATCTTACTGTTCAAAGACTCTTCACTAAGTGGTCGCTGGTGGACTGCCAAATATAAAGGAGGTAAGGCTTACTCATTTAAGAATTAGGATTTATATTCGATATAACAAACACTAACGTCTTAATTCTTCAGATACTAAAAAACAATACAGACAAAATACATAGGGTCTGACTACAAAAACTTAAACACTTGTTGAACGAGTGTTTAATGTCAGTGTTATGTCAAAGTCTATATAATTATGTCGTGTTTAAAAGGTGTTTAGCCTAAACAACGGATAAACACTGTTTTGTGGTAGTCAGGTTTCTCTTTTGACTGTAATTAAAAACTATTCCCTTTTCAAATTACATAGGGAGGACTTAGGAGTTACAAAAAATACAATAAAAAAAAACTGTTTTTTAGTAACTACCAAACACGTGCTTGATACCTACTTAGACACACTTGATGTGTGTACATCCAATACATCCATTTACTTCGTAGGTATAAAGTAGGTCACAGGGCGTACCTATTCGAACGTAAACGAAGAGAAAAGTGACTGAATTAGTAAAACCCAGTGATGGCAAACCTGAGGCACGCTTTCTAAGGAAAAATAATATGTATGCTGTTATATTAATTGTGATATTTTTTTAAATTATTTGTATTTTTTGTGATAATATTTTAAATTAAACAATATAATTCCTTTAATTTGAAATATCTAACTTTGAAAACCAAACCGTGCACCCGCCCATTGAGTTTTCCCGCCGGCAAAAATTTCAATATGCTGATTTTTAATAAAGTAGATTATTGTGCAAAGAATCATGCTTCTAGACCCAGTGGTTTAGGCTGTGCATTGTCTTCCAATCAATGTTCGTAAAATTTTGATCAATAGATAGGCTTTAAGTCATATTTGTTGTTATTTTGCATTTATTATTTCTCAAATAACGATTGCCCATACTAAAGATATTATTGCTTCCTCTAAATGGGCTCGTAAATGTTTCCATGTGAATGTTCACCATTCCTGGTGTAGTTTGTGTATAAAATAAGCCGTTCAATGCAGTTTACGGCAGTGCTTGGGCGGGTGTCAACCTTGCTGTTTCAATGGTTGGCACCTAACTCAAGCATTCAAAACCAAACAAAGAACCCTTGACATAGGCAAGGCATAATCGTCTTCAGCCGCGTTAAGGTTGGAAATTATCCCACAGAAATGTACTACTGGATTAAATATATTCTATGTCCTAACCTAGGTCACGGATTTCGATGATGATCTTTGGCACGAAGGTAACTGTTCTGTGGCCCTTCGTGCCAAACACCATCATCGAAATCCGTTCAGCCGTTAAGACGTGTAAAATTAATAGATAAATAATGTTACTTTCGTAATAATAATATTATTGTGGATATAATACCCGATAATGTGACTATAGGTCAAACTGATACATACCGTACATACATAAACACACCCCTTTTTCCCATGGAAAAGTCTAAAAAACACCACCTGCTCCGATCCTCATGTCCTACGAGTACTTGTTTCGTTTATGTTCTGAAAGCCAATTCCCGTGATTTAAAACGTTCAACATCTAGTCGCAGTCTCATCTCGGCGACAAACAAATGTCAAAAACTTGGCAACAATGTAAGGAAATTAGAGGTATTTTAGACAGTTTGAGACTAAGATCAGACTGTGATCAGACCAGACGTTCTTAAAATTACGAGAATTGCCCCTCTGATCAGAGGGGCAATTCTCGTAATTTAAAAAAAAAATACCAATAATAATTCATTTCATTTCAGGAGGAATCCTGAAATGAAATGAATCCTGCTGAAATGAGATAACTACGAGTATTTGATGTTAACGCCCAGCCACATCAATTCTGACCAAATAGCCGCCGTTTGTTTATGAAAAACCTGTTTTCATTGCAAAAACTTATTTTGTTGTCATATTACTGCAGGAACTCGTGTGATATACAAAATTTATTAAACCGACTGGTAACTAAGAAAATTATAAAATAAGCTGCCAAAAATAACAACAACAATGGCTTACTTATCTTGAGACGCGAAGTAATGCACTCAGAATGATAAACATTAAATGTCACGTGACCAGTGATATTTTTCTCTTTATTAGGGAGCTTAGTCACAAAACTGACCAACTAGTGCATTGATTACGCCTTATATTCGCAAAAATATTAAATAATACAAAAAGCTGACAATCATACCGTAAACTTACTGACCTTGCGCGCATACTACATGCGTATAGTGCAACTTGAAAATCTTCTACCAAATAAATTAAAAAAATTGATCATTCACACGAGGGATTTGAACACTCGACCTTATCGACTCAAATCCAGACGTGATGCTCTCTACCACCTAAATTAAAGTGCCAGCCACTACTCCACTAGTAGCGACTAATAAAAAAAAATTATTAATGTTGCCGAAATAAATTTTAATTTGTTTGTTTGTTTGTATGTATGTAAGGGTAATCTCTGAAACTATCAGTCGGATTTGAATAATTATGTTCGCATTTGATAGCCCAATTCACGAGGAAGGTTATAGGCTATATAACATTACGCTGCGACCAATAGGAGCGGAGCATCAATGGAAATGTTGCAAAAACGAAAAATGATTCCTTTTGAGAACTTCCGTTGCGTGCGCTGCGTAAACGTAAAACCGTTTACGCAGCGCACGCAAAAATTATGTACAACGGAATTGTTCCTCTTTAAAAGTTATAAACAAAAATCCGCGACGGCATAATTATGTCTATCTTTTAAGATTGACTCACTATAAGCTTTTTTATGGTAATCAAATTTGTTCGAAATTAATGCATTATTTGCGAAGGTGTTTTATCAACATGATATTAATCTTTATACGTTATTCATCACAAGTATTTAATTGTGAACAAAATTGCCTTTGACATCACTTGATTTCAATCAACATCTTAGGAGATATCATAATTTTAAAATAACTCCGCAACAAAATAGGCATGATAACGTTCGGGTCGGTTCAACATCACGCTAGGTCAAAATGAATATAGTCAGAAAGAGAACTAAGCGAAAACGAAGTGATAGTGCGGGCGAGCGATGCGATGCGATGGGGTGGGGGGGGAACAAGACTTTCACGCGGACGAAGTCGCGGGTGGAAGCTAGTTGAAAATAAAGGGAATGGGCAACGATCATAATATTTCGTTTAAATATTATAATTAAATATAATTTCGGGTTGCTGATCACTGCGGTCAAACAAATATATTAAGATTATTTATATTTTAATGATTTTTTTTGCGGAGATTTATAGGAATGCAGGAAGTCTCAAACTATACCTTTTTTGAACAACGTATGTAACCACGGGTCTCGGTAGTGTCCATTCATGTTCTTTGAATAGTCTCCGGCAAGTGCCCCGAAAGGCAAAACATTAGCATTAACAGTTCGAGTCTTTATAGGAAATTTAATTATTTTAAGAATTATTGTGGAAACGCTCCATCTAGACAGACCAAGGGTAGTGAGCTTCGCTTTTCCGCCCCATACACTTCACATGTTACTGAAAGCTTCGAAGAGATGACACCAGTTGATTTAGGCAACATAAAAACTGAAAGTCTGAACACTGTTCTGAGCTAAAGAAAATGTAGAATATCATAACATTATAAATTAAACACTGGCGACCCGCCCCTGCCCCGCACGGATTTTATAACTTAAAATAAATAACATCGAAATACCTTTGTTTTATATAAGTTAAATTTCCTTTATTTCAATGATTTGTTGGTCGAGGCTCTTGGCTATAAACCATTGGCTGTCACGACTATCGGCACAATGATCGTTGAGTCCAAATCCCACATGTCGACAACCTCGTGAGCCAAGTCAAGATACTTAATTTGTTTATCTTTCTCGGCTTTCACGAGGTTCTCATAGTGCGGGAAAGTTACGTCAACAATCATTGCGCGCCGCTCTGATCGATCCACCACCACTGTATCAGGCTTATTGGCATAAGTTAAATAATTAATAATGTTTCAGAAATAAATTTTTCAAATGATAATGGTATGACATGGATTACATATTGAGATATAGAGGTGTCATATCTACATTTTCATCATTATTTGAAATAAACACTGCTACTAAGGGTGTTTAAGGAGTGGATTTAACTACAGCCAGCCTGTCGGGACTGAAGCTAAACCCGCTCTGACGGTCGTGACTCGTCGTCTTCACCGCGTCGTATGACAGATAGGTGGTGCGCGGCAGCGTACGGCAACCTCGTGAAATGATGGTGTATAAAGAATAGTTGTATTTGAGGAATTTTAATGTTGTTGTATAGTAAATAGCATGCAACCAGCGTAAGGCGGCAACTCTGCCAAAGTTTTCGCGTCGTTTCATTGCAGACTTTCACTACCTGCGAAAAATAAAGTGTTTTTGTGGTTATGTTAACCACAATAATTTATTGCAATATTAATTCCTTGAATTCGAATGACTTTTATAACAAACTTATATCACACTGCTTCAGGTCATAATAATGATCGTTTTCCTCGTGCGGTCATGATTATATTATAAATTGTCATCGGCAGAAAACGAGTATACAATGCTCCAACTGTCATTACTGGAAGTTGTCCTTTTGTCTTGTAAAAATCCATCTTAACAACGACAAATAATATTTGTTTAAACTAGGTAAATTCTTGTAAAAATGCTTTGGACGAAGAAACCATACAATTGTTTTTTTTTTTTCTGTGATTGACTGATATAATAGAGGAAACTCTTCTGAGTTATGTCATGTTCGTGAAATAATGCGCATTGCATTACTATGACAACGAACGCTTTTAATTATCAAGTAGAAAGAGTAAATAAACGATATAGATTTATTTCTACTTTTAATTTAAATTCTCTTTCTCGCGTATGCTTACGGCGTTGGTCAGACAAGGATAGAACGAGCATAACATATAGAATATTGGCGATTGCTATTCTAGAACATCCCGCCGTATTCACGGCTCACCCTGTACCAGATTCAGGTATTTGAAACTCGACTGGTAGTACCACGTTTACGGTACAAGTCGCTCAACTACCAGGGTTGTATGGGTCACAGGAGCTAGATCGTGTAAAGGCAAGAAAAAATCTTTTTACTAAAAACATAAGCCTTTTGCCCAAGAGATCAACGTTGCAACTGTTTACAATTCAATTACAAATTTAATAATTGGCACTAAATTACAAATTACACAAAAAAAAACAGAAACAACGAAATGTCGATGTCATCGATGGGACGGAATATTCTCAGGCTGAATAACTTGTTTCTTTACCCACTCTTGTAGTCGAACTATTTTTTGTTACTTTTAATTCTACTAAATGGCGTGATAGGTTGCGCGTTGCAAGTGGAACAGGAGGCCTGCTTTGCAGGACTGCTTTTTAATAAACTACTACTACTTCTGCAAGCTGTATTGAATACCACTGAATCTATTTAATAAAAGTCTTAACTTCTCTCCGGACTTTTGGTGGTGCTATGGCAGCTGTGGGATACAGTGCGCTGACCAAACTTGGTTTCAGGCAGCCTATTATAGTTCGGCATGTTACGTTTAGAGTAAAACCTACTTACTTGGCATGAGCGGAACGGTGCTACACTGGGAACGCGTATTCGCTCGCAGAGTAACTGAGGTGAAGCACCCCTGTTGGTTGAGGTTAGACGTTAAGAAGTTAAGACATCTATTAAATAGACTAGCCGTTGCCCACGACTTTCTCCGCATGGAATTTAGTCTATAAACACCGTCTTTACATTCTTAGGGATATTTAGTATTTTCAAAAACGATCACACACATTATTTCTTATAGCTGCTGACCGTGACCTTCAGGTTTTGGGTTTTCCCAGAATTTCTAACAGCAAAAAGTTCTCATGTAATTGTCTATCTTTAATTTATAAGAAAGTAGAATGTAGCAGGAATAAGTTATTATCTAATTACACGATTAGACGTATAGCCGTTGGGAATCAAAGTATAAAGTTTCCTAGAATCTTAGAAAACTTTATGCTTACGACCCACAAATTAAATAGGGGATATAACGCATCCCTCGTTAGTTTACTGTTCCTTTTTTGGACAGCGTCCGCCCAGCGAGAACGTTCGTTACCATGGATACGCAATGCGTGCATATCACTAGCGCAACAGGAATCAGAAGGAGTTATCATCCAAGATTGTCCTTTAGAATATGGCCGACTCTTGTGTGCATAGCCGCGTCGACAAACAAAACAATGCTATGATGGAAACCCGCAAAAGAGGTTATTGAACTCATCACTAATGAACAACTTTTCCATAAATTTTGACGGCACGGTTAGCGCAGTGGTTAAGCGATTGACTGCTGCGCTGCGTGTCGCGTGTTCGATTCCCTCACGGAACAAATATTTGTATGACCTACATGTATTTGTTCCGAGTCTGGGTGTTTTTCTATCTATAATATGTATGTATTTACAAAAAAAAAAATGTATATAAGTAGTTTATCAGCCATCTTGTTACCATAACACAAGCATTAGGTTGCTTAGCTTGGGACTAGATGGCGCTGTGTGAAATGTCCAGGGATATTATTATTATTATATCAAATGAGTTAAAACAATGCTATGATACACATCTCGTAAAGTTATCGCTAACCAATCGGGCTCAGAACCAAGTCCTTTATTCCGTTTTAGGTATGATCCACTATGAAATCACAAAAATATTTAGAATTTGCGATTTTTTCTAATATTTGATGCTATGGCAGGAAATGCTTTTATGTACTATCAACATGAGTTTGTAAACACCTGATGTGTCTACAAACTTATGTTTCAGAACATAAAAGGTGAGCACATCTGGAAGTATGTTGGACACGTCACGCAGTGAGGAGGTTTCTCACTCAAGATCCACTACATCATCGCCCCTATCTTTTTTATACACCTACATTCTTTTGTTTATTCTTTAAAATATTATGTTGAATTGCACGCTTCTTGGTTAATATTATACTGTGTCCATCCAAGTTACTAAATTATCCTCATTCACGTTTACCCAATCACTATGGCTCCTTCCGACGATTGCCGCTCCAGCTAGCGTGAACTAGTCTGGTTATACTCTAGATCTACTCCTTATGTCTCATGTTATGCTGGTAGTTCTGGCACACGTGCCCTATCCATGGTAACAGAATTGCAGTGACTTCATACAAGGTTATGTATTTTTTTTTATCGACGAAAAAACGGACGAGGTTCTCAAGTCGACGCGTATATTTTTTTTACGTATGACAACGCATACTTTTTTACAGAGTAGTCCGATTTTGATAATAATTATTTTTCAAAATAAAGCAAGCAATATTCCTCATATAGGGGAATCCTTATTAGGATAATAAGAAAAAAAAGAGTAGTAGAGGGAGAGTGAATGGTTCCTGACTGACTAGCCAGATTAATAAAACTTGTATAATTTATTTTAAAAACTATAAAAGCGCAAGCTGCTTAAAATAATAATTAATTACTAAATATTTTTTTTTATCATTGTTTATAAAACGATCTACCAAACCGATGCGATGTGTAGAAAATTGGCTATAAAATAAAGTATTTCTTATAAATCTTTTCTTTTTACTTGTCATTGTCCGCTAGACAAAGGCCTACTCTTCTTCCACCTTTTATTTCTGTAATAAAACTTGTAGTTAAGAATATGTAAACGGAATCGTCTACTAACTCCACACTGACCCCACCAATGAATGAATGTTGGTGTTCCCCTTCTGTTGCTGTTGCCTATCTCTTCTGAATATTTTTTAATAAATAATCTATTTCTCATTAATCACTTTGAACGTTCACAAGTGCATACAGATGAATAACTATTCTGTGTTCAGGTGCGCACCAATCACGTCCAGATATAACAGGTGGCCTACATCCTAGTATCCTGGTGAGAAAAATCAATTTATACATTTTATTTGCTCATGCAAGTAAAACGTATAAATTGATTAAAAAAACTTGCGCTTGAAGAACAAACAACAAACTTTCTCAATAAGGTTTTCACAACGCAGATTTTGAAGAGTGTGAACGAGCTGAAAGAAAATGAACACATAATGTGTGAATCAGTTTAGGATTTAGATAATGATTTTTTATTCATTTTATGTTTTTAATGTTAGTTTTTTCTCATTTCGCCAGTTATGTTTAACTCGTGTATATGACAAGGGGGCCTTTTGCCATCAACCGAACCCAGGACCCCAGGGATACGAGCTCATGTGTCCGGACTACAATACAAGTATATTCTTCAAACTACTTCCAAGTTCAATGCTAAAAGTTCAACAACCCATTGATTTTCCGGTCGATTGACATGCTGGCCTTCGATCTGCCGCCCTAGTAAGACTACGAATATAGTGACGTCAGATGATCTCAGCCCCTAGTATTCGAATGACATCACAAGTAACGATAGCAGACATATAAAGGATGTAGCTCTTTCTATACTCGTCGATGGGGTGTTTCTGGCGGGAAAGAAAATACATGCGCTTTCCATCCCTCTCTGGCCCGCTTTCGCTTTTCCGATGCTTCATCTCTTACGACTTATTGTTTCCTGGTATAAAAACGTCTTAGCGTCAGTATTCGTTGCGTACTTTGACGATACTATGAATACCGGAATTAATAAAATTATGAAAGGAGAATAAATTACCAAAAGTCGTACCAAAAAGTCTCATGCATCGAGATCAAAATATTATAAGTAACCATTTTAATAATTGTTTACCAAATTACCCGTGGGGGGTTTGATTTTCGAACAGGGAAATATGATTTAAAGTAAAAAAAAGTATTGATATTGTATTATTACATGAAGTTCCGTTTCAAATGATATGATTAATATAACCTTTTAAAAGTGTCATCACGTCTTTCAAAAAACATGTAAAAAATATACTTTTCCGATTTTACATTAATTAAAAATAACTAGAATGTAATAGAATAGATATATAATGAATATTTTAATCACTTTTTTTAGAGCAACAATGGCCGTTCGCTTATGACATGTAACACAAAATAAAGTACCTAGTGTTTCGAGTCCTATTTTTGCCGCCGGTAAAAACGTAAAATTATGCCTGTAATCGAGGAATATGAAATGTGAATAGCCAGCTATGCTTAAGTCTCATGTAACGCTACCTTATTGCCATAAACCGAAAACAAATCCTGTTTTGTTTACTTAGCTACAACTTTTTAGTTACGGTCTTTTTGTGGCTATCTACACGTGTGTACAAGTTACTCCATGTTTGAAACGACCAAATTCCATAATTATACTCGTGTATGAACTACGAAAACCCCCTGTTGCAAAATCATTTTAAAAGGTCAAAATCATGATTATATTTTGATATCCACTTCGCAACAATTAGAATTTTAATATTAACAGCTAGAGCTAAATAAAGCTTTACTTCTCGATTTCCCTCGAGTGCAAACGATCATGCCTGTTTTTTTTTTCTTATCAGTAATTTTGCATTATAAAACTAGTTGTTTTGTTAAATGCCTATAAAAGATTTGGACGATCTATCTATGATTAAACTCTTCTTGAATTATGTAGTGCTAGTAAACTAGCCGCGATTTTGTTACCATGGCAACGGCCGCTTGAAACCTTCTTGTAGAGAGAAGTAAACAGAATATTATTGTTTATTCCTTCCTACATTTAATTAAATTCTCCTCTTCTTGAGTTATGTAGTGCTAGTGAACTAGCGGCGATGGCGTTACTATGGCAACGGACGCTTGAAACCTTCTTGTAGAGAGAGTAAACGGAATATTGTTTATTTCTTCTACATTTAATTAAAATCTTCTTCTGACGTAAGCGAACTGCATTTGTTAGACAAGGATAGAATCTAGAGCACATATTAACAGTGTTCACCCTGTACTAACTTTCGAAACTCAACCACGATACGATAGGTATGTCGGAGTCATTCGTTTGACTATTCGGAACGTTAGCGCCATCTCGTGGCGCTAGACAGAGACTAGCCTGACTTCGTGGGGAGACGAGAGCAACAGCTACAAAAGTGGTGTGAGCAGAGATCTCGGGAGCATAGAAACATTGAACATCGTACGAACAACATGTGCATAGACACTGTCAATTGCGTTCCGTATCGTTGAGTTGTGTGAGTGTGATTCGCTAGTGTGACTAACTTGTTCGTAAATTATAATCTGATTTGAACTGTAAACCGTCTTTCTATTGTGCTAAAACCAACACTTCTCATAGTACGCCCACAGTAATTAAATTATGCCTGATATTAACAAGAGGCAGACATACCTTCTCCGTCAGGTATTATAGGTGGCTCGGCTACCAGGATATTATTAAACACAGGAGCTAACTTGCACAAATATTAAACGGATCCTTCTCACGAAGTCCGCTAAGCCTCGGTTGTAGCAGTGCCGTGTCGCGATATGCGCATTTGTGTGCGTGAACCTAGGCAGCGTTAGCAATAAAAACGTAACGTGAATTTAATTATTTATTTTTATTTGTTGAACGAAAATAATAAAATTGTTTAAAATAAATTAGAACGAAAAAAATGTGAAAGTAAGGCAATAAAAAAACCAAATAAATTAAATAGGTACATTGTCGCTGTTGCTGTAGCCGGAATCATGTGTTATTATTTTATTCTTTTATGAACCTAATTAAGTATACTGTCCCACTGCTGGGCAAAGGCCAAATACTTCCAGGAACTCTTTTCTCGGGCCACCTCGAACCTGCCATTGCTTTTAATTTAACTTTTGCGTTTTTGTATTTCATTAATGACGTTTTTGTGAACCCTTTTAGCTATGAATAAGGTTTATCTGCACTAAAGGGACGTACAGATGAAAAAGTCCTTTCAGTGTATGACTGCTGTTTTCCTATATGAAGCGCTTCCAAAAGCAATGAAGGAAGTTAGCCGGCTGGGATCAGTAATAACGTACTTCAGTTTATACGTTCACATACAAACATAATATAAATATTAGCAATAAAAGAAGCCTAGTATTGTCCCACTGCGAATCAAATTATGACAAATTGGTCCGCAGTGGGACAAGACTAAGCTACTAATTTAAATTAATATTTATGGTTTCTTCTATACTAATATTATAAAGAGGTAAATTTTGTTCGTTTGATCATATGTATGTACGAGTATGTATCTACGGAGCTAATGATCCAATTTAAAAAAAATCACTGATTGCGAGCTTCATTATTCCTGAGTACTATATTATTAATAAACCGGCCAAGTGCGAGTCGGACTCGCCCATGAAGGGTTCCGTTACGTTACGATTTATGACGTATTAAAAAAAAACTACTCACTAGATCTCGTTCAAACCAATTTTCGGTGGAAGTTTATATGGTAATGTATATCATATATTTTTTTTAGTTTTATCATTCTCTTATTTTAGAAGTTACAGGGGGGAGGACACACATTTTACCACTTTGGAAGTGTCTCTCGCGCAATCTATTCAGTTTAGAAAAAAATGATATTAGAAACCTCAATATCATTTTTGAAGACCTATCCATAGATACCCCACACGTAAGGTTTTGAAGAAAAAAAAATTTTGAGTTTCAGTTCTAAGTATGGGGACCCCCAAAATTTATTGTTTTTTTTCTATTTTTGTGTGAAAATCTTAATGCGGTTCACAGAATACATCTACTTACCAAGTTTCAACAGTATAGCTCTTATAGTTTCGGCAAAAAGCGGCTGTGACATACGGACGGACAGACAGACAGACAGACAGACAGACATGACGAATCCATAAGGGTTCCGTTGCCATTTGGCTACGGAACCCTAAAAACGACCGTGTGCTTTCAAACAAAACAACAGAAGAAGTAAATTTATTCAAATCTCACATTCCATTATATGGTCACGCTACATGAACACAGATGTCGATGTTTTTTTATTAGCCGTTAATGTCCCACTGCTGGGCAAAGGCCTCCCTACTCTCTTTCCACCTATTTTTGCATTTGATAGCCCACTTCCTGAGGAAGGCTATTTAAAATCACGGTACGATCCTTTGGAGCCGAGCAGAAAGAATGCTAGGCGAAAACGAAGTACCTAATAGCGCGCAGACGAATGATGTGGTCGGGGTCGGAGGTCGGGTCGGGAGAACCAAAAATTCCACGCCGCAGGCGAAGTAGCGGACAGAAACTAGTACAATATATAACGCAACTAACATTTTAGACTAGATAGGTACTGAATTAGATGACTACCGTACCTAACTAAATATACAAATAAATCCTTTTGTTTTTGGTTACTTAGGCGTCGAAAACATCGTGAGGAAACCGACATGTTTTGGAACCAAAAATTCGAAGACTTGTGACTACTACCACCCCAGTATGAAATCTTAATGAGAAACTTGTCGATGCTCTATAAGCCGAAATATTTTTATCTATCCAAAATACATACCTAAAAAGAACTTGCATATTTTTTCCATATTAAGTAGATTAAATTGACTGATCAATTCTCGTTGTACTACTTTGGCTTTAACTTAATACTGAAGTCAGATGTGTTATGGAGTAGATTTTGTTTTGTTTAAAAGCTCTTTCTTTCATTCTTCTTTTTTAACTCCCCTCTCATCTTGTCGTAAAATAACAAAATAATTATTGTTATTTTTCAATTGGTTTGATTCTGACAGCTAAGCATAGATATCCGACAGCTAATGTACTGAATATGATGTGAGATGTGATTCTTTATGTATTTTTGTTAACATTATTATTCGCTTATATTAAACGAATATTAACTATACAGTTACAGTAGTATAGCAGTTGTATGGTTCTTTCTACAGATAGGTTAGTAGGGCTTTGAACTTCATTTGAAGAAATCTGTTTCGGTTGTGGGGTACCCACACTTGAGCAATTAGATTTCTCAAAGAAGTTTTTAAAAGTATTTTAGGTATGTTGTTGTAATTAAAATTTGCATATTTTTTATTGCAATGAAGCGCAGAAAGTGTTTGGGCACCCATACTGCAACAAGCAAAACACACATTGAAAGCTCTGCTTATGTGTAGTGTCGAGTTTGTGTCGTTACAAGCTCAGATAAGCTCCTCCCTATGTTTTTTTTATACCATACGATACGATTTGTAGCGCGTTTGCATCCGATAAATCGTGACGGATTACAAAAAAAACTTTTTTGCAAAAAAATACAACTGACTTCCAAAAACGACACTACAAAGTGAAAAATAACTTTAATTTCGGAAGTCGGTGGCAAACAACGAAAATGCGAACGACACCGACTTCCGAAATTAAAGTTATTTTTCACTTTTTAGTTGTAATTTTTACCAGTAATTTTGGTTTAAAAACCAAACTACTGAACCGTTTTTGATGAATGACCATTTGGGAAGTATTCCCATTCCAAAAAAAAAGATTTTTTCAAATCGGTTGGCAAGCGACGGAGTTATGCGCGAACAAACATAAAAAAAAAATACAAACATCCGAATTGAGAACCTCCTCCTTTTTTAGAAGTCGGTTAAAAAACTTGGGAAAAATGCAACCTTTCCGAAAATATTTTTTAAACTTTTTAAAACCGACAACACAGACGACACAGGATGTAAAATATTAATTTCAACAAATTATTTCTATAATAACTTTTATTTTTTCTGCTTTTATTACATTAATAAGTTTTAATTGTATATTTCAATGTTTCAAACGAATATAACACGTGAAATACGATTTTCTGCTTGGTCATGTTTTCAAAAAAATCACCAAAAAGCATCGGAAGATGTTTATGAAACATTACATTGCAATTAAATACTTTCAATAATTCATAAAAAAGGTAAATTAAATAAAAATAAGTATTGTTTGACGTGCCGTGCGAACAATGTGAACTTTATTCCATATTTAAAGGGTACTCTCCAACGACATTTTGGTGCCCTAGTAGCGAAAATCGAAACGCGTCGTTTAGTATGGCCGCGCGGCTAAATACCAGTAGCACGGGAATAATCAAGAGGTGGTCAATAAAATTTCCCGCGCTTTTCTCTGCGCAGATTGAAAGAGAAAGTGACTTTCACTTTCGCACTGCGCAGATTTGCTTTTATACTCTACGGTAAAAATGACGGATTGGACCGTGGATCGGAAGGTCGTTTTGAACGGGAGCTAGGCAGAAGTGTTGAGAAACTTAAAAAAATGTACACACACAGGTGTTTCACGTTCAAGTTTTGTATGTCTCGTGTTAAGGTATATTAATCATTATCTGTGTATTTTCCTTTGCCGTTATTATTGATATAGATTTAAAGTAGGTATGGATGTCCAAGTTTGCACAGTCTAAAAGTTTATAGCAAGTCGATTTGCTGCAAGTTTCATAAATAAATTGTCAAGCCGTCAAGCTTCTCCGATAAATATTGCTAACGAACAAATTGCTTTAGACATCCCTTTAATATCTAAAGAGCGTGAGAATTCGCTGACATTATAAAACTGTATCAGGAACAGGAAATTGACTAGGGGAAAATTATCGTACAATTAATCATCCGACAGCAGCAGGTGCTTCATTAATCCATTTTGAAGAGTTTAGATCAAATAATTTGATTGGAAAATCCAAGAGCTCTTTGGTTATGTCAGTTAGGAAAACAATCTAGAGAAGATAGCGCCAGACTCAGAGGATACTGTTACTGTTAGGCTGCATCATTCCACTGCTGGGCTAGGGCCTTTTAGGGTCGTTTGTTTTGTATTAACATTTATCGTTTCTTCTTGAATAAACTAAGAAAGTACGGCTGCATTTGAATAAGTCATAATGGTAGTTGACGCCTTAACCTCCGGGCCACTACTCCACTCCACAACATAATTATTCCAAAACACGCAATAAGTAGCAAAGACATAACAAATAGCTGGTTTTAAACAAATACCGTTATCACTGTGTTAGTATTTTCAGTCTTAAATACCATGATACCCAGTGTTTATGATGCGAACACTATGACCTTTAAAATCACATTCCTGAAAACCTCTTAGAGTTGCATGAACGCCTAGTGCTTCGGATATTGTACGCTCTGAATGAGTACATGGCCTGCCAAAAGGGTTTCCATGACAACAATGCAACTAGAGTGAAGAACGACTAGAGTGAAGTATGCTATACACGTGGAGTTTGCTACCAATCCCATCCCGGAGTAAAATATAAATTACAACAAAAACAAATACGTGTCCCGATTAAAATCTATTTAATTTTATTCAGTTTTTAATTCTGCTTCAATTAAAAGTAATTTCTTGTTGCAATCCTGTTAGTTTTCGTAAGATAAAGATAAGAAGAAAGTGTCAACCTACCCCTAAACTGCCCTATAGCAAGGTGCCGCCCTCGATTAAAAATAAAAATATAGAATGAGTGACACGGTTTACCGAGACAAAATTTACTGATATTTGTTGCGTACTTTATGAAGTTTCATTTCCTTCAATTTTGTTTCAGTTTCCAGTCATAATTCTCAAGAAAACTGCTAACAAAGTCAGCAACCGTCCCTTTTTACAAGCACACTGTGATTGGTACTAAAGAGACACATAGTAAATAACTACAGAATGCAAGCCAAGTTAGAGTTTAGCTCGATATATTGAATGTACTGTAGTACATTCAATTCTAATGATATCGAGCTAAACTCAAACAAAAGCTATGCTATATGCTAAACAAGTAGTATAGTTACGCTATTACGATCCCAAAATTCCCGAATCACTCATGTGATGTTCATGTGACTGAGCTGACTGACTGAGACGTCACAATAGTAAGTCGTCTCGTTCTATATATAGCTTGATCGGATCTCCTTAACAAATAAACAAAAATTACTAACAGGCAACGCCCAGCCTAAACCTAGGTCTAAGGTCTAGAAGCATGAATTTTCATTTGTTCCTTACATAACGAAGGTGAGCACTGAGGAAGTTGAGCAATCCTCAGGTTTCGTATCTAAAATACGCAATTGACTTAGCTGGTTATAATTGATTCAAATAGACTTCAGGCTATTTACATAAATAATAGCGAATAGCTGAAAAATATCTCCAAACAAAAATAAAACAAATACATACGCATACATTTCGGAGATGTTTTTTTTTTATTGTGTGAATTGATCACACAACAATGATAAATCCTATTAAAATTAAAAAAAAAATCTTTGAATTACTTGTTGACAGATCTACATACACCGTAATTTGAAAGTTTAGTATCAGTAAAGCCAATTATTTTTAAACTAGTTTCTGTCCGCAACTTCATTCGTCTGTTTCAACCCGTCTGTCGCATCGCATCGCCTGACTGCGCTAGTACTTCGTTCTCGCTTAACGTTCTTTCTGACTTTTGTTTTTGCCTTACTCCTTATCTTCCTAGCGAGATGTTATAATAGTGTATGGCCTTCCTCAAGAATTGGCTATCAAATACAAAAATATTTTTTCAAATTCGACTGGTAGTTCCGGAGAGTACCTACTCGCTAGTCGCTATATAAAAACAAACAATACCTCTTTATAATATTAGTATAGAAGAGGAGACCCGAAAGAAAGAAAAAAAAAGAGTAACCGTGTAGTTTCTTGCCAGCCCTTCTCCATAGGATACTACCAATTAGATCCGCGCACCTAGCTTCTGACATTTCATAAGTGTCCATGTAGGTTTATGTGATATAAAATATTTTTAATTTGGGTCAGGAAGTCGGCCTTGAGTCAAGGTTTTCCCGCCAATAGCGTAAACGGTAAACGGTCTTACGCAGTTAGTATTGACATCCTACTCGCTTTTGATCTCCTAGTACTTTACTAAGTTATGTGCCTACAATCTGAGCTCCCTGACTACGTTAAACGTTAAAGTTAATTAAACCGCTGCACACTATCTACATAGCACTGAGAACATGAAGACTATAAACTATAAATTATTGCCTTCACACTAACTACGTCGTAGCCGATCGTCACCTAAATAAACTGCTTGATATTGAAAATGTTACTTTGAACTTAGTAGGTAGTTTTGCAATTAATTGAGGCTATAATGCTAGATGCGCATAATCTCCTTTCAGGAGCTTTTAGTGGGGTCCGTAGCTAGCTATACTGTAATTAGGTAGTCGCCTAGAGTCGGTTTAAATCCTCTCGGTGACGAATTATTTCTGATTTCGTTAAACTTCAACATATATGATTAGATCCTACATCAAAACAACCATAAAAACGAAGCTCAGAAAGTTCATAACAAGGACAACAGCTTCATTTACCCCTCCTTTTGTCATTTATTTATTAATTTTGTTACAAACTGTTTGGATTTTGAAACAACCCAAGTATTTAGCTTTTTTTGTTTTAAATAAATGAGAAATACTAATTCATTGGGTAGATGTTACTCAAACAATTATTTTCTGTCCCTCTCTCTCTCTCCTTAAATAGTTAATTCATCTGTTTTAGAGTTTCCTGATTACCTCACAATAAGTAAAACAATGCCTTAAATACAATTTTCATCCCACCATCTCGGAAAGAGTATTTTTAATCTTCAATATCTGAGTGGAAAAGCCGTTTTTATTCTCTAGAGGATAAAGTAAATTGAATTTAGAACATCGTGTGCACTAAGTTTTGTGAATTAAAAAAAACATTAAACCTATTTACTGCTACCTCTATGGTGCCGAATATATCATACAACTTTTTTTTAATTTGTTAAAAACTCAGACTCGGAACCTTCTTAGTGTTCTTTTTTCAATTTGCTTTGTACGCGGTTCTTTACGCGGCATTTTTTCACGTCATTGTTAAACCTTATATTAAAAACAAGAAACTTGAAAACAAGTGAAAAAACTAAAATGAGTGATTCTAGCGACGAGGAAGTTTGCTTGACGCCAACAGAATTGACTGAAACTGTTAATAATGCGCAAATGAGCTTTCTCCCTCAACAATCACGCGAAAAGTATTTAAAACAGTACGATATGTTCAACACGTGGCGACTAGCAAAAGGAGCCAAAACTTTCTCAGAAAACGTTTTGCTGGCATATTTTATAGAATTATCCGAGAACAAGAAAGCAAGCACTCTATGGAGTACGTATTCGATGCTAAAAGCAACAATAAAGATGAAAAAAGACAAACATATCGCTACCTATCCTAAATTAGTGGCATTTTTAAAAAGAGCCTCATCTGGTCATCAACCAAAAAAATCGAAGGTTTTCACAGTATCTGATATTGAAAAGTTTCTTAACGAAGCACCCGATTCCGTATATTTGGCGGCAAAAGTAAGTCAGTTGCACATTCAGTATCTACTTAAGTATATTAATCTCAATTAAATAGTATACTTAGTAGATGTTGATAGGCATAATTATGCGTTCATATCAATTTTATTCATTTATCTACTAGAATACTCTTTACGTTACAGGTTGTTCTTATTATTGGAATAAACGGAGCATGTCGAACTAATGAACTAACACAACTTAATGTCAAAAACGAAATTGACTTAAAATTAAACTTTTGCCCCGCACTCAAGCTCCCATCTACGATGAAACGACAATACTATAAAGCAAACTATGACTCAATTAAAACTGCCCTTGCTTCTGTGGATTGGGAGAATATTTTTTCTAGTATGGCCCTTGTAGATTCCATGACTGATTACTTTTATAGTGTTCTCGAAGATATTGTGGCCAAATTTGTGCCAACCTGCAATTTAAATTCTAGACAAAAATATCCACCTTGGTACACAAAACCACTTATTAAGTTATCCAACGAAAAGTGCAAGTTTCACCATAAATGGAAAACATATGGTAACCTCCACGATTACCACACGTTCTCGTTATTACGGAGTAGATTTAAAAAAATGTCTAACGATTGTTATCGAAATTTTATTAAGTATTCTGAAGATAATATAAAACAAGATCCTAATTCATTTTGGTCATTTGTCAAATCAAAAAATGCATCTAATACCATCCCTGAAAAGATGATGTACAAAGGTAAAATACTCTCTACTGGTGAGGAGATTTGTGATGCCTTTAATTATTATTTCAACTCAGTTTTTGTTCCAGCCACACCTCAAATCTACCCTTACAGCTACAACTCATCTTCAACTGCAGATATAGGCACAATCAACCTTACTTTTAAACAAGTACTAAGCGAATTAAAAAAAGTTAATATTAAAAAAGGTGCCGGATCCGATGACCTTCACCCAATTTTTATAAGTAGGTGCGCTGAGGTTCTTGCAAGACCAATAACCATAATATTTCGCACGTCTATTGAAACTGGAGTATTTCCTAAAAAATGGAAAAAAACAATTATAACGCCTATACCCAAAAACAATAGAAAAGACATTGTAACAGAATACAGACCGATCTCTAAATTATGTGTTCTGGGAAAAATATTAGAAAAAATGGTAACATCTCAGGTCTCACTCGCTCTTCGTAATCACATTTCTCAGCACCAGCACGGTTTCTTTAAACATCGCAGCGTAGACAGTAACATGTTGAATTTTTCGGAATTTCTAGTGCAAGCCATGGACAAGAATCTACAGGTGGATGTCGTGTACACTGACTTTTCGAAGGCTTTCGACAAAATTAATCATGATATGCTTATTGAAAAACTAGCAAGGGCCGGAGTGCACGGAAACTTACTGCGATGGATTCAATCTTATATAAAAAATCGAAGTCAGGCGGTCTGTGTTAAAGGTTACTCATCTCAATTCCTCCCTGTTCCCTCTGGAGTTCCCCAAGGTTCCCATATGGGACCCTTGCTCTTCAACGTTTATATTAATGACATAGGATCTATATTTGACTACAGTAACCACTTACTTTACGCTGATGATACAAAAATATTCAGAGTAGTTAAATGTGTCGGAGATTGCGCTAACTTACAAAGTGATTTATTGAATTTGCATAACTACTGTACAAAAAGTCAACTCTATCTCAATATAGATAAATGTTTTATAATGTCATATACGCGGAAAACTCACCCACTCAATTTCGACTACACAATAAATGGCTTAATTCTTAAAAGAGTTTCCACCATTAGAGACCTAGGTCTCGTTATGGACTCCAAATTAACATTTACCCATCACATAGATCGCATAGTCGGTTCCGCATTTCGCAGCCTAGGATTTATTTTGCGAATCAGTAAACCTTTCAAAAATGTGACGACTTTAAAAATTCTTTATACTTCATTTGTCCGCTCTATTCTAGACTTTTGTAGCACTGTGTGGAGCCCATGTTTTGACATACATATAAATAGAATAGAAAGGATACAAAAAAAGTTTTTAAAGTCACTAAATTATCGCAATAATATTTACGACGCTTCATATGAAGATGCATTGCGTAGGCATAAACTGATGAGTCTTCGTAACAGACGTGATGCATTCGACATTATTCAATTGTTCAAAATTTTAAACTCGTTGACTGATTCACCATCATTACTTGGTAAAATATCACTAAAAGCACACGCTCGCCTACCCGTACGCCCCTCACGTACAAAACCACTTTTTGTTCCTCCTCGACTAAATAAAACATTCACTCGTAACTCATTTTTATACCGTTCCACTAACAATTATAATAGAGAATTTACAGATATAGATCTTTTTAACATTTCTCTTAATAGCCTAAAACTAAAGCTAAAAGAAAATACATTACCTAATTAAAACTTACCTTTTTTATCACTTTACGGACTTTAAAACTTATAATGACATGTGTTTCAGTGAAGTCATGTTCTGATGCAAGAATACTATGTACAATTATATCTAACGCGTCTTTCCTTACAAGGAGTTTATTGTACTTATTTTTACTACTATATCACATTGTCGGCACTATAGGTCTATTGTAAGAAACCAATTGTCTTAAGAATTATATTGTTTGTATATGACTGTTTGATGCCAAAATAAAAAAAAAAAAAAAAAAAAAAAAAAAATTGAGAAACATTCAGATGACTTACTATTCATTAATTTACCTAATACAAAGACAAAATGAGACCGCAACTTCGTCATTCGCAAGGAATACGTAACGATTGTTGAGAAATATCAAGCCTTACGCCCGCCTAACACTCCAATCAATCGATTTTTTCTACAGTATCGCAATGGAAAGTGACAGCCTATGGGTACTAATAAAATTGGCAGTATCCCACGAGAAATAGCAACATTTCTTGAACTTCCAGAACCCCTGTTGTACACGGGTCATTGTTTCCGACGAACTTCAGCCACACTTTTGGCTGATTCCAGAGCTGATCTCCTGTCCCTTAAGCGCCACGGAGGCTGGAAGTGCAATGCAGTTGTAGAGGGATACATAGAAGATTCCATCCGAAATAAGTCTAAAATATGTGAAGGCATCGTAGGAGCCATTACACTGAAAGAGCCTCAATCGGATCCTTGGACTGGCCCTTCTACATCAAAAATAAGCCGTTATGAAACACCTAACCATCTCCCTCTCTCTCCAACATTCACGCCAAGGGAATCCGATGAATCGGTACAACTATTAAGTATGACAGATAGTTTACCGAAAAACAGTACACAAGTGACTAACACCAATATTACAGTACCAAACAAAAATATTACACTCAATTTAAATAACTGTAGCAACGTTACTTTAAAATTTTCTTAATTATACCTTAGTATTATTTTGTTATAATTTAAAGATTATTCTGTAATACTTACCTGTCATAATGTAGTAATTAATACCTAAACTGAAATAAAAGTGTACCTATCTTGTGATTGTAAACGTTTTTTTTTTTTTGCATTTAGTCATTTCCTCGCTGAGGTGGAATGAAAAGTTACGTGTTGCACTCGAGTGCAAAGATTTTTCACCTCGTGCTCTTTTGATTCCCTCGCTAACGCTCAGGATTCTAATTTTGAATCACTCGCTGCGCTCGTGATTCAATTTTAGAATCCTTCGCTTGCTCGGTCATCAAAATTGAACACGCGGTTAAAAAGCAACTTTGCACTCTTGTATAACAAATAACTATTATTATTCAGGGAAATAGACCGTGTAAGGCCTAACATGACAAACGCAAATATCTAGTGACTTTATGGAAAGTAAACTTAGTGTTTTGTGTTACATTCTCGGCCCGGCTCGGGTGATAATATAATCGGCCAAAGATATTAAATTCCTGCCATTCGTCTAACTTTACCACTTAAGTACGTCTTTACGTGGTAAGTTCTTTGTATTTATTGCACGCAATTAAACAGGTGGCATCTTGCTAGATCCTTATCTTATGCCATCCTTCTTCATCTTTTGATCCTTATCTTGGGTCATAACCCAAATATTATTTAAAAATTATGTGTATTACATCAATGTTATGATAAACAGATTCAACGCATAACTAAGTAACCCATTGTCCAACAAATCCATCACAAAATATATTTTCATGAAATTAATGTCTCAAAGTTCAAACAAGTAATTTTGAAAAAAAAAAACAGGTTTTAAAACTGTCCTAGGTGCTAACTCACCAATTCCGCGAATGTGTAAAATTTTAAACAGCTACGGTGACCTGATTGACGTTCACCACGATAGCATAGGATAATTTTGTAAATTAGTTATTGAATACTATTCGCACAAGACCTAATTTGACTTGCCGATTTGATAATTTTTTACCTATTTAACGTTAATTAATTTTTAATTATTATCTAATGTAAACCAAAAATTTAATCTAAGTTTAATTTAAATTACTTATCTGTTTCTTTTTTTTTCTAATTTATTTTATTATCAATTAATATAAAATTTTATTCCATTATCTTGATTTGTTTGTTCAATTTTTAGATCTATGCTTTGTTTTACACAAATTTTATCATTAATAATTCACAATTAATTGCAATAATGAAAATGTATAATGTAATATAATATAAACAAAATAATGCATGTGGTGTTAGCCTGGAAGTAATTGTTGTACTTACAAATGTGTATGTGTACTTTTAAAAGAAATGTAACGTGTAAACAATTGTAGGCTAACCTAAATAAATAAATTGCTGAAGCCAAACTGTCTCATTTATTTCTAGAATAAATAAATTTGCAGTACATATTTGTCTCATTATAGGTTTCCAACACAGCGCGCCGTACTAGGAAGGTGGGATGACGCAAAGGTGATTCCGTCTGGTCTCTTCCCATCGTCGCGTGCAATGGCTTGCATTGGGTTCTAGAACAGCTGGTACCACGGCGGTGGCCAGAGCTGATCATTGGATGATGTCTGATACTGGCGTGCCATGCTATCCGGCCTGCACTCCTACTGCAAGTTAGGCCATGGCGTCCGAAGCAGTTAACACCTTTACCGTCTTGGCAGCGATGCAGAGCAAGGAGCGTCAAGACGCAGACAAGTAGCGAGCCAGAAGGCGGTGTCACCCAGCGTAGTGCCTATGCTGGGTGACGATACCGCCTAAAGCCAGAGGCCCTACTCCTACTCACCCACAGCCAGCAGGCGGGCACGCTCAGCAGTATTGGTGGACGTATAAATAAGAATATTCCATACCAACCTGCAGTATAAAGTAAGTCATGTAATAATAAGTATAGATACTCGTATCTCTGAACATTCGTACAAAAAGAAAACAGTCAAATTGATAACCTCCTCATTTTTTAAGTTGGTCAAAAGTTGATGTTACTTCTTCTTCTTCTTGCAACTTTTAGACAGAACCGTATTTTTTGTTGATTTTGATAGCAACAAAAAAAAAAAAAGTTCTGCGAGAGTAAGCCACTGTGGTCAGTATCTGTTTATAGGTGTCGCTACGCGTTTTGGAGTTTATCAACATCATCACTTGATTTGCAGAACACGTGACTCATAATGTACATCCTACCTACTAGCGCGTGACATCCTGGTACTGAAAATGCGCTATGCACGTCGCGAACCCCGCGTTGGCCCTTGAAAATATTCAATCAAATCATCTGTTTTTACAATATTTTTATTTAACTTGCCTTTTTATTTTGTTAGCTAGTTGTTTTGGTCATTCTTGGAAGCTGAATTAAAAACACTTCCTGATAATAGAAAGTGCTTTTAATTCAGCTTGCAGATTGCTATGGAGTTGACTTTTTTGTACTTTATTGGCAAGTGAAATTATGGCAGGGGCTTAAAAATATCGCTTAATCGCAATGCAAATTGTGAAACAACAGCGACCCATAGAAAAATAAAATAAATAATATAGAAAATAAAAACGTTCTTTACTATTAGTATACAACTGTGATCAACCAATTTTTATTGCATGGCATTATTATTAGATTTTTTATATAAAGATTCCTTCAAAACCGAAGTCTAGTAATAAAGACAATGATTGCTATAGTTTCACTTTAATGCAGACACTTTTACTTTAACATCTATGACCACGTGGTTGGGGCACCTTAGTAAACAATACGCATCCTACTAGAGCATAAAATCCTTTTTTTTTTTTGGGTGGGAAATCATCATATGACCTCTCCCGCTCTGGGCTGAGCGGAAGAGCGTGTCAGACTTTTACTGACTAAAACCCACCCGTGTTCCTTCAGTTGCCTGTGCCAGGGGGTGTTCGAACAACCCGCAGCCCTGGAAGGCATCGGCCTTAGCGGACCCCGTCAGTTCGTGCTGACATCTCTTTGAGGCGCACGTGGAATACAACGTGCCGTCGACCCGGGCCTGTTTCTTACCGGGCGGCGAGCTGCCCACTGCTCGCCGCCCACAAGCCCGCGCCTACGGGAGGCCGGGAGTAGAGCTGTTGACGAGTATGACATCCTGATACTGAAAATACGTTATGAGCATCGCGAACCCCGCGTTGGCCTTGCAGCTACGGTTTAAATTCTTGACATAATGTCAAATACCGGAAAAACTGACACATTTTCATGACGATCCGTTATAATATGACGGAACCGCTTTTCTAGGAAATCAGTTTTATGTGATTCTTATTAGATCATTTATTTACGTGAACCCTCGTTAAAGTCACCAAGTGTTTTTTATCCTAAAATAGTCCAGAAGTTGAATAGTATCTTAATGTTTTGGGAAGATGCAATGTTTTTTAACAAAGAAAATATCTGGCAACCCAAATAAAACACACGTGTTTTTCAGATTCCGAAACAAATATAAAAGCCACGAGATACTATTTATCTGACTAAAGCCCAGAAAGATCTTACTTCTGTGATTTTATGCTAGCCTAGTACTGCATGGCTAAAATGTCGGTATGGCTTCCGCAATGGATTTCAAAGATTATTTAAAATAGATACGAGTAAATGGATAAATATTTAAGAAAGTACCAACACAATCATATTGCAGTTTTGCATAATTATAATGTAAAAGCGTATCACTTACTGACCTATAATGAACTAGTACTTGTATGATATAGGTCAGTGGTGCCACTCAATCTCTCTCCTTTCTTCCACTAGCTTTCTCTTTTTCGCTAAATCAGGTACCGCCCTCAGCCCACCCCTAAATATTTCCCTTTCACTTAAATATTTCCCTTTCAGATGATACTCACGACTCCCAATATCTCCTGTTACCCTGGTGAGCTATGTGCAACAACAACTTGTTGTTAAGATAAGCGGGATTTAACAATGTAGCAAAAAGTTAATCTCGGTTCACACGCTCATTAGTTCTGAAAATTGTTGACTTAGATTTAATAAGTTCAAATCCGTTAATTTTGTTAAATAGAAAGAAGAAAGAAAGAAAGAAAATGCTTTATTTGCGGTATACATGACGCAAAAAAGAACATAAACCACAAAAAAAAAACAACGGGTTTGCACTCCGGGAGTGCCGGCACAAGTGAAAACTTGAATAATAACGTTGTGCATTTTTTATATTTTGGAACGTGGTCTACTTTCCCTCCGTCTTACGAATTTTCGATCAGGTCACGTATCCTGACGCGAGCTCCGTCTTACGAATTTTCATTCAGGTCACGTGTCCTGAGGCGAGTTTAATCACAACAAAAGTGCACAACGCCGCTAAAGAAGCTTTCACTTCAAAAATCCTTATAAGGTTTTCACAACGCAGGTTTTGAAGAGTATGAAATACATGATTATATAGAGGACTAGACGAGTCCTCTGAGGTAACGGGAGGAATCAAACACTATATGACTCCTTTAGATTGTATTTGGAGAACGTCTTAAAATATTTCGGTCTAAATTATCACTTCTTATTCTAAACCCAAAATCCTAACTACATAATCTTTGACACTAGCTTGAACGTTCGAATGTCGTCCGCGCTAAATTATATCCGGCCTGCAACATATGAGGTTGCCTTCGGCATACAAGCCTCTACATGAGCTACACCCATCCTTGAATAAAAGGATTCGTATATTCCCACTTCTAAACAAGACTTTTATTCACAATATTCAAACACTAAAACACACTATTAAGACATTTAGACTTAATTTGAATCAAAATGTATTAATTAATAAAGACTTAAAGTAAATTACAAATATCTTGTAAAGTTTTCCTGTCAGCTGTATAATGTATGTATAACTTGATGTAATTTGTGGAGATGAAATAAACATTTTTATTATTATTATTATTAAATGTGTGAATCAGTTTAGGACCTAATGATGATACATGTGATTTTTAATTCATTTTATGTTTTTACAGACAGTCTTTCATTTCGTCAGTTATTTTTAAGTCCTATGTAACAGAGGCGAGTAGTTTGCCATCAAGCCCATAAATCCAGAGTTCGGGCTGCTACTACAAAAATCCTAATAGAAAAACTCAATAACATTTTGCCCGAACTGGGACTGGGAATCGAACCCTTATGCATTATAAGCATTGGATTCTTTTTCCAGATTTTAGTTGTCACTGTAGTAAAATAATAATTGGTAATATTTGTTGTATTTTATTTAGACTACACTCATTTTATAAACAGCCTTAACGTTTAGAATATTGATATATGTAGCGTATTACACACACAGGTACGCGGTCGTACAGCGCAGCTGTGGGCAGCGGCTCGCAGGTACGTACTTGCGAGCCGCTGCCCTAGTAAGACTACTAATATAGTGACGTCAGATAAACTCAAACCCTAGTATTTCAAATGACGCCATGGATAACGTTATCAGACAAGTAAAGTATGTATACTCTAAACATAAAGATATGTCGTATCTGAATCTTTAAAAAAGACGGTGATAGTTTGTTTCGGCCTTTTTTTTCAGAGTAGTCAGATAGGAAACGTCGACCTCATCTAGCTTATTTTTTTTATAATATGATGTATAAAAGTGATTCCGATATCCTATTTACAGACTAAACAATTTCATTTCGGAGTGTCGCGGGTTCGATTCCCGCACAGAACAAATATTTGTAAGTCCTACATGTATTTGTTCCGAGTCTGGGTGTATTTCTATCTATAATATGTACTCATATGTATTTACAAAAAAAATGTATATAAGTAGTTTATCAGCCATCTTGTTACCATAACACAAGCATTAGGTTGCTTAGCTTGGGACTAGATGGCGGTGTGTGAAATGTCCAGGGATATTATTATTATTTCATTTTATATCTAATTTACTGTGTGTACTAATAAGCTTAACTTATAGCAGCATTCTATACCTTTCTGTATATACTCGTCAAAATATAATTGCTTATTTTTATAGTTCTACAATGGTTTAGTTGATTGGATTAAAACTTGTAACAAATCCTGACTAAAAGAGAATATTAGCTATGATGGTTGGAAAATACGATGAAACGCCTCGAGAAAAAATAAAAATAGGTAGTGAGGGCACTACCTATTTTCTATCGAAGCATTTCGTGAGGGTAGGAGCCCCCCACTACCCTGCTTTTTGTATTTAGCTCGTCTAGGCGAACGGCATATAGCAAAAGCAATAGAACCTCACACGAACATCAACACGGCTACCAAAAGCACCACATTGTTCACTAGCCTTTGGCGCCCGACACATGTGCTCCGGTGCAAAATGCGCCTGCGTGAAAGTTTGAAGTCAGCTAAATTACGCGATAGAATACTAGGAGCCCATGAATACCACAAGCTTAAGTCGGGGAGATTGTGACTATTTAAACGTTATAAGAACTGTTGGAGCACTGTACTAGACGGAACTCTCCTGACATTGCTTTTAAGTCTAGGATCATTTGCATTACGTAGACACTTCTGTACGATTCTCTTGAGCTTCAGTCACGGTTTGCAACGATAAAATGATTTTAATGACTGAAATAAGACTAAATTGTGTAGAAAATACAAGTGTCATACAAAACTGAACAAATATAAATTAATCGGCAGCACCTCAAAATAGCGATATCTAGGGATGGTCGGCGCTTAGTTGGCACTACAGTCACACATACGACTAGCTTCGTTTCAGTAAAATGAAGGTACTCCGTATTATTCTATATTTTCACGTATTGGTAATTAAATTATATTTCTGGTTTGGCATTTAGTAACAACAAGCCGAGTGCCCGATGGGGTTTTTCATCGTTAACTTCTCGGGAGCCTTAGGAGATAAATTTCCTAAAAACTATTATACGACTTACTTTTGCTGATAATCAAAGCCCAATAACAACTTCCACATTCCTAACTTCAAAAATGATGAATTTCCAGTCTTTTTTTTATCTTTAAGTCTTTTACGAAATTCCTTTTTTTTACATAATTCGACTCTGAATGATTTGTTTTATCATGGGATTTTTTTTCTGTTTAATCCTGATTTTTTACTAGTCACTTAAATAAAGCCAACTTACAAATATCATTCACAAATTAGTGACGAAGTAGACATGGACATGTACACTTAGACTGTGTCTACGTCGGATAATCGGGGTTGTAAACAAAAGTAGCATAAAGTCTTAGTCACATAGCCATTTTACTGTCCATTTTTAAAACTTGCGTTTATTTAGTGCAACAACAATAAAAAGTCAGAAATAAATTAATTAATTAATTAATAAATTTCTAAGAAAAAGGGGAAGACATTTGCCCAGCAGTGGGACACAATGTAGGTTAAGAAAAAAAATCGTGATCCAGACTACGGCACGTGTTGCCCAAAGCACGTGGTCTCAGTTCGTTTGCAAACGCTTGAAGTCACCTTAAATACGTAGTATAATACTAGGAGCACATGAACATCAAAAGGGTGATTCGGGAATTTTGAAATCGTAATAACGTAACAAGTATTGCTGTAGCAAATTCATTTCTAACGACAACGAGCTAAAGTCTACCCTTGCTTGCATTCTGCGATCTCTTTGATACGTGTCTTTTTAATAGCAATCACGGTTACCTTGGAAAAGGTAGGTTTTCTTTGTAAGCATTTATCATGAGAATTATAACAGGAAAGTTAAACGAAATATTATGAAAATAAAACGTTATAAAATACTGAACAAATATCAGTAAATTTTGTCTTAGTACACCGTATAGTACGGTCTATATTCGCATTATTAATCGAGAGCAGCGCTTAGGAACAGGGTAGTTCAGGGGTGGGTTGACATTTTCTTGGCAAATATCTTACGAAAAATAACAGGATTGGAACGTGAAGTTACTTATAATTGGAGCAGAATTTAAGATTGCATAAAATGGAATAGTTTTCAATCGGGATACGCATTTGTTTATGTAGTAATTTATGTTTTTCTCAGGGACTGTAGAGTGGGAGTAAACTGCATGTGTAGCGTACTTCATTCTAGTTGCATCGTTGTCATGGAAACCGCTTTGGCGTGCTAATTTTAGTAGCCACAAAGGCAAATATTATGAAGGAAGAAAGGTTGCCAACTTGCCTAGGTTTCGACTGTCTTTTGTTGTATCTGTGATCGGCTCATCATTTTGAGTTGTGATTTTTGTATTAAATTATTATCACCATTATTGTGGTTTTTGTTCCCTTATAATTGCAGTGTATCCTTTTACAGCCGGGCCGACCATGTCTCCGCTCATCCGAGTCCGAACTAAAGACTCGTGTTACAATCAAGAATGATATGACCATATTAACGAAGTACTTTTGATCATTGTGAATTATTGTGAATGCGTTCAATATCGATACAATTAAAAGTGAAAGTGATTCTGTAATATTTATAAAAAGAAATGTGCCTCAAGTAAGTTGAAAAGTATAAAACAGCTATTTCTTGATGTTATAACTTTTACTTTAGTGTAGTGTACTTAGAAAAAATAGAAGCTCAATCAAGCTTCTTTTCTGAGATCAAATTGAGCAAACCAGCAAAGGCTACGTAGCAACTGCTACGAAGTGTCTGACGTCACGGAGTGTTCGACAACTACGCTGCCGTAGCAGATAACCTTCTATTAGTAATAGTAATATTGAATAATAATGAAAGCATTCAATTCAACATATTTTTAATATAGTGTACATTTATATAACTTACGGGCAAACTATAACTTTTGTATGATTCGAGTAACGCAAAACAGCAGTATAACAATTTCAGAAGAAAGCACAATCAAATCAAATGGAATACCTCCTCGTAAATATTAAAAAAAAAAACATCTACTAACTGCAACGAACTGTTTCTTTGTTTGAAGTAATTTAAAAAATAAGTGATTTAAATAAAGCAAACACAATAGCGTACATAAAAGTAAACCATGAAGTAGATATTACTTAATAAATGTGACACTTTTGTTAAAAGTGACACATTACTTACATCGGACTTCACACTTTTTATTTTTTTATTTTATTGTTTGTTTTATCTGATGTATGTATTTGGCGTATTGTGTTTTTTTTTTAGTTTGTGCCAAATAAATGTATTTTCTTTCTTTCAAAATACTGTTATCAGTATTGTCAAAGTCACCATAATCTTCCTGATCTAATCCCAGTTTATTTAAAGCCATTGAAGCACATAATTTTGATTCAAAATCATGTAATTATTTTGGCCGTCATCTCAGAGTTCACTTCGTACCTATCACCTCATACATTATCATCTTTCACTCAACACATCTCTACCTTTTCGTTGGTCTTCCTGTAAGTATTCTCAATATGTGATACCTAGTAAGTTTCACAGAAAAAAAACCAAACAGAACTTACATCTATCGCTTGTCCCTTAATATTGAAGCTTATATGGGCCGTCAATTTCATTGAGTGCAAAATAATGGATAATTTGAGTGACAATAAAAGTATTGCACAATGTTACTGTAGGGTAAAGTTTGTTTCAGACTATATTTGCTAACCTACTCGTATGTCAGTTAATTAATGCATCAATTAAATTAGGCAATCAATTAATGCATTAGTTGGGTAAACTAAAATTGAAATACATAATTGAAATTAAATTATATTTCAATAAATTATTAAATCTATCTTCTATCTTCTTCTTCTGTATATATAAAAATCAATTGCTGTTCGTTTGTCTCGCTAAAACTCGAGAACGGCAGGGCCCATTTAGCTGATTTTTGTTTTGAAATGTTTGTCGTAGTCCAGGGAAGGTTTAAACGGTGAGAAAATATGGATAAATTGAGAGGAAGATAGTAAAAACAACAATTTCATTTTCCCATATTTCTACCTACATTCCTGTCAAACATTTGACATTCGTCCTTTCGGTACGGTAGACTCGGGTCCACTTGAATTGGAGCACGTATTATATTAAGAGTTTTGAATCGACACCATACATATATCCACATTACTCGGACTATCTAGGATTAGTAGGTTAGGAGTAGAGTAGAAGTGGGTAGGAGTACGAGCGATTTTCTTTCAGCTTACCTCTTCTCATGAAAGCCAAGAGGCGAAGCATATTCACAGCATAACAGAAATAATAAAGCCACATCGAGTGCCCGCAAATCAACGTATAATGCAGAAGCACATCGTTTGCAGACAAAACACAGTCAAATCTGCATTGTGCACAGTGAGACAAAAGATACAGGTCAATTTGCCTTAAACACATGAATGACTCAACGAAATACTAGAGCCGCATGAAAGTGAAGGAGGCGATTGAAGAGCACAAACTTGTCATGCCATGTCAGGAGACTCACTAGGAACATAGACTAACATGGAGCTCGTAAGGTGAAATGCTGGCCGCCGTTTCGCGCCGAATACAATAACGCTGCGTTATCACTCTTTCACCTTTTTAAGCATTGGGTCTGGCTAGGGAGGCATGGTTAGGGGGGCGTGACTATAACTGTCGCCGATCAGGCAATCACTGATCCAAATCACTAGGAAACCATGAATACCAAAGAGCTACCGAGTTATCACATGTCAGGCTTAATCCCAACAAAGCTTGTTCCACCCCTTGGCTATCTTCCCGATCTCTCGACTGGTAGCTGATAGCATCTCCCCCTAAAAATATAGGTACACGCTTTCATGATATTGATACCTACCAACTATAATAATTTATTATAATGAGTAAGTTTTTTTTTCCTTATAAAGTAGGTTAGTGATACTTATTCGCTAATAAGTAATTTAAATATCATTTAGTATTGATTTTTTGACTGTTCTTCCATACAAAAATTATAATTATCTGTCGATTGGAAAATCAGCCCTTAAACTGCTAAGTAACTATAACATTAAGAAATCGTCCAATAACGTCTTTCTTATTTACCTCATACTAAGGGGAAGACACCTACTCACACTCTACACCTACGGGTTTACCGCTGCCCTGGAACATAAAGGGCTAAGGAAGGAACACGGGTGGGCTTTAGTCAGTAAGAGCCTGACACTCCCTTCTGCTCCACCCAGAGCGGGAGGAGTCATTTGATGATTTCCCATCCCCAAAAAAAAAAAAAAAACGTGGACTATGTGCTAAGTGTGCTTGCGTGACCCTAAAACTCAATATAATGAAAATTAAACTTACAATAAAAAGGATTTGTTTGGGTTATTATTTTGTACGGTATTTACAGAATGATATATATTCTACTTTTATTAATTGAACTATCCAGTTTTACAATTTATCGCAGTTACAAATAATAAGTGGGGTCATATTTGACCCTGTCATGCTAACCGAGCCAAGATTAGCTATGGTACCCATTCCACTGTAACCCTACTGACTAAAACCCACCCGTGTTCCTTTAGTTGCCTGTGCCACTCAGTTTGTTATTTATGATGTAAATCCAGCACGTGGTGTTCGGTCCACGTGGAGAGCTACTTAATGCGCTTGCGTGGTAAATACTACGTCGTTGGGGCAAATACGATGTACAATACTAGGAGGCTATAAATCATGAGAGTACTGAATCTGTTGATTCTTCATGGTCAGAACGGAACAAGCAACAGAGTGGAAATAAACATCTCAAGTTTCCTAATTTGCAAAGAAATTCAAAGCTTTTCATTGACACTTTGATTTCAGTCGGTGACTTAAATTACGATGTATAAAAATATAATTTTATGTCCCTTATCCAAATTTATTTGGGGTTGCACCGCCCCATGTACGAGTACTTCTGTGTTTTTCTTCCGTATCCTGTATTAGTCAAAATCATAATCATTTATTTGTCAGAATATGGTACATTACATGGTCTTAAGATTATAATAGTCATGTTATAAACTAATTATTAACCGACGAAAAAAGGTTGTCAAGTCGAAGTGTATTTTTTTTTGGAACGTAGTTCCTTATCGCGCGTTGCAAAATTTGTAACCAATTAATTTGTTGACCAAAAGTTGTAACGACACTTTTTGCTTTCAAGACATTTAAATAAAATAGAATCCCAGACATAATATGTTTCCTACTTCAGTTACCACAAGCCAATTATTACTAAAATTGAGCCTACTGATTAAGTTTATATTAAATCATATTTGTTAATAATAAAAAAAATATTATTATAACGTAAAAAAAATAAAATTTTATTACAATTCCTTCACTAAATAAACGAAAGGAACTTCGTTCCATCCGGGTGTCCCTTGACACCTCTCAAGTTTTTTTTTTTATGTTTGACCACGCATAACTTTTTACAGAGTAGTCCGATTTTGTAATTTTGAAATAATTTTGAGTCGGCGCCATTTAAATTTAAGGCAATTTAGTGATCTTTGTTTTTTATTGATTGTTTGGCGCCGTCTCAAAATTACTTAGGTATACTTACATTAGTTTAATAACTTAGTTATTAAGGTTAAATAAAAAAACATTTATTATTTTTTGATTTTCAGTTTTTTCGGCGGTTTAATGTTTTGTTAAAAAAATTTTATATATGTAGATAAACTAGTGATCCATCCTTGCTGCTATAAAGAATTATATAGGGTTTCGGAACTTCTTTGATACATTTCTAAAAAATATTAGTTTTAGTATGATAACTATTGTTATATTATAATAAAATGAAGCACGATGAATTACTTTTTAAATGTCTATAATTTTCATCACGAACCGGCCCTCTTTCCGACAAAATTTAAAATTTTGTCAGAATATTCTAAACCAGAATATCAGTGGAATTTTCTATGATTAAGCTACAAAAAGTAAAGCTCTGTTTTAACGACTCGACTCATTTTGCTCGTCCAAAGTGTTATATTTCTAAATATAATATGACTATCACTCTTGTATTTGAAAACTGCTTTTCATTTGCCTTCAATTGTTTTAATATTTTCCGGGCTATTTAAGCATTCTCGGTCTAATATCGTTCTAACTTCGTAGCAATATTTCAGAGATTTATCTTATATTGGTTCAAGGGGTCCTAAACGTGCGCTGCGAGACGTGGACTGGTGGCGGTTGCTGATCTGTGTGTAGGTCAAGGCCATTGTCAGTCAATAACCCGTGACCCAAGTAGTCGTTACTGCGCATGCACTGCGACGGTAGGGATCCCTACAGAGTAACAGACAGATAGGCCAGGAATACATGAGCGTGGGGAAGTCTATTTAACTGACACACTGACCCCATTCACTTTGAGGTTGAGGAGACGTGGTTGATATTTTTCAGAATTTTCAGGTTTTCGTTGTAGGGTAAATTCATGGCGGCTGTAATCCAGCCGCCATGAATTTACACTACAACGAAAAAGCATGTGAGACAGGTTCCTTATAATGCTTTTGTTTTGCTTTCCATATTATGATTGTTCACAATTTTAAGTCTCTCTCGAAATGTGAACTCACCAATGTCGGGGTCTTAAAGGGTGAATTGGTTAGAACCGCTAGCTCAGTCGGTGCCATTTTTTTCCTAAATCATAACAAATCAAAGGTTCCAAGGTTCCAAAACTCATAGCAGTCATAGTTTTCTTTATTTCAAAGTAGCTTTTTTACTTATTTTAAGTGGTAATTAATTTAAAAATAACAAAAAAATTAATACCTCGACTAAACAAATATTAAAACAACCCACATAGAGCGATTTTCAACATCAAGTAACCAAATAAAAATAAGTAATTGCCATGCAACGTGGCAATACTGCAAAGCCTTTTGGGCGCTTGTCCTGTTGACAGCGATGCGGACGTTTTTTGGATGCTCTATGATTCTTTCCTGTCCTTCTTTATAAACTAGTACATACTATTATTATTTATTTATTTTCATGTTTTTACATATCTCGGGATATTGTAAATATTATACTATAACTATTACAATTTATTTTGTATTCAAATTGTTAGAAAGTGCAGTGCATTTTGCGAATGTCAGAATATTTTAAACACTCAGTAATGGTACTGTAATTGTTGAAATGGTCTAAACACTATGTTTTTTACTCAGACTCGTCTGTATTCGCAAAGTACGAGTCCGACAGAACGTAATAAATAAACTTTATTTCCACGTGGTTCCTGCTGGCTGCCCCACGTGGCTTTCCCCTCAACGCGCTTGCGTCAAACTCACGAAGCCCCGCGAAGTCGGCTCAAATACGATGCAAGATACTAGGAGCCCATAAACATTATGAGCTTGAATTGAGAAAATTCAGCAGTCAAAACGTAACAACCACCGCTTTAGCGAAATGCTTAACTCGCCTCTGTTTGCATCACTATAAGTTTGTAAATCGGATCCATGTTTAAGCATATTGATTTTTCAACGCGCAGTCTCAATCGTAGTTCCCATGATGAAATGAATGTGCGCGACTTTATTTAGCTGATTTCTTACAAATTATGACTTAAAGGTACGCAATATCATATGAAAAACATGCAGTATTAAATACTGAACAAGTACCAGTACAAAAATCTTTGAGGCACCATTTTATTAAGTATATATTTATAAGATTTTCAAGAAACTGCAATCTAAAATGGCGCTTTTTCGGGGCACTTTGTTGTTTATTTTGCAAATATCTTACAAAATATGACAGAAATTTAATTAAACACTGGGTGGATTGCAATAGTTTTCTTTCTGCGTACGTATTTCCTTCCTTCGTAATTCTATTGTCATTGAAAGTCGAAGAAAGGAAATAAAAACGAACTTGGTAGTAGGTGCTTGCGGTAACTTTATACCAACTCAATGAATTTTAAAGCAACTTCCCAACCTTATTTACGTTTTGAAATCGTGATACCTATATAAAAATACTTGTTTCGTACAGGAAAAGATTTAATTACCCAATAATTTTGATCTTGAATTTGAATTATTAAGGGCTGATTTTTCCATCGCCAGATAATTTTTATTAGAGGAATAAAATTGAAGTTTGACAGTTTTTGTATGAATTAACTGTTAAAACTGCAAAAAAAAATCTCGAATAAAGTTATCAGGTGATTGAAATTCAGCCCTTAATTGTAATATTTCGTGCTCAGTGTCCAACGAATTTCTACAATCTCCTCTCGTCGAGCTAAGTACCTTGCTGTACTGCTTTGCAAGCCGTGGACTACTTTCTACTCAAATGATGTTGATAAAACGTATTATTTATTATAATTAAATGGTGATTTGTAATTTTTTACCTTCTGCTTTGATGTCTGAAGTAATTTGTTTGAAAATGAGGTCAAGAGTCCTTCTTGTAACCTTGATGAGTACGTCCACAACTTTTCTGCTATAGTAGCGGCCATATATCCGTGGTAGCGGCGCATGTCACTCACTGCATTTTTCACCATTTCCTGAAAAGTGAAGATAATATTTTTTTAATAATAATATTATTTGCGTTACGCGACGACACAGCAAACATAGCATCACATTGGTTTTCTTGAATGGTTGGGCAGAAGAATATACAGGGTGACTGGTAACTGGACGTATTCCTTCCAGGACGTGACAGTGGGACCCATTTGCAACAATTAAGCACCCCCATAAGGGCTAAAAATTCATGGGATTCGAGAAAAACCAATTTTAATATTTTTTTGATAATGTCCCAGAATTTGTCACTAAATATAATTTTTCTGTCTGAATGTCTCCCCCGTAATTGTACGCTTATTGTAATAGAAACATTTTGAGATAACTTGTGTTAAAAGGTCATGTATTTAGATGATTTTATGAAAATGGTTTAATAAACTTCTTCCTTTAAGTTTTAACTGTTTGATGTTTTAGAGAATTTCGTTACATCTAAAGGTTTGTTAAAGTATAAGGTAGGTACCCAATGGAAAAGCAATGAAGGCTATTCAAATTGAGAGTTAAGAGAAAATCCTGATGAGACTTATGTTATTTAATTATTTAAAATCATTTTGATGTGATAGTTTAAACATTTTTTTTTTTATTATAGTTTGAGCTCGTTATAAATATTTACTATCATTGCACGAACTGTTAAAGCGCTAATAGTGCTTAT
Source organism: Apamea anceps (assembly GCA_951799955.1). NCBI lineage: Eukaryota > Metazoa > Arthropoda > Insecta > Lepidoptera > Noctuidae > Apamea > Apamea anceps. The sequence continues at coordinate 23,933,344 of OX637500.1, forward strand.
AATATTTATTAGGTAACTTTAGTTTCCTTCAGCAGTATTTTCAGCTGACTTGGCGAACTTCACGCAGGTTCATCGTTGCTATGGAAACCGTATTGGCGTCGTGCCATGTGCTTGGGAGAAAGTATTGATCCAGTCAGACCGTAAAATATTTCAACACTAGGTTATCATATAGGTATGAAGGAGAGGTTTCCAGGAATTTTATTTTCGAGATCGTATAGTTGCGCATTTGCCTGTAGCCAAGGTTTAGTAACATGGCATCAGACTGCCACAAGTCTTGGTTGCGATATTATTATTTACGAAGCCGTAGATTGTTTTTTTGAGTAAAAATATATAAATAATTGTATTTGCATCGATGACAATAAAATAATACTAAATCCCTAATTATTAGGGAGTCTTCTGGTAAATACGATTTTTTATAGACTACTAAAAGCGGATTTTACTGCTGATATTAAGCTGCATCTGGTTAGACAGGAGGCCGACTATTATAATTTGACGAATCGAAAGAATAAAGTGATAAGGCTAATAATAGAAGTATTGTAGGTATTTGGCTATTCCAGCATGTGGTGATCTCATGTTACTACTAACCCCATTGGGAAATGGAGTGATTAAGAGCACATTAAGGGGTGGGGTAGGCTAGCTACGTGCATGCTCTTCGACATCCATCAGCGGGCATGGACAGCAGCTTGTGAGGACTCTCGAAGCACTGACGGCAGACCGTCTCAGGTCGAAAAAAAATGATTTAGGCCTTTGAATAAAAACTAAGCTATTATTATAATTACGAAATATAGTTACTGTAGGTCTATATCTACAGTAACCATATTTCGTAATAACCAATTATGCAAGACCCTTGTAAATTATTTGTAACTGAGCGTTGCCATGGCAGTATAGTTGGTACCTATTTACCAACAAAATTTAAGATTATAGTTATTATAAGCAATAGCTTATACCAACAGGAGAACATAAAAGCCAGGATGTGTCTTTACAACAACTACATAGAAACGATAGGGGTGTGTCTCATGTTAACACTACTACACTAGCAATTTGCAAGCCGAACGCTTGCATTGTGGACGTAGCGTCCCGTTCGAACGGTCTGGTCACATGCTGGGGAGAGTTGAAATTGTAGTCACGGAGTTTAAATTGTAGTCACTGAACAGGGGTACCAGGAGATCAATACGAACAAAATGTGTATTCTTGCTACCAATGCGGCCGTTATTTGGCGGGAAAGCTTCGGAAATGCAATGCAATTCACAGGTCGTTGGCAGTTTGTAAGTCAGGTTTGACCCTCTGAACGGTTTTTGAATAGCTACTGGAAAAGTGGTTCCATGATTAAGTGATTACACAAAACAGGTGTAAAAAGCCACCACCAAGCTGAGGGTAACATATTCTTGAGGGTAGCTATTTATTTAGTAGTAGGTCTGCGAACCAAAGCAAAGCTGACTCACAGAGCACAATATCGCCACCGCCGCTGTGACAGTCAAATTCGGCTGTCACAGGCATTGGGCGAACTGGTACAAGTTGTCAGTTTCTATTAATAAACAATAACGTCCAATGAAATGCTTCGTTCGTATGGAAAGTGTTGCCAATACCGCCTCTAGTAGCGGCCTCGAAGGCGTCCCTAGGTTCAGTACATGCACGTTTCTTTGAGCAATTTATTTTACTGCCGTCATGTGGGATCCGGCAGATCCTAGAAACAAAAATAAGAAGAAATGACGCGTGGTGGATTACAGCTCATTTCCACTCATAGAGAAGACGTCGAAGTCGTTTCTTAGCAATACTTTTTGTATATTGTACCTTTAAAAGTTGAGAATACTTAGATTTTTTTTTACATTCTATAAGCGTCACCAATCGATATAAAATAAAATTGGTCTCCACTAGTGGGCAAGTAGTTAGTATTTCTAACAGCTTGCTGAATTACATTTTTATTTATCGCGGCATAAGCGTATACCGATTAAATATAAATCCTAAAAAAACATCACAGATAATAAATAATGGTGACTGATGAAGAAAAAACAATGTAACTTCATAATCTAAGAAGCTCGCATTAGCCTGTGCCTGTATACTCAAGACAGGTCCACGATCTAATTTAAGAAAAGATAAACATTGTAATGTTTGTGCCAATCTCAGTAGAGACTAGCTCTCTCTTAGACACAGCCGGAGAGATCAGGCGCAGGATCAACGGTTTAATGTGCTCTCCAAGGTAAGTATGGGGGTACCACATCAGCACCTTTCAAATTCCGGCCGCCAAGTTCTTAGAAATTCTTCATGGTAAAACCCAAGAACACTTTACTCGTTCTGGGTATCGAACCCAGGACCCCACACTCCGCAGACGCGCCCCGTTAGTCTCATGGTCGCCGCATATTACATTTTATCTAAACTACATATTTAACTATAATCCATCGACCTGAAACGCTAGGTACTAGGATAGAATGAATACTAGGATGTAGATAATTGAACGTAGATCCCGTTCTGAACACGATATTCAACACGGACATGACGACTCTCCCGACTGCATGACAATGACCGTCTGTCACTCTCATGCAGAATGTCAACAAGTTAATGTTTTTCAATTGATCTTCTTGCGTATTTTTTTTCAAATGGTCTTATGTCGTATGGTCATGAAATTTAATAATTATACACATTTGCAGTTTAGTACTCAGTAAGCGCCAATCAAAAGTGCCAATCAAAATTATTGAAAAAGTATCGCAAAGGGAACATAATTGGGTTTTCAATCTTAGTACTTATCAAGTAACAAAGTGCATTTACCAATCCAACTTTAGGAATGCATATTAGCTCAAGTCAGACTGACAGAGCCGACCTGCTGAATCTAGCAGTGTTTCCCTCCTATGGCAAAACAACTGGGCTCCCCAAGCTCTGGGATATTCTATTATATATACTATATACATCGGGCTGGTGTCCGCAATTCCACGTCCAAAGAAGTTGCCAACAAAGTTCGATATTTGCAACCGCCATGAAATTGCCAACAAAGTTCGGCATTTGCAAATTGATGGTACTAGGAACACTGAACTAAACAAGAGGTCGACCATCTCTTCCAAATACATCCCATATGCATACGATGGAACCTTATTTCTAGGTAGTAAGTGTCAAAGTCGAGAGGAGTCCCAACGTACAAACTGCAATTTACTTGAACTTTACTCAGTACCATGCAACTGGATGAAGCAACGTGTGACTACAATAATGTTTACCTATTCACCGCCAGCTTATTGGAATACATTTGCATAAGAGTCCATAACAATTCATTAGAAACTGTTTTTACTCATTTAAAATTAAAAAGAATTTCACAAACAGTTTATTCCATCTTTTGAGAGCTGTTTATTTGTTTCTTGATAATATGTAATGTAGCTTTGGAGGTGTTAATTTAAGCGTTTAAACTTTTATAGTTGCTAAACTTTGTGTAGTCAGCGAGTATCGTTACCATGCACGCAGTAAAGAAACTGCGGTATACACGAACACATTAAAATGCAAATCGGTGTTTTTTAATAGATTTGATATAAAATTAAACTTTTTGGGGCGTAATAACATACAAGGTGGCAGGGACATTAACGCGCAAACTGTAACCATGAATTAAGCACATGATTCTAGACCCTCTAGCGTAGAAAAGTTTTGAAGGTTTCAAAAATAAATTTTGCTGTTTCTTATAAAAGAGCAATCAATACTTACGCGGTAAGAAACACTTAACAATTAACTAAAAAAAAGTGAGTCATAACAAATATTTAAATGGCCAATCAATAAACATGACAGAAATAAAAAAACCTTTACACCGCGCTTGTCTTGCTCTCACTTGAGCCACATTCCATAATAATGCAAGTAATACTTAACATCGTATTTGTCTCGCTGTAACTTACACCATATTCGGTACAGATATTAGGGGTTAAAGTATGAAATTGCCGATTTGTACTGAAAAATTGTTTTTTTTTTATTTTTATTTAACACTAGCTGACCCGACAAACGTTGTTTTGCCATATAAATTATTTCTAGCTGCCCGGTGCTACTTCGTTCGCGTGGTGTCCTACCCCTACCCTACTCCTACCCTACCCTACTCCTACACTAATCCTACCCTACTCCTACCCTACTTCTACTCTACGTCTAACCTACCCTACCTTACTCCTACCCTACTTCTACCCTACCCCTACCCTACTCCTACCCTACTTCTACCCTACTCCTAACCTACCCTACCCTACTCCTACCCTACTTCTACCCTACTCCTAATCTACCCAACCCTACTCCTACCCTACTTCTGCCCTACCCCTACCCTACTCCTAACCTACCCTACCCTACTCCTACCCTACTTCTACCCTACCCCTACCCTACCCCTACCCTACTCCTACCCTACTTCTACCCTACTCCTAACCTACCCTACCCTACTCCTACCCTACTTCTACCCTAACCCTACCCTACTCCTACCCTACTTCTACCCTACTCCTAACCTACTCCTACCCTACACCTACCCTACTCCTAACCTACTCCTACTCTATTCAAAACCCTTAATTTAATACGTGCTTCAATTCGAGTGGACCCGAGTCTACCGTACCGAAGGGACGATCATCAAATGTTTGACAGGAAAGTAGGTAGAACAGTTTATATGGGAAAATGAAATTGTTGTTTTTACTATCTTCCTCGCAATTTTTCCATATTTTCTCACCGTTTAAACCTTCCCTGGATTACGACAAACATTTCAAAACCAAAATCAGCTAAATCGGCCCAGACGTTCTCGAGTTTTAGCGAGACTAACGAACAGCAATTGATTTTTATATATATAGATTTGTATTTGATCAAAATAAGTACCATTATTATCTATACATTGCTGCCATCTAATAGGAAGATCGTTTAAGCCTTTGCGATAGAACTCTCGTGATCATCGTAGATTCGACAGACTGTGTGAAAGCATTTTGCACTGCCTCCTGAGAAGAAAACTTTTTATCACGTAGAAAATTGTCCAAATCACGAAAAAACTGGTAGTCCATCTGGCGATTACGGAGGGTGATGAATGGTTTCTAATTGCAGTTCCGGTAGAGTTAAAACGGTTTCTCGTGCTGTATGAGGTCTCGCGTTATCATGGAGCAATAATGGTGAAGATCGATTCATGAGTCGGGGCTGTTTCACTGCTAGTTTTGCTATCATTGTTCGGAGTTCGGCACAGTAGACATCTGCCGTTATTGCTTGATCAGCGGTTATTCTTTGATTTATACGGTAGCTTTAGAGCTATTTTAGGGGCTGATATGAACATCAAAAGCTGTTACAGTATGCACCTTTTTTGTCCTCCAACCAATATTCACTTCTTTGCCCTCGGTCCTCGACTGTCATTCGTGGATCTTTGACAGTCGTTACGAGTGGTCAGACGCCCGAAAGTCTGACAACCGATTACTACTGTGGTTTGGATCATTTCGGAATCGCATTCAGAAACAAAATGTGTTGCGCAATTATGCTCCAGTCTTAACAGTATTACCCAGTAACTGGGTTGTGGTTGTCAGAGAGGCAGTCGCTTCATGTAAAATACTGGTATTCAGCTGCATCCGGTTAGACTGGAAGCCAGAATGATGATGATGCAGATGAATATGGTCACAATGGTCTATGGTCAGAATTATTCGGTGCGTAGACAGGATATTCTCGTTTGACGATTCAATGTTTGGCCAATTTGCGATTGATGAATGATTTGCCAATCATTCATGTGCGTTTGGCGAGGCTGCCGCCGCGCCGCGTTGCTTAAAGATACGGGCCGTACGCATACAAATTGCCAAATTTACAAATTGCCGACGCATCGTCGGCAATTTGTACTAGGAGCGCAGAACTCGTCAGGAGGTTTTCCACAACAATAAAATTATTCGGGTGTTAGCTACATCTACAGTTCCACATGAGGACTAGGAGGGCAGTAGCTCAGGCCCTAAGGACGCCTACTGCACAAATCTCCAATGACGTCATGACTGAGCTGGCGCTATGTAGATGATGCCAGGAAACATTTGGTGTTGATTTAAATAATATTGTTAAATGAAAACCTTTAAACAATTTGGTATTTAATATGGGAGCTCTAGTAATTTTCAATGGTGAAACACCGAGGGGTGTTGCATTTCATGGGGCGAACGTGCGACTATCATTCTAATTTGTATCGTTAAAAATCTTTTTAAAAACAAGCTTTTAAGTAACTAAAAAGTACAAAATAAAACTTCGTAAACATAGAACTTTAATACTTTCTTATAAGCTTATCTTTAAATGTAAAAAGGACATTCACGCCTCAAGCTTATAAGAAAATATTAAAGTTCAATGTTTACGTAAGTTTCATTAGTACTTTTTAGGTAAATATAAGCTAGTGTTTAAAAAACCGTTATTTTATTTTATAGCATTAGAAATAGTTTCAAAATCAAGAGTAATTTATTCAAACTAGGCTGTATTAGAAGAATATTCTCAATATTCACTGTTCTCGAAGACGGGTTGAACTACCCCCTCGTAGAATGTAGGTGGCTTATATAATCGCGACACATCATCATCATCATTCAGCTGAAATATGTCACCTGCCTCTACATCGACGCGTCCTGTGCTTAACGCCATCTCCATCTGGTGAAATCAAATCGTTTATTCTGTAAATAGAATATCGAAATTATTTTTAAAAGTTATATTTAAAAAACGTGAGCTAGAGGGAGACGACATTACCTTTCTAATTAACCCTGAGAGGAAATGGTAAAACAATCTCAGGTGTTAAAGTCTCTTTTACAGTACATTCGAGCTGGCCTCTTTGTGGAAAGTACCAGAAACAATTTGAGTACACCTTTGCCAATAGACGGCACGCATGTATCAGCTATCTTGAGCGCAACCTTCTCTTGGGGTTATCGGGTATTCGTCGACCCGACACACAAAAATACAACCAGTGCATAGGAAAAAGGCATAAAAATAAGTAAATCAAACCGCCGCATAGTTGTAAACTAAAAGTAATAATCTGAATGATGTTTTGACACTAATAATAATTATTTAAGTGAGATAAAAGATGACAATTTTGTAAAATAATTGAAATGTTTATGTCAGAATTATAAAAAATATGCCGAGGGCATAATCATAAGGTTTAGCAGAGCAGGCAGCTCAATACCCCGCTTTTTGTTTTTTAAATAATCAGCGATTTTAAAGTCGGTGCCCGTTTTTACAAAGTTTGGCCCTGAAGTCTCATCTCAAAACTTCACCTTATACGAACCAGTTTTTGCAGAAGATAGATCACGTATCGTCAAACATCAGTCACCCTTCTGACAAGCACCTTTTATAATGAACAATGTTATTGAAACTGGGAAAGAGCGAACTGCGTTTACATAGAAGTGGTCCGTAGATGGTCAAACAGTTTTGCCTTGTCACTCAAATAAGAAATTGTAACAGATTAGTGATTATCATCAATTCCATGAAATAAAAAATGACACTACCTTTCAATCTTACTAAGCACCCAAGTTAATCTTAGTAACTACTTAAGAGGCGGCGCCAAATAATAATCAACCACGATTGAAGTTTTACTTTCTAAACTTCAGTTTCCATTTTGACGGAGTTTTGTTGTTATATTGATGCTATTTCCATTTTCATCTGCATTCCATGTACTTTTTTTCTAAAGAAGGACTTCCCGACAGACTTCCGCATCCATTATTAGGCTTTCGATGACAGTCATATCCCAGCCCAAAGTCCAAACATGATGTGTCTGCAGCTGTAAACCGTTGAAGGGCTCTCTCGATCGTCTTCCGTCAGCATCATCAGATCAACTCCAGATCTAGAGATCTACTCTAAATCTAGAGATCTGGAGGTGGAAAGGGTTAATACAGTTAGACACCTAAAGAGTAGGTAGAAAGTTAGGTAGGCATAAATAACGATTTAGTCAACTAATTGAAAAGTAAGTACCAAAAGATTTTTAAAAAACAAGCCCATTGAGGTGAAAAGGGAGGACATAGTTTATATGAACAATCTTATTCCTTTCATTTATATAAATAAACTTGATGCTTTTCTGAATTATTTATAAGATTTTAATCATTATTTCCAAAAACTACCTTTCGAAGGGTCTTAATAAATTTAGGAGAAAGTACGAAATCCACGCGGACGAAGTCGCGGGCGAAGTGCTATTTATGTAAAAAAAAGATAGAATAGGACAAAATACTTCTGCTTAGCCTTTTCGAAACTATGTTGGGGTCGGCTTCCAGTTCAACCGGATGCTAACTTTTAAATAGCCACCTAATATCACAAAAAAGGTACAATAGGGTTTATGGGCTAATTTTTCTCTCGGTAGCATGTTCCCCTGGTATAATTTCCGACATCCACGCGGGCGAAGTCGCGAGCAGAATCTAGTTTAAATATGTAATTCGAATTCTTACTCGACGTCAGTTAACTTTTTTGCTTATCTCTATTACCTAATCTGTAAATGAAAGGCGACTCCCTGTCCAGCTAGAAAGGCAACACAAAGGGTTAGTTTGATGCTGATTTAATTTGAAACCCTTGCGACTGCTGTAGATTTTAATCCTAACATAATAGTGCGTACCGGCTCTTTGTGCAACCCCATACAGTGAAACGCGACACGTGTTTCATTTCGCATAAAAGCCCGTAGCGAAATTAGCCGCTATAAGAACCGGAATTTACAATAGCTGACTCACCGTAAACGGTATTATTTATTTGCATCAGTGATCGAGATGAAAGAGTGGCCATGAAATGACTATAACTGCTTCCAAATTACGATGTTTTTTTTTATACTTATTTTTTTGCATAGCTAGTTTTTTTCTGTAACGAAATATTACAATAATTTTACGTTATATAACTACAACTGTTCATTAGTTGTGTCTGCCGACACGTTGTTCATACTGATTTTTCTTATCGGCTCTTCACCATAGGAAATGACTAATTAGAACCGTGCACCTAGCTTCTGACGTTTAAAGGGCCCACGTAAGTTTTTTTGAAGTAAATTATTTTGATTTTGATTAGGTGATAAATTACTTTTACACCACCTGCTTGCAAATATCAAATTATACGTCATGCAAACCTATCCTCACGCAGGTCATTAGGGTAGGTCATTAGCCCTAGCTGGGCATTAATATTGTACTGAATTTGGAACGTCAAGTAAGAAAATCGCGCGTGACTTTAGATAAAATAGTGTATCAAACTGCACAAAACTAAGTATGATCTATTATCGCTTATTTAAAAGTTACATAAACTACTAGTGAAAATTGTAGTGATTCTATAACCTCGCAGTAGGTGCGAAAAGAAGATTCTATTCGGGGATAAAAGTATCTTCATCTTGGGTGAGCTTTTCTCTCGCTCCACTCAGGATTTTATTTTGTTTTGCATTACCTCATACACAGGAATTGGCTTTAAGCGCCCCGTCACAGGATATAAAAACGCCACTTTCACGTTCACTCTTCTATGACCCACCCAATGGCTGTCGATATACGTGGGACTTTGCATATGTGTTGGAAATTCAAGGAATTTTTGTTTAAATTCATTCCACAAGTGCAAGGAAACCGCATCCTTCTTTCTTGCTTTGGAGAGTGAGGAAACGTGCTGAACAGTGCCTTATGCTATTATTTTTGTGCAATATAATTATTTATTATTAAAAAAAAACTCTCACTTGAATAAAATAAATAGGCAACATATTTTTTTTTTTTTTTTGTATATGGTTGCCGCGTTCCTTTATTAATAAACTCTGTTATGAAAATATTGTACCTGGATCTTTGGCCTAAGCAAGATTTATTCATCTTTAAATTGTCTCACTGTACCAGGGACACATAAATCACCTGTAGGTATTCGATTTAACTGACATCATATCTGCAAATTGTATTACGTAACTATAGGTACCATGGGCCGTATTACGAAGTATTAATGCCATCATGATCCCAGTCCAAAAAAGGGATGGTGCTATCGGTCGTTTATAGCTCCGTCTTTCTCTTACACTGGAATCAGGATGGCCTTAAACCGTTATAATACGACCTTGTGTAATTTGGGCACTGTGGAACAAAACCACCGTCTTGTTCCAATCATTATGCACTTTAAGTTCACTTTGTAAAATATATAATTTTCTAGATTATTTACCAACATCCTATAATTTCGACTTTTTCTATAAATTTCTTCGACAGGCCACAACGTTTCTTCTGTAAAAAAAATATTTGTCACCTGATGAGAGCTCAAAATCTGTCCTAGAAAGATACCAACCACCATACTATCTTTTATGTTTTAAAAACGTGATTGTTCAAAGTCCGTCTGTTATTCTGAAGACCCCAGCAGATGTATTGCTTATTGCTTCCTTATCCAGCCTTAAATCTACTAAACTTAGTTAGGCTCAGGGTTCGTTTTTTTTGAGTTTCTTAATACGGAATTATTGAATTTAGTAGGTACTAAGATTAATCTGTATAGTGAACTTACCAGGTAAAGTTACCAAAGTATCGACTTGAATTGGACTGAGCATATACATATGTATATTATTATATTATATTGAGTTATAGAAACCGAACTTTTTCAAAAACTACTAAGCGTTATTATGGGTACAAAATTACCACTTCATTAAATACTACTCAGATACCCACCATATCACTATCCTACGACACCTCTTCAGCATCCTTGGTTGACTGGTAGAGAATGCCCAAGTCCGCTTTTATACCTTTTTTTGAGTGCGAAAAGTTTTAATAAATACGAACAGAGCAGACTACATTAAAATATACTATTTACCTAATTACCCGATAATATTCAATTAGGACTCAATGCTTCTCGGTAAGAGGTAGTAATTTATATTTTGTGAAGAGATTTACCACTTCATTAAATACTTTTTAGATAAATAGTATCAACACGAACTGAGCAGATCACATTAAAATGTACAATTTACCTAATTCTCCCGATAATATTCAGTTCGGACTCAACGCTGTGAGTGGTATTGGCCGATAGTCCACCATCGTGAACCCTAGTTACTAGGACATCAAAGCTTAGTTGCATTGGATCTATGAATTTCCCGCCAGTCGTCACTGGTCCAACCCTTAGTCGGTGGCCGGGGAGTAAAAGAGACGACACGCGTACAATTTAAGGGAGAGAAAGTGGCCGAACCTCGAGTTTCACACGTCGTACTGTGAACTGAAAAAATATAGGTAAACATAAAGCAACATGACATCCATTCATAAATATTTAAGACGAAAATAGGCCAAAGTTTTGTTAACTAAACTTACGTTTTCAAAATTCACAAACGTAAATATTTCTACAAACATTGCGAGAAAGTTATTTAAAGCACAAAGCTCCGTAAATAGGGATATACAGCTACGGCGTAGCATTGTCACGACTACGCTTACTACGTATTCGTAGCAGATGTCGCCTAGAAGCATCTAAGTAGTAAATTGTAGTTCATATAGTTGATACGCGGACGAAGTGATCTGGATAGAATATAGTTCTGGTTACCGGAAAGTATAAGTATTTACTGTCGACGAAAATAATAAAGTACTCAAACATAAAACGAAGTGTTTAAATAATAATAATCCTTTGCTTAATAAAATGACAAGGTAAACCTGTTTTGGTTACCCAAATAAATATTCTGCAGATAAGTAGAAATATTTTTGGTAAGTAAGATTCTCTCCTAGAATGTTTAAAAATCTGTTTGTGACAAGTGCTTATCCTAACCTCCTTTGAAATTAAATTAAATATTGGGGATTATAGATTTACGAGTACTTATTGACATACTTGTATTTAAACATTATAAGTTAAAATATAAGTACATTTTAAACACACCTATAATTCAGTGGAAGTTTGTGTTTATTCTATTTATATAAATATAACAGAGTTATTTCAATTTTAGCACGCACCAATCATCTCCAAAACTAATACCTACTGTTGAAACATCTGTTCTTTTTGATGCTACCCCTGCACTGGTACGGATATAAAAACATTGGGAGAATCACCTGTACATATACCTACGAATATCTCTCATAAAAGTCTACAGGTTTAAAAGGTAGCACTTACACATATTTTGCCAAGACTTTATATGGGTTTCCCAATTTTTTCCCGGAGATCTTTCTCTCACAGTTTTCAACTTTTAACATATTTGATAAAAACATGGGTCATTATCGTATTTTTGTAGTCAACAGCAGCAGTAGATGATATTGTAATAATAAGTGCCGCCTTAAGTAATTGATCACGCATGTCGATAGTTTAAACCTTTCAATGGTAATTCCTTAAACAAAAGAAAAAAAGGTGCATGCATTACGATACTGGTAATTTTATTATTCGTAGCATAAATCGTAAATTGGCGATTACGCCTGTTAAAAATAAAACAGCTAATCAAAATCAAATCGCAGTAAATCATCAATCGACAGATACGCTCTTTAACATTTATGACGTGCTAGTACTGCGGGGCAACTAGACTCAGTTCCTCCGTCAAAACAAACCGATCGAAACTAAAGGGCGCCAAAAGTAATATATCTGGCAAACATATTTTGTGCATGTAATGGCGGCGCTGCTTGTTGAGGAAGTATGTCAAACCTAGTCGTTTCATGTTAGTTCTTCATTTTGCCACACGCATAACTAAGTTTGCAATGCTCCTGTTCATTTATGACGAACTAGTACACCGGGACAACCACACGGAGGAGGAGGCAATAGCTCCTCCTTCCGCCCACTAAAATCATCCAATCACCCAGGGGTCTGCGCCCCTTGCAACCATTGCAACCACCCATAACTTCGGCCGAAACTTCGGATTTCGTGCATAGGCGGGAGTAGACGGGGCGGACTCGTACCACGTTTACTGTACGGGCGACCCATATCGCTTGGCTACCAGGGCAACATAAATCACAGAAGCTTGATCGTATGAAAGCCAGAAAATTTGTCATTCATTATTTAGGTTCGAGTATATCCAATACTAGCATAACCACTTGATTATCTCGGTGATTATTTTGACGCACTATGCGAAGCAAAAAAAAAGCTAGCTGTTCTGTACGTTCATTATAATGTGCTAGGTTTCGTTCGTCCCGCAAGTGCTCTACACGGATAGATTTTCTGTACCCTGTGCGTTCGAGCGCTCTGTGAGTCCTTATATTATTAAGTTGAATGTGCCCTGGCGGCTGAGAGTATGTCATGCTCACTGTAACGTCTCGCTGGTGGTGGCGTGTGTGTTGGATCATTAAGTGCCATTCAAAATGGTTGAGCTGAATGGTGCTGATCCAAACGTCATGTTCGTGACCGGGCGCCGTCAGTAGCGACATCGCTACCACGGTTTATTTTCATTTCTGAATTGTGTTTATGTTTTTTATAACGAACGCTTGTAACGTGGAAGTCTTTCTACATCTTTCTCACATGGATAATTTCAACACGAATGATGTAATCAAATATTTTGTTACAATTTTATGATTTAAAAGAGTGTCCGTTTAGTTTCTTGCCCGTTCTTCTCCATAGGTACCTACGCTTTGGAATGGGCAACTAGCTTCATCTTTCTGACTGACCGACCCTTAGACAATTCAAAAGTGCCTATAATTGGTCTATTTGAAATAAATGATTTGAGTTTATAGATTCTCGAATACTGATGTAATTACGGTTAGGTACTAAGTACGGCACTATGGCTAAATATTTCCAGTAAGGATGTATTTGCCATGGTACCATAGTTATCATCATCGTCATCCCTACGCTTTCACCTCTTTCATACGTTTTAAACGTAACCTATGTATAGAGTTCGTTTACGTCTAGTTTATTATTGTGCAAAAATCGTGCGCTATGCACACACATTAATTGGATAGCATAATATACAATTAATGTGGATTAAAATTGATTACAAGTATTCAAAAGCCGCGTACTTAAATCTTTCGTCACTACATAGACCAACGACGCTTAGGGATGATAATGATAGAAATGATAATGATGCCACTAATTAAATATCATACTGATATTAAATTCCATAATGTCATCTACTGAGACTTCGCTCATAACTTCATTGAGATTATTTTTGCGTACTAACTAAAGGTTTCAATCATTATTTTTATTTCCCTTCCATTAAAAAATCTTAATAAACCGATGTATTTTTCTAGGTAGTGAAGCCAGCAACCGCGCCTTTTCACTCTTCAACGACTCAGAAGTGACCGCTGGTGGACTGACAAGATTAAAGAGGTGAGGCTTATTCATTCAAGAATTAGGGTTCTTTTGCGATATAACGAGTGCTATCGTCTTTATTCTTATATTATTTTGACATCTCTCTCTTTTTACCACGACGTCTCTTCATATCGATGATTATATTGGCGTAATTTATGTAAATAAGCTTCGACCAGAATGTCCGATGTCTCATCAAAATTATGAGTACGATCGATCCAGACAAAAACTAAGTTATACGTAAAAATAAGCAAAAATAAACATAATAATACTAATTATTTGTATGAAATTCGTTTTCGATAATATTTTTGACTTTTGCCTGTCAAAGTCATGACAGATACAAGACTTTTTGTTCTGACAACTTTATTATTAAAATTCTATTTTTACTCGACTGTTTTGACTGAAATTGACGCACGTAAAGGTAAAAAAAAGTAATGGATGCTAATACTACTGGGCGGCAAATGGAAAAAATGTATTCACAAGAAAGGAGGGGAAAACCGGTACTATAATCACTGATCCAGCTTTCGAAACATACTACTTGGATAATAAATAATATCTTAATTACTGTTTGAAAAACATTAGCGTCTAAGTTATGTTAGCATAATCCTATTTTTTTTCCCTTTAGTATCTCCTCTAGGTACACAGTCACACACATACTAGAATTCTTATTTACTTTCTAACATTTAAAATAACATTTTTTTTTTCATTTCCTTTTGATTTTCTCTTTCGGGGGTAACCACGTACCACGACCCGACAATATTGCTGCACGATATTGTAACCTCATAAATACTAGGGACACAGGACGTACCGTACCGAAGCTGAATACATATTTTAGATTTAAGTTATTGCGTTCATTGAAGTCCTTATTACATAGCTCGTAGGATCACAATTGCTATTAAACTATGGACTCAAACTGCAACAGATGTCTGTTAACGCTCGCCCTCGTACAATATATCGTGTTATCGTGTGTACTGATTATGGATAAAACGTGTCGTGAGGAATAATCAGATCAGCGCCTAACGGTAACAGAATGCTTGTTCTGACCAGGAAGAATGAATGTAGACAGCTGTGAGTATGTACATTATGTTACAATCTTTTGAAGTTATCAAGTTAAGCAATTGGGCTCTCAACCTTAATTCCGTTTTGTGTTTTCTTGTGATCACAAAACTTTTTTAAACGTGCGATTTTTCCAAATATATGAAGCTATGGAGAAGAAGAAGAAGAGAACAGGTAAAGTCTCAAAATAAAAACCGTTAGACACTAGACACATGAATTTGTAAACGCATTTGCAGAGGTCACATCGGGAAGTATGTTGGACACGGTGCGCAGTGAGGAGGATTATCACTCAAGATCCACCACATCATCGACACTATTTTCTTCGTATACCATATACTTTTGTTCATTCTTTAAAATGTTATGTTGATTTACACGCTATTTAGTTAATATTATAATAATCCATCCAAGTTACTAAATTATCCTCGGTCACGTTTACCCAGCAACTAAGGCTGCTTCCGAGGTTTGCCGCCCCAACTAGCGTAAAGTAGCCAGGTTATATCCTAGATCTACTCCTTGTCTCATGTTGTGCTGGTGCTTCTGGCACGCGTGCCCTATCCATGGCAGCACGGCGTCTCCATCCCGTAGGTTATTTGTTAGTTAATTAATTATCTACATAATTTTTTTAACGAACTATTAAATAGTCATCATACTTCCCGTGACCCAAGGGCTGGCTTTTACCTTGGTCAGAGGCTAAGCATTGCTATACAACGTGGCAATGCCGCCAGTCTCTTGGGTACATTACCGGTCGACAGCGATGTGGAGGAATATTTCGACGCACTATTTTAGTTTTTTAATAGTTGTAGGGCTGATTTCTCCAACGCCAGATAATTTTATCCGAGGAATAATTTTGAATTTTTGACAGTTTTTCGATACAAAATCTGTCAGATGTCAATTTTATTGCACGAATAAAAATTATCTGTCGTTGGAAAAATCAGCCCTAAGTTACTATAGGATAGTTTTTATAATAGATATATTTTAATAATTTGTAGGTTATTTAGTATTAGAGGTTTGTAAATATCTCATCATACCCAATTTCTTACACGTCGGGTATGAAATAAAGTATTTCTTAAAAATCTTTTGGGTTTATAAAATAAGACTTGTTGTTTTTTATGTAAATAAAATCGTCTAGTTACCATACATACTAACCCCACCAATCGATGAATGTATGTAGGGGAAAACCTGTTTCTTCTACAATAATACATTCATTCAAATCTATTGCTATTGCATTTCCTCTTTGAATTTTCGTATATGTCTGACACACAAAATGCATAATAATGAATATTAATTACTATTGCAGGTTCAGGTGTGCGTACAATCACGTCCAGATAGCAGGGGGACCCACATCCTGATATTTATGGTATCCTGGTGCGACAAATCTATTTATAAATTCTACGTGACCCCGAACATTCATTTTTTCTTTACCTAAAAAAAAGTTTTCAAAACGCAGGTTTTGAAATATAAAATACATGAACTTATAGAAAAATAAATAACACATAATGTATGAATCAGTTTAGAACTTCATTCATTTTATGTTTTTAAAGTTAATTTTTCACCATTTCGCCAGTCATGTTTAAGTCCCATGTAATCGAGTTCTTGCCCGGAGCGATACGAGTTCAAGTGCCCGCCGTGGCGCCGGACTACGATACAAGTTCAATGTTAAAAGTTCAACAGCCTTTCGATTTTCCGGTCGATTGACACACAGGTCTATGATCTGCCGCTCTAGTAAGACTACGAATACAGTGACGTCAGATAAACTCAACCGCTAGTACTCGAATGACGTCATCAGCAACGATATCAGAAAAGTAAAGGATGTAGCTTACAGCATCATGCCGTCCCTTTCTATACTTTTCAAATACATTCAACACTTTTCTTTTTACTTATTTTAATAGTTCTATAATGTATTAGTTGATTGGAATAAAATTTGTAACAGGCGCAATCCTGGTAAAAGGAACATGCATTTATTAATATTTGCTAGTCTATTTACAGACTAGGGGCTCGTAGCTAAATAATAACAGCGGCAAGGGCCAATCGAAGGTTTTACAACTCTTGTCGTGGTCGGATCTTGGATGGGTGACCATCCATCACATACTTATTGAGTTTCCTCCGTGCCTCGAAAAGCAGGGTAAACCGTTGGCTTCGGCTGTCATTTGTAGATCTTTCCACGTGGTTACGGGTAGTTAGAAGCCCGAAAGTCTATCAACCGGTCTTACACAGGGATATCGACCCAGTAATTAGGTTGTGGAGGGCAGATAGGCAGTCGCTTTGTGTAAAATACTGCTATTTAGCTTCATCTGGTTAGACTGGAAGCTGACAACAATATCATATTAGGGAAAAGGTTAGGCAGATTTATAACTGCTAGTCTATCGAAATAGTACTAACATCTTTCAATATCTTTGGCGTTTGAATACGATACGAAGTAGTACACTGGTTCAATGTTAATAATTTACTTTTAAACGAGAAAAAAACAAAATGCATTAAGTTTACGCTACCTCACGTTAGGCAGGTGAAAACCAATGTTGATAAAGGGCGAAGAATTGAATCCTGAAGACAGCACAGTATTCTTGGGCATAACTTTGGATGCTAAGCTTCAGTGGGGTCCACATATAGATAAATTGTCAAAAAAGCTAAGTTCCGCAGCGTACGCTGCACTGTTAGAAAAATTCGTAATTTAACTAATATAGAGACAGCCCGTTTAGTGTACTTTAGCTATTTTCATACGAGTAGTGTAATGTCGTACGGTATTCTATTGTGGGGAAATGCCGCTGATATTCAGACTATCTTTGTTTTGCAGAAGCGAGCTGTTCGATCAATTTATAAATTAAGTCCGAGACACTCGCTCAGAGATAAATTTAAAGAGATTAATTTTATGACTGTGCCTTCTCAATATATTTATGAAAATCTTTTATATGCCCATAAAAATATAAAATTGTTTAAAAAATACAGTGATATCCATGATATAAATACTAGGAACAAACACTAATTTGTTGTACCTACAACAAGGCTCAAGAAAATAGGTGGCTCGTTCAGATGCCAATGTATACGCTTTTATAATAAAGTTCCAAGCCCCGTTCAAGATCTAAGCCTTAATAAATTCAAATCATTCATTAAACGTAAGTTGTGCCAGAAAGCTTTTTATACCGTTAAGGATTATATCGAGGACAAAAAGGCTTAGGATTGAGCTGCTTCCAATTTTTTTACATATTGAATGTTTTTTTTTTTGCTCTATTTTGTTGTTGTTTTTTTTTATATACACTGACATTAATGAATTTTACATATACTATGACATTTGCTTAATTTGTTAAGTATTCTATTATTTTAATTATTGTGAATGTGAAGACTACGTGGGTCATTTTATTTATATTATTTTTCTCTTTGTTCTCTTAGTTTTTGTCATGGTCTGGCAGTTTGAGTAATTAATGTGGCCTACCCAAATGTCCTTTCTTTGGTATTGTTCGTCGAATCGTTGAGCTCCTTAAGTTTTGAGTTGAGCTGCACAATTTCTGACAAATGCGTGCACTGACTGGACAGGTCCTCTCAATCTGTGTGGTTCTTTCCTCAAAAGACCATCTCAGACATCGACCTACATGGTCTTCATATGATCTGACCAAGATTATGTCTGGACTTTAAAAGAGACTGTGACGTCTGAGTTTGTTTTGGCCTTTCTTCTCAGACTAGTCAGATAGGAAACGCCGACCTCATCTAGTTTTAAAATATGATTGACGTGTAAAAGTGTTTGTACAAACCTACTTACAGAAATAAAATCATTTATCATTTATGATACACCTGTTGTGAAATCTGCTTTCCTGGTACATGATAGATTTCGTTTAAAAAAACATTGGTAACATGCGATTGGGGGGGAGGGGGGGGGGATATTGTTGCAGTTGAATATTTTTCTTATCTTTTCTTCTCCCTTCAGCCTATTTTTAGCAGAAATAGCCAGAAAATTTCAATTTTGTTTCCAATTGAATACGTAAAACTGCATCGTACTAGTTTGGTTTGTATCAGCCATCAGCTATTAAATGTAGTAGGTAAATATTTGTGACAAGTTCTGTGCCACACGACACAACTTTAAGTGGTTAAACCATTAGTATTTACATTTAGGCGTTAACAACATTCAGATTAGATTATATTATTCAATAAAGACCTAAATCAACAAAATAAAAAACAAAAAATTTTGTTTTGGTTAGCCTATCGTTTAGCCATATAACTTTGTAGCTCACTGTATCATCATCTATCCGCGATACGTTCGTTGGGGGATGAGGTGGGTTTTGGCGGGAAAGTAAATACATACGCTTGCCATCCTACTCTGGCTCGCTGTCGCTTTTCCAACGCTTCATCTCTTATGACTTATCATTTTCTGGTATAAAAACGTTACAGCATTAGTAACAACGCTTTTAAACGTTGTTACGAATACCGGAATTTAACATGAAACTTTACCCAACTATGTAGGTATTTATAATGAAGATTATGTTAATAATTATTATGTTTATTGCGCAACTGTGTCATACATACACACTGTGACTGTACATTAATTCTTTTTCTAATTTTAGACTCAACAGTCTATCCATCAACACATATCGGATAAAAAAACGGATTGCACTCCGAGAGTGCCGGCAGAAGTGAAAACTTGAATATTAACGTTGTGCATTTTTAATATTTTGGAATGCGGTCTACTCTCCCTCCGTCTTACTAATTTTCGATCAGATCACGTGTCCTGACGCGAGCTCCGTCTTACGAATTTTCTATCAGGTTTTTTAAAAATGTTAAACTCGCGTCAGGACACGTGTGTCCTGACGCGAGTTTAACATTTTTTACCCATCACAAAAAAAATACACAACCCCGCTAAAGAAGTTTTCACTTCAAAAAAACTGAAGTTCAGTTTATGTTTTCCTAGACTTTAGCCAGAACCATAGTTCTCGATCAAACTGTTACTTCTTCTTTAGAAAACATAGAATGTTACGTCTGCCCGTTTTTATAAAAGCTAGCAGTTATTAAGTTACAAAACAGTTCGAATTACGGAAACACATTTTCCGTTGAAAAATTTAAAAGCAAACTAAGGTCAACTAAAACCAATTATTGACCGTCCTGGAAAATATCTAAATATTAAAAATGTTAATACATTCAAGGATTCAAGGAAACGTGTGTTTTGGTCCTAGTACCATCAACATATTCAGCACATTAGCTCAGCGGGAAGAGCGCCGCGTTCAGTCACAGGTAAGGACGCGGAGGTCGGGGGTTCAAGTCCTTCATGTGCTCATAACTGTTCGAGTGAACTTTTTTGTAACAGCTTAAACTTCTGCATTTTATAAAATACCTACCTGCTAGTGAACAACGCTTGACAAAAATTTATTGTTGCTTGTGTCCGGAGACGGTTCAGGGACTGCCAAGTGGACCGCGGAAGGTTACACCCTGCAGGGTAGGGGGGATGCTCCTTTGGTGGTAGACAGTAGGTAGGGGGAAGAAGAGTATCCAGCCATAGTTTGCAACGGGCGTCGGCCGGGTTTCGTGACAGAGACGCCGTCGATTTCAAGAAGCTATGCCTGCTTTTTAGCCGTTGCGTTGATAGCTGTGCGCCAGATAGTGGGTGTCTGATATCGGATTCCTGTTTGCGTTTCTCCACTGCGCTTGCAACTTCTCTTCGGTCCTGTGGTGGTGCTATGCCAGCTGTAGGATATAGTGTGCTGACCGGGGTCGGTTGCAGGCAGCCTTAATCGTACAGCAGGTTTCGTTTAGAGCAATATCTACTTACTTGGCGTGAGCGGAAGGGTCCCACACTGGGCACGAAGATTCGCCCGCGGAGAAGTAGAGTGCTAGGCCAGTAGTCCGGATTACCTGAGGTGAAGCACCCCAGGTGGTTAAGGTTAGGCGCCTGAGCAAATTATTACGGGAACCGACTTTTTTCTTAGTTTCTTAAATGGTTCTTAAATGTCAGCGCCCTGTCGAGGGTGACTCCCAGGTAGGTAGGGTTACTGCAGTGTTTAACGGTGACACCCATCCAGTTAATGTTCAGAGTGCGTCTTGCCGAATGCTGAGATGGAAAGCGCATGCCTGTGTTTTTTGGGGTTCGGTCTGAGAGCATTATCAGAGTAATACTTTCCGAGAACTTTTAGAAGTTCTCGGAAAATATTACTCTGATAATACTCTAGGATATTTTCGACGTCCCCAAATGTATTGGTTTGGGTAGCCAGGGCGAGGTCATCAGCGTATAGGAACCTCTCGCAGTGTTCAACAGTAGATTGGTCGTTGGTATAGATGTTGAAAAAAATAGGCAGGGCTGGGGCAGGCCATTCTTCTGTGATCTCCATCTGCTTCTTTCTGAGTTTAGAAGGACTTGGTAACGTCGATTACGCAGCATCTCACCCAGTACCCGGATAAAACCCCGGTCGTTGATCATGCCACATAATTTTGCCAACAATCTCTTGACATTGACAGTATCATATGCCGCTGACAAGTCGACAAAGACGACGCCAGTGATCTTTCCTGCCTCTGTTATAATAGCCTCTGTTTTAAACTGTTATTATAGCCTGAATAGTAAAGGCCAAGTCGTTCCAGCAGCGAGAGGCAACGAATTTGAAGCTTCCACGGAATGTAGCAGTTCTATGGGTTGAGGCCAACAGAACGTAGGAAGATGCTTTCGTTTTAATTTTATTGATATTCGGCGACCCATCATTTGAAAATGACAGAGGCAAATAAAATTGAAGTTTTGATTGCAAGCGGGCCTTACTAATTTTATTAATGACAAGGAAAGCAAACTTTTTGTCGATAAGTATTCATGTTATATATAAACCAAAAAGCTAAAATACAAATAAAAAACACAACCCATATCTGGATCGTCATTATTATTAAACGTTTTTAGTATCCGATAAATAACGCGTTGAAACGTATCACCTTGAAACGTAACGCTTTTTTACCAGGGTGCAATGAGTCGCAGGAAATGTTAAAGTCGGAAAAACGTCACCGGGCCAGAGAGGGATGGATAGCATGTCATGTATGTATACAATTTCCTGCCATAGTCAACCCATCCCCCAACTATAGTAATGCCATCTTACGGGTGGATGCAGCTACGAAGCTATCAATTTGTTCAGATAGATGGAGCTAGTAAGTTGTATTAAACAAAAGTAGTGGTCGAAGCAAGCGGTGGACTATATAAAGTCACAAGTTGTAGAGTATTAATGTTAAAAATTATTATTTTGTATGCTAGACATCTCAGTGGTACCGTTGGCACCTACTTATAGCCTGTCTTAATGCTGAGAACACTTCTTAGGTACAAGAGTCGGCTGATAATCGAAAAGTCTTAGATTAAGCCAAGAGTTGTTATTGGTTCCAACCCATTCATCATCATCATCATCATTGGCTGCCTTGTTCCACCCACTGCTGAGTAAGTGAGCTGAGTGCTGGGTGTGCCATACTTCCTTGGACTGTGCGAGTCTCATCCAGGTCTTCTCCACGATCTTTAGTGGGTTGTCCGATTATGTGCAACATATTTAGTGATATCAGACAAATTGTAAATTTTTTGTGTGTAAAGATTATAATAAAGCCATTTTGTCAGCGATATTCAATTGTTATTTTATTTTGACTGTCTTGTCAAAAACATAAATTAATATAAAATGAATAGAAAAAAGGTCTAATATCACTAGAATAAACGTGAAATAAATTGCATGTAATAAAATAAAGTGCATGCCTACCTGGGTTCAAACTCATAGCTTCGTCTAACATTGCTGTCAAAACTGTAAAGACAAAACATCGTTAGGAAACCACGACCAAGGTCATCAAGAACGGTAGAAAATGTGGAGAGTGTTAATCAGTCTGTTTGTGACGACCCGAACCTTTCAATTCGGAAGCACGCAAGTGCTTTAAATGTGTATAGATCATCATTACATCGCATTTTGCACAAAGACCTAAAGCTGCACCCCTACAAAATTCAATTGGTGCAAGACTTAAAGCCCCAAGATGCCAATCAGAGGCTTGACTTTGTAAATCAGGCGATTGAGCGCTTTTAAACATTTACCAACATCTTGTTTTCGGATGAAGCTCATTTTCATGTTAATGGACACGTAAATAAGCAGGATTGCCGCTACTGGAGTGCAATGAATCCGAAACGCAAACATCAGAAACCTCTTCATTCCCCTAAACCGTATGGGCTGCGATGTCGGCACGAGGAATTATCGCCCCTTAATTTTTTGAAGACGAAAGGGAGCGTGTAGTTACAGTGAATTCAGAGCGTTATGTAGAGATGTTAGACGACTTCTTGGTGCCTGAAATGCAAAACTTTCCTGGCTATAACCAAAGAACATAGTTTCAGCAGTACGGAGCAACGTCACACACGTCCAATACGTCTCTGCCACGAGTTCGTGAAATTTTCTCAGGCAAATTGATCTCCAGGAGAGGTGACATAAATTGGCCTCCACGCAGTCCTGATTTAACCCATGGACTTTTTCCTATGGGGTTATCTAAAATCTAAAGTTTACGCGAATAAACCGACTTAGCCATCACTGAGTCCACCTGCCGAGCCGTCATAAGTAATTTTACTGTTCGATTAAATGAGTGCCGCGAGCGCGAGGGTCTACATTTGGACGATATTATTTTTAAGAAATAAGTTCACAAATTGTGTACTTTAATAATTAATAAACATTTTTTCGATACACGGCTTACTTTTTTTTTAATCGATCTACTAAATATAAACTTTCTTTTGAGACACCTTGTATAGTCATAAGATAAACGGCAAAGAATATTTCGTTTTAATAACTTTACTGATAATTTTAACTCAAGGACTGAAATCATAGTAGGCACCGAAAAAATGGGTTAGAAATTAGATTTTTAATTTGTTTTAATAAAGACGAGAATTGTATAAATTTGTTGCGTTCTGATACAGTAGGTATAGACAGAATTAGAGACTCTCATCACTAAACATGTTCATCAAACAGACATTTTCGATATGCTGGTAGGCTAACTTCATCTATTAATATGTTGTTATGGTGAAATAAACGTACTGATCTATATCGAGACGTCCATTCATAACACGGGTTCATAGAAAGTGAAACTACTACACTACGACCACCCCTTTTTGTTCATATTGTCCTAGTCACAGCCTGTATAAATAACGATCGGGAGCTAGTCCACCTTAAGGGGGGCGCTTGGTGGTAGGAAATTTTCAGGTCAGTGTCAGGTTGTATCTTGATTTAAATATGATTCGCGAACGTAACAAATATAACCTCACTGAATCATAATCATCATTAAAATCATCAATACAACCCTGTAAAGCTCATTCATTCAATAGGATTATTATGAGCTTAGAGGGTCGTATTGATAATTTTAATGATTATAATTCAATACAAAAAAAACAACGGTATCTCTTTTGGCTGTTTTTGTCACATTAGAGGACACTATAAAGCGGATCCTATGCAAGTTTCAACTGTCTATCTATTTCGGTTGTAAGTATAAATAGAGTCACAGAGTAGACAGTCGTAAAAGAACGCCTTTACCACACGCGCATCTCATAAGAGCGTACTCACGCTTATTAAGCAATCATAATATATTACTACCACGGCTCTGAGTTTACCGACTGTCCCATGCATTGTATGCGTGCACGTGTAATGTAAAAGCGCGTAAAACGAGCTTGAAACACTAAGCCTGAAACCGCTCCTAGTAGCCACTGTCCCGTTAGAAAGTTAGCACACTGCCTGAACGTCCGCTCGGCGTACGATTTCGAATGGCTCAAGCAGTACCGGTTCTACTTCAAGGGAGACGCTGATAAGACCTGGATCTCCGTCACTGACGTCACATTCAGTTATCAGAACGAATACGTGGTCGGCAAAGATAGGCTTGTGATTACAGATTTGACCGATAGTTAAGTTAAAGGAAAGCTTTTGTCTTATTTATTTGTTAGCTTTGTAAGACTAATTCTTACAAGTGAAACTGTAAAAGTTTGGAAAGCGAAGTCTATGCATAAGTATATTACTTTAAGCACGATTTGCACCGGGTTATCCAATTGTTTGTTGCCGGTAGCTCTTTCTGTATCCAACTGATTAGTTGTTTGATTTCTGTTGAGTCCCTTCGTGTGAGCGAAGTTTACCGTAGGAAATCGTGAAATAGTCACATTTACCATCAATTAATTTTGAATTTATTCAGTACTGCCACGCTTCACCAAATAACCTATTACAGAGCTGCAATTTGCTAAAAGCGTTTGGGTTTTAAAGTAAGACGATTTGAATTTCACTGGCTACCTTCGTTAGGTTCCGCAATTACGAAATCTCGTAACCGTATTACTTATTATCCTAGCAAAGAAATAAAATAGTTCATAACTACCTGTATGCTGAATGAATGAAAATGAATGATAAATAAATGTTTGTAAACAAATAGATGCACGAAATCTGTTAGAATGAGTAACAGAATGTGAGTAGTAGCGACATCTATGATCTCTTTGATGTATCATTGAATTTAAATAATAATAATAATATCCCTGGACATTTCACACAGCGCCATCTAGTCCCAAGCTAAGCAACCTAATGCTTGTGTTATGGTAACAAGATGGCTGATAAACTACTTATATACATTTTTTTTGTAAATACATACATATTATAGATAGAAAAACACCCAGACTCGGAACAAATACATGTAGGACTTACAAATATTTGTTCTGTGCGGGAATCGAACCCGCGACACGCAGCGCAGCAGTCCGATCGCTCGCGCTCGCGCAAATAAAGTGTCAGTTGTTTGCCATCCATAGTGTGTTTCACTAAAGGTTATGGGTAAAGGAAAGTCTTTCATCAAAATTTAAAATCAAAGATCTGGGATCTATTAAAAGTTGTTTAGGCATGAGAGTGGTTGTAGATAAAGAGAATGGTTACTATAAGTTTAGACCAAGGAAGCTATATTGATGAATTGTTGTTAAATTCAATATTTCTGTGTAAGTCTGCAGAGACACCAATTGAACCTAGACTGAATTTAACTAAAAGTGAGAAATGTGACATAAAGTTACCTTATCAGAAAATGATTGGTTCGCTTATGTATGTAGCTGTGCTCACGCGTCCTGGGCCCGTATTCCCATAATTTAAAACGTTCAAAATCCAGTCGCAGTCTCATCTCGGCGACAAACAAATGTCAAAAACTTGTCAAAATGTAGGGAAATGAGACGTATTTTTGACAGATTGAGACTGAGATCAGACTGTGAACGTGCTTAAAATTACGAGAATTACCCCGCTGATATTGTATTTTCTGTAAATTTCTTGAGCCAGTTTAATAACTGTTACAATGAGGAACATTGGACCTATGCAAAGAGAGTTTTAAAGTACTTAAAGAAAACTAAAACTTTCTGTTTAAAGTTTTTAGCTAGTGGTAATAGTCAGTTAGAAGCGTATGTAGATGCAGATTGGGCCAGTAATGTAATTGATCGGAGATCCTATACTGGATATTTTTTCAGGCTGTCAAATTGTGCAATCTCTTGGGAAACCAAGAAGCAGATTACTGTAGCATTGTCCAGTATGGAGGCCGAATATATGGGCATTTCGGAAAGTTGCAAAGAAGCTGTGTACTTGCGAAATTTGTTATTTGAATTAACTAATGAAACTTATCCTATACCAATATTTAATGACAATCAGTCAGCCCATAAGTAGTCGGCCAATTCTATTCACCATAAAAGATCCAAACATATAGATCTATGTGAGGTATCATTTTTGTAGGGAAAAAGTGGCTTGTGAAATTGTTAAGATTAAATACTTGTCCACTTCAGAGATGCCTGCAGATCTACTAACTAAGGGTTTATGTAAATAGAAACATTATAATTTTTTAGGAATGTTTGGTTTATTTGATAAAAACTAAATTAATGTATGCACCTATTATTTTGTTAAGTGGGGGTGTTGAATGAGTAACAAAATGTGAGTAGTAGCGACATCTATGATCTCTTTGATGTATCATTGAATTTCAATAAAGTGTCAGTTGTTTGCCATCCATAGTGTGTTTCACTATAAAATCCAATATCCACATATATAAATAAATTATTATGTAAGTAGTAAATAAAATAATTATATTGTCTCTGTAAACCATGCCCTTAGTAAAATATTGTTAAAGGAATAATTGAGCTCGTTTCCTCGTTCCTCTTATTTGTTCTCGTCATCTGCTTCTCTAATTCTTATTTTTAACTCACGAAAAAAAACGCAGGAGATTCTCAAGTCGACGCGTACATTTTTTTTTTTATGTATGACCACTCGTAACTTTTTACAGAGTAGTCCGATTTTGATAATTAGATTTTAGGGTTCCGTAGTCAACTAGGAACCCTTATAGTTTCGCCATGTCTGTCTGTCCGTCCTCGCTTAATCTCTGTGACCGTTAGCACTAGAAAGCTGAAATTTGGTACCAATATGTATAACAACTAGCTTCTGCCCGCGGCTTCGCCCGCGTGGATGTCGGAAATTATCCCACGGGAACGTGCTAACAGGATAAAATGTATGTGCTTCCCCAGGATGCCATCTATCTCAAATCAGAAGTTCAGTGGTTTAGGCGTGAAAATGTAACATACAGTTTCAAGTTCAAATCCTCCCCTTAAAAATTGAATTACCCCTTTTTGTCCCGTCAGTGGTAAATTTCTGACAACTTTATATACTTATTATTAATTATTTTCTGTCAAAAGTATCAATACTGAGTTTCAAGTTACTCGGACCGCGCATTCAAATTATTCCAAAAACTTCAACACCCCTATATCCCCCTTTGAGGGGTAGTTTTGAAAAACTTATAATGATAAACTTTATGACTTAGGCGAGTATTCTTGAAAAGTTTCAAGTTTATTAACCTAATGCAGAAGATTTTTCATATAAACTGTATCCCTGCTTTTCACTTCCACAGGGGTGGAATTAAAAAAAATCGTTTGAGATGTATTCATAACTTGACTCAAGAATTATTTATACTAATTTTAGAGTTAATCAAGCCATGCAGTAAAATCCTCCCCCGAAAAATTGACTACCCCATTTCAGACCGTCAGGGGTAGATTTTCAAAAAACCCTGATACACATTATTCTTTACTTTCCATATTAGGTATAAATACTGAGTTTCGAGTAAATCGGACTGCGCGCTAAAATTCTTCCATACAAACTTTAAAAACGCCCCTATCCCTTATTAGGGGGTAGTTTAGAAGAAAAAAAAAACTGACAATCTTCATAATTTATTTAGATAAGTATTCGTGCCAAGTTTCAAGTTTATTAACTTAAGGAATAAGATTTTTCACACAAACGAATTCCCCCCTTTTCACCCTCTTAGGGGAGGAATTTCGAAAAATCCTTTCTTAGTGGATGCCTACTCTTCACGAAGAACACACCCTCCAAATTTCATGTCTCTAGGACCAGCGGTTTAGGCTATGCGTTGATCTATCAGTCAGTCAATCAGTCAGTCAGTCAGTCAGACCTTTGAATTTTATATATATAGATCACGCCGACAAAGTAGTAAAATAAAAATTGGAAAAAAATGTTTTATTAGGGTAGCCCCCCTATATGTAAAGTGGGAAGTGATTTTTTTTTTAATTTCATCCCTAACGTGTGATATATTGTTGGAAAGGTATTTAAAAATGAACTCTAACTTTTGAACCATAAGTTTAGAAAATATGAAAAAAGTCTGAAAAGTAGAACTTTATAAGGACTTTCTAGAAAAATCATTTTGAACTTAATGGAAACAACAGTTTTTCAATACGCTCGTTACGCTCATGCTATCTTTGTCTAGACTGTTAGTGTTAGCATTGGTGTAAGCTGGACCCTGTATTGAAAAAGCAACAACTTGAATGGTTTTCTCATGTTTTTTTTTTTCTTCATGTTGATATCCTAAACCGTTTTGAGAGCAAAAGGCCAATTCTCGTAACTTAAAACGTTCAAAATCTAGCCGTAATCTCATCTCAGCGACAATCAATGTGAAAAACTTGTCAAATATTTAGGGAAATTAGAGGTATTTTTGACAGATTGAGACTGAGATACTGTGAACGTTCCTATAGTTACGAGAATTGCCCCTCCTCATAAGTAGTGTATTAAATAACACAGTGAAGTGCTTGAAGTACCCAGGCCTGGGTACCAGGATTCCCACGACTTCGGAATAAGTACGGTACATCGTGGAACTCACAGCTTTATTACTAGAGTAGAATAGATTGTGAGAGTTTGTCAACTTTAACATTAACGTCTTCGTAGTAATAACAACGTCTACTTCTCTGAACCAACGATAATTCTTATTATTATTAAAATTAAATAAATATCTTCAGAATATTCTTCTTCTGCTTATCTTATTATTTTAAGGATGTAAATAAGACAAATTTTCTGGTTTTATTGAAGTGAAAACTTCTTTAGTTGTGCACTTTTTTTGTGATGGGTAAAAAATGTTAAACTCGTGTCAGGACACGTGACCTGATCGAAAATTCGTAAGACGGAGCTCGCGTCAGGACACGTGACTTGATCGAAAATTTATAAGACGGAAGGAGAGTAGACCGCATTCCAAAATATCAAAAATGCACAGTTTTCACTTCTGCCGGCACTCCCGGAGAGCAACCCGTTTTTTTTTAAATTAAATCTTCACTAAGTGTTCGTTATTGAATTAACGTACTAAAATGGAAGTTATCTTACTTTATAGTTTCACAAAATTTTGGAGCGCTTGGGAAGCACACAAATTAGTTTGACTAGTTTAATGGCAACATTCATTTACTTAATACATATTCGATATGGCTTAGATAAAATGTTAAAAACTAGAAAAGTAAGTAATGCACCTACACAGAAAGAGGACAGGAACTAAGCTTATAACCACCATGAAAAACGAGGCACCATTTCACTTTCCTGCAGTTGAAAATTGTATATTTAATTGGAGATTTGCCTTTAACATTTATTATATTTCCCAGGGAAATCTATTTATTCACCAGCAGCTTGTAAAATAAAAGAGAACCGCCAAGTACTTGTTATTTCAATTTCAATATCAGTTCCGGTTCCATGGAAACGGAACTCAATGTTCCGCACTTATACCAGGAGGTTATGATATAAGAGAAAGTGGCAACGGCAAAATGTTCAAGAATAACCTCCCGCCAAAAGTACATAGCAACATACGTAGGTTATAAGGCACGCAGTGTTGCGTGTGCTATATTAGCAATGATGAAACAATGTTGTTCATCATAATAGATTTGCATTTGAAATTTATTATTGATATACTACTTTTTATTTCAGGAAATTGCTCGGTTCCTGTGGAGTGGACAACGGGAGCGTAGTTGAAGTTAAATAAGCTAGTTGCTATGTTTCTATGAATACTTTTAAATAAATAAGTTTAAATAAAAAAATACCACTTACACGCAAACATAAACACACCTTCTTCCTATGGGGGTAGGCAGAAACAACAGAGTAACTGTGAAAACTTAGGTGAAGTGAGCTGACATTCCACCTGCTGCTCGGGATTGACAGTTCACTTCACCTAAGTTTTCGCGTTGACATTTTTACAGAACCGATCGGCTGGCAGTCAATAACAATGTAGTAAAAAAAAAATAAGCCAATTTAATATAGAATGCATTTTCTCTAATGCTAGGTTTTTTTTTTATTCAGGATGGCAAATCATCAAATGACCCCTCCCGCTCTGGGTGAAGCAGGAGGGAGTGTCAGACTCTAACTGACTAAAACCCACCCGTAAGGAACACGGGTGGGTTTTAGTCAGTAAGAGCCTTCCTTAGCCCTTTATGTTCCAGGGCAGCGGTAACCCTTTCGGACGATCCCGCTACCCTGGCAGGTAATGCTAGGCCTCACTTTGGCTTTTTATTTAATCATAGCATTGTGTCGTTAATTAATTATCGCATTATAATACACGAGCACCATAGTTCTAGTGGAATAAGCACAGCAAATATACATTATATTTGAAATTATATCCGAACAGTGTAACTTTTACCATCAATGTTATGTTATTAAAATACACTCTTTCTTAAAAAGGAAAACCTTGACTTTCGTTTTCATTTAACCCCCCTATCCCAGTTATTTCTGTTTGCCTAGTCCATTCGTAGACAGAATATTGAACGATGCGATATGTGGTCATTTAGTAGAGGATAGGTAGTTAATAAGCCCTAAAGTTATTAGTGATTTAGCTACAAATTGTAATCTTATTCTATTTGAGTGTCTTTTATAATTTTGAGGATCATTAGACTGTATTGTCGAAGGAACAAACAGGTAACTTTTTAAGACCCATTTCTGTTGTGAAGTCTGAGTTAACGTTGATAAGAGAAACATCGGCCAAGTCTTTTTTCATTAATAATTAGTGTTATGTTGACCCAATGCAAGGGGAAACATATATTTAATTTTCTCCTGTCTTCGCAAGCTTTAGTTTGCCGGTGAAGACTTCGTAGAACGTGGTGACAGCTATGGCGTAGCTAGCGGCTACGTGAGTGACGCGGTCGTAGGAATATCAAACGGTTCAAAAAACTTTCGCGTCAATGAATACTTTACGAAATATGTATTAGCAACTAACTTTCGGGACGTTTGGCCGTCAATATATTTTTTGCACATTTTTTGCAATGGCCTATTCAAACAGTATTTCTAATGCTAATAACTATAGTAAAGAAAATCCTGGTGAGAAATCTATGCTAGGATTTCTGGCAGACAAAATCTTATTTTCCTTTTCATCCAAAATAGAAAAGTATGTGAGATTATCATTAACGAAGTGTGAATGAAACAAATAGTTGTTGTGTGAGTGAGAAAGTATTCGGATCCGTGAGGCACATTGCGTTGGATCAATGAATGATGAGTTTTATGAACAAAAATTAAATACTATTGAGATATCAGTTTTCTGTAGTAATCACGTAGAAGTATTAAGTTAACACTGTCTCTCGTTCTGTCTCTTTTTATTTTATAGGAATGT
Source organism: Apamea anceps (assembly GCA_951799955.1). NCBI lineage: Eukaryota > Metazoa > Arthropoda > Insecta > Lepidoptera > Noctuidae > Apamea > Apamea anceps. Next base: position 23,965,309 of record OX637500.1, read on the forward strand.
CTGTGTATGCGGGTATTGCGTTCCTGAAAATTTTGAAAGTTCGGGCTCATGCAAGTAAAAGACGATACTCATGAGGATGTATAGAATCCCATATCGTGTTGCATCAAAGTTAAACTTTGTTTTTTATGGACTACATTATCTTTTTGCGAAAAATACAACATCTTTAATAAATCTGAAAACGGTTTCCGGAAAACCCGCTCTACAGTTCTAGCAGTATATAAATTTATCTAGGAAGATATTAACATAATTAAGAAGAAAAAGTACGCTGTGGGTGTACTGTTAGATATGACAAAGGCCTACGATAAAGTGCAATACAATATGTTACTTAATAAGTTACAAGGAATAGGGATCCGCGGGACAACTCATGAATGTTTTAAATCATACTTGGAAAATAGGGAACACCAAGTTGAAGTCTAATACTATAATGAACATACTAACCAAATACAACACATTCGATCGGACAGCACTAAAATTAATGCCTCAATCCCCCAGGGGAGTGTAATCGGATGCCTTTTATTTATAATTTATATAAACGACCTCCCAAGAATCATAAATGAGTCGTGTGTTCTGTTTGCTGACGATATCTCAGTACTAACTTCATGTCAAAACAATAGCCACCTAACTGAAACACTTACAAATGCACTCAACAAAATAAAAACGTGGACGACAGAACATAACCTCGATATTAACTTTAATAAAACTAAGATCATGTCCTTCCACCCACGCCAAAAAGCACCCCTTAGATATAAATTTTATTTACATTGACATAAAAATAGAGAGAGTACAATAATTCACACTACTCGGTCTATCCATAGATACAAATTTAAATTGGAAATCGCACATAAAAAAAATCGATCAAAGTTATCTAAATTTGCTTATGCACTCCGCGAAATTAAAAAAACTACAAACCTCCAGACAACCCTGGTTACGTATTTTGCTTATGCATACGCATGGTTGAGCTATGGCGTAATATTATGGGGAAACAGTACACATGCACCTACACTTTTCACAATACAAAAACGTCTAATCAGTATCCTAGTTAACATATAAGACACAGACAGCTGCAAACCACATTTCCAAGAACACAAACTTTTAACACTTCACTGTATCTATGTATATCCTAGAAATATGCAAATTTGTTAGAAACGACCAACCATTATTCACTACACGAGAAAACATACAAACTAAATATACACTACGACACAAAAATAGGCTAAACCTATTTGGTGGCTCTAAGCTGAAAATACACTCAACAAGCACTTTAGTAATGTCAGCTATTAAAATATATAATCAGTTACCAGAAACAATTAAAAATGAACAAAAATTTAATATATTTATAAATAAACTAAAAGAATATCTAATCCATAAATGCTATTATAATATGAATGAATATTTTAATGATAAATAAAATTAATACCAAAAATAATAAATAAAACAAAGTCGAAGTGAGTAGTAGTAAAAACATTTATATTCTACTTTTTCAAATAATTATATAATAATAGCCCTCTTCCTCTATCCTATCTTGCTGTGCCCGACAGGGTCCATAATGATCTAAAATTATGTATATTTTATAATGTGCCTACCACCTAAATTCACATTGTGGAATGCAAATAAATGTATTGAGTATTAACTCCTACAAAAGTTAGTTTTGTAAACAAAACCCGGAGATTTGCACAAAATCTAAATACCCTAAAAACTAGGTACATTTTATTTGACATGTCATACACTAACGGCCATTATTGCTCTAAAAAATTATATTCTATTCTAGTCATTTTAAATTAACGTAGAATCGGCAAAGTACATTTTTTTACATGTTTTTTGAAAGACGTGATCATACCCTTTCAAAATTCAAGGTTATATTTATTTATCACATGGAAAACCAACAGCTTTACATTAATACAATAAATATACTGGAATAAGAAACATGAAGCCATATGTTTTCACGGCTTAATCATATCATTTGAAACGGAACGTCATGTAAAGGGAATGAAACAATATCAACACTTTTTTACTTTAAATTAAATTCCCTGTTCGAAAATCAAATCCCCGACTCGTAATGTCGTAAAAAATCATGAAAATAATGACTTATTTTGATATTGAAGCATGATGGTGCGATTTTTGGTCATTCTCTTTTATGAATAAATTGTACCAGGGTACCATTACTACCAGGATGTAGATGCCACTGCTATCTCTGGACGTGATTTTACGCACACACAGAAAAGTAAACTTCTGTATGAACTTGTGCGACAGACATATACGAAAATTCTAAGAGGAAATGCAGCAACAGAAGGGGAACTGCAACACCTAAATTCATTCATGAGTGAGGCCGGCCCCGGCCCCACCAATGAATGAACGTTACTTGAATTAATGAATGTTACTACAAGATTCCTTTTAGAAAAATAACTACAAGTTTTATTATAAGCCGAAAAGATTTTTAATGATTACTTTTTTATTTGACTTAATTTTCTACACATTAGTTTAGCTTTAGTAGATAAGGTTTTATAAACAGGGAAAATGGAAAAATAATTAAGATCTTGGACAACTCGCTCTCAATACAAAATTCTCCAAGTTTTATTAACCTCCTCTCAATTTAAGAATTGGAAAGCTGGCTAGTCAGTCAGGAACTATTTTTACCACACTCTCTTTTTTTCATATATTCCAAATTAGGATTCCTCTATTCGGAGGAGAGGCAAGGTTCATTATACATATAGGAGCCAATCAGGAGTCAGCACAATGTGGCCATAAGAGCCCAAGAGGCCAAGCTTCATGTTTCAGTCATTTGAAATGATAGCGTGACGTTGCCATTCTGGCCGCATAATCAATTTTCCGTCCACGTCGGTCAGTCATTCATTGCCGTAATTTTCTATGACACAAATAAACAAACCACGCAAAATCGACGCGAGCTTGGCGGGATTAGCTAAGGGATTGACGTCGTTTGGAAGTAAGGAATCGTTAAGTGGTCACAGTGAATTAGGACCCTGCAGCCGTGGCCACAAGCGCGTGGCCGCAGTGTCAATAAATATATATTGCGTGTTTTGTTAAAAAAACGGTATTAAATTTAAACCTGCTTTGGTTAAACCAAACCTCTTTATATTTCATATTGATACTTGTCTATTTGGCTTTGTTCGTGTTTATTTTCTCTGAAATATAATAAATACTTAATGTGAGAGTAGTTCATTATTAAAACGAAATGGCGAACTGGCTCGGGCGCCCTTTATGTACCTATTTGAAATAAATTTGCTTAACTTTGAGTAGTAGAAAAGTAGAAAATATGAATTATTTTATAAAAATGTTAAATAATAATAAATAATATTTTCATATTACAAAATTATAGTGAATTCTTTGGCTTTTGAATAGAATAGAATTATAAAATCTAAATTAGTATGAAATTCTCCTCAAAAGGCTATCGTTTATTTTTTTTTGTTTAAGGTTTTTTTAACTTAAAGTTTATAGACACTTTGAGCTCACTTCCCCTAGCCACAGGATGGTGTCGCCGCGTTTTTTGTTGCCATGGAAAGGACACGCGGGCCAGGAGTACCGGCACAACATGAGGCACAAAGAGTAAATCTAAGATACAATCTAGTTACTGTACGGCTGTTGGAGCGGCAATCCTCGAAAGCAGACGTAGTTGATGGATAAGCGTGATCGAGGATAATGTAGTAACTTGGATGGACATAATTATAATATTAACTACAAAGCGTGTGGTTAATATAATAAGTATGTCTCTCATAAGAACTGTTTTATTCTCATTAAAAAGAATCTCTCATCTCTACCATATTCCACAGGTGGATCTTGGATGATAACTCCTTCTGATTCCTGTTACGCTAGTGACATGCACGCGTTGCGTATCCATAGCAACGAACTTTCTCGCCGGGCGCACGCTGTACCCAAAAGGAAGTGTTAGTTAAACTGCGGGGGATGATTTTCGCATTCATTTGACTTTTTCATTCTTTCCAGCAAGGAAGATTTGGGAATATTTAAACGTAAAGTAAGTATGATATGACGTAGTGAGTTACGCCGCCGTTATGAGTTTCTACGTATGTAAGCACTCTTAGCTAACGCATTACCGTAGAAAACATTCTGCTTCTTTCCTAACAAAAATTTTTTAAATTTTTTGTAGTCATTTTCTTAATTGAATACGTTTTATTTTGCTCGATTTTTTCCTCATGTCTTGAGGGTAATGTCGTCTGTTACAGAACAACTTGGGTGTCAGTGTAGCTATTTCTTGTAGCCACGACCGCGTAGCTGCCGTAGCATCAACGTCAGACACGTCATAGTTCAGTAATTTCAGTTACACTCTTGAACGTTTTCGTTATTGCCTAATTTAGTTTTATTCGTCACCCATCAGTGTTTACCAGCACTTTTGCGATTACGCAATTTTTATAGCTAGTCATTTAATTATCCACTTAAAAACAGGCTGTTGATGTTTCTCAAACTTTTATTTTAGGTATATTATGGTTTCAAAATTGTGCAAAATCGCAATTTGTGTCGTTTGTACGAACTCATTGTACGAGGGCAAGCGTTAACAGACATCTGTTGCAGTTTGAATCCATAGTTTAATAGCAATTTTGATTCTACGAGCTACGCAATAAGGACTTTAAGGGATGCCATAACTTGAATCTAAAATATGAATCCGTCTTCTGTACGTCCTGTGTTCCTAGTACTATCGAGGATGCAATATCGTCCAATATTGTCAGCTCGTGGTACGTGGTCTTTTACTCGTTAAGTTGTAAAGCACACTTAAATTATTTATGTTTACCATGCAGATGACAAAAATGACAGGAGCTGAAGTTGAAAAGATTCTTTATGAATGTATGGGTGCTGACCAAAATGAAAAATACAAATCTCTGCTCGTTACTACATCTTGCTCGTCTTATTCTCTGTCATCTCTTTTAAAATTTTTAGAGCTCACTCCTTTTTTACGTTTTATTTAGATACAGATAATAAAATAGCATTAGAGATACTGCTGCGCTTAAACAACGTTCTACTATATTAAAATTTCCCCAGCCCGGCCATTCTGCTTTCAGTCTGACTTAGGTACACAGATTTATTTATTAATTTAATATATGAAATCATGTAAAACATGTGACTGAATATAATGCAAGATCTCATTTAATACCTCCAGGTATATTTCCACATACATGACATAATTATTCTTACGACTAATAAAAAAAACTGGTCCGCTACAGTTGTGTTTAACCCACATCTTCAAATATTTTTTAGTACAACACTATAGAAATAAACAAACAAACTGTAACTGTACTTTTTTCCTGTTGTGTAACAACAAGAAAAAACCTAACCATTTAATTCATCTGACAACATACGACTAGTAAAACGAATGATTAAAACATATTGCACTTTTTTAACTATTCAATAATAAAATGAAACAGTAAGTCAGCCTACGAAACCAAAACAAACTACTACAAAACTACTACTATTAAAAGTTGAGGCGAGCGTACTGTATAATTAAAGCCTTATTTTTATGTAATCTAGTTCTGTAATTACCCTTTTAGCACTCTGTTTGCTGTTATCTTTTTTCTCTACCCTATCTTCCCCTAATCCTTTGATCCTATACGAACCTAAACACTTTTTTCTCGCGATAATTACGTGTTGGTCAGACAAATTTTTCGAACTTATGAAGCAATGGTTTAGCAATTTGCTTCAAAATGATTCTGATTTCGATTGATTGTGTGTCCGTTTAGGTTTGCTGCTAGTGAGTATACACGGTACACACTTATAGATCACCTTTTCGATATTATTATCCAATTCAGAAATATAGTAGTCTTTCTCAACAAGGGAACGCAATTTCATTTTATATTTATTTCTTACTTCGGAAACGATGAACTTCCAAACAAACTTTCATCCCCTAATAAGGGCAGAACTATAAGGACAAAACTTTAAAAATGCTCAAACGCGTTATTTACTTCTAACTAGTTAGTATCCGTATCAGTTCCGGTTCCGATACGAAACGCCATACCCTTACACTAGGAGATCATGAAATACAGTAAATTGCAACGGCAAACTGTTCAGAACAGTCTCGCGCGGAAACTTGCTACATAGATTATTCTACGTATCTACGTGTCTGGAACTGGAACTGATACTATAAAACAAAATGAGCAATACTTTGCTGTCCGGTGCCTTACGTTTACGTATAAATACACGGCTATTCTTATAAATTCTTAAAGTCAAAAAGATTTTCAGGAAATTGGCGAAATGATTGTGCAGGAAAAGCAGTTTGCTCGTGTTGCATCAAGTCTGCTAGAAGTTGAGCAGCATCGCCTTAACGTTCTCGGAGTAGCCGTTTAACTTTTATTTTCGACCTAAGAAACGTTTAATCCACGCATATTTTCCAATAGAACTACTAATAACGAATAGAACTACTAAATCTACTAAGTACTAACTACTTTAGTTTTGATAAATCGATCTTGGACAATTTTTTGCGTTTTTTTTTTTTTGTTTGGTTTAATTACTACACAAATGTATAGTAATTTGAAAATTTACGCCAAATCACTTTAGATTGGTTGTTGGTTGGAAAAACTTCTTTTATTAGTGGTTTTCTGACTTAAACCGAAAGCGGTTTAACTTGGATCGTTGTATTGATGATTCATGATTATAATTCTGTAAATAATATATTTTTTAGGATCGTGGATCATATTTTGATTAAAACGATAGAAAGTTTAAATTTTGCGGGCTACCGTTTACTTATCGCTTCCCTCTTAAGGTCAAACAAATCCTGCCTCTGCGATTTATGTTAGCCTAGTACCGAGTAACGGAAACTACAGTATGACTTCCGCATTGTTCTAAGAAATAATGTCATTACCACGTTTCATGGACAAGTCAAGTGGCTCATGTTTATTTATTTGATAAGGGCTGGTTATTCCATCACCAGATAACTTTTATTCGAGGAATAAAATTGACGTTTAACAGTTTTTTTTTATGAAATAACTGTCAAAATTTCAAAATTATTTTATGAATAAAGTTATTACATGATTGAATAATCAGCCTATAATTTATTATCACTCCAGAAATGCCCAAAATCGCATGATAAAATAAAAAAAAAACAACAAATATAACACCCATAAAAACTTATTTTAAACCCCTGACGCAAAAACAACGGGGCGTTATAAGTTTGACGTGTCCCTCTCTCTCTGTGTGTGTGTATGTCTGTCTGTGGCATCGTAGCTCCCGAACGGACGAACCGATTTTGATTTTGTTTTTTTTTTGTCTCTTTTTGGTTATGGTACCTACCCAACACCAATAGTTTCATGGTACAGGGTACAGTGAATCGTTGTATGACTCAGGCTTTGGCCTGAGTCAGACAAAAATTCAATGTACTTTGAACGTTTTTTAAGTATGAGAATTGTCTCGTACTTAAAAAACGTTCAAACTCAAGTCGCAATCTCATCTCAGCGACAATCAATGTCAAAACCTTGTCCAAAAAGCAGGAAAATAATAGGTATTTTTGACAGATTGAGACTGAGATCAGAATGTGATCGTTCTTAATATTACGAGAATAATTGTTCGTGCGTGTTAATTAATAGAGATGTACTCGTATTAATATATATTACTCCCGCTCGTTGTCTAGCCTGAGAACCCGTAACCATGGCAATGCTACGCGTTCGTTTTACCAGGAGGACAGCACAGTTGACACAACTTGTAAAGAATTCATATCAACCAAGAAGTTATTCTCAGTTCACAGCGTGTCCGTGAAAACTCTACGATTTTATTTTAGAATACATAATGATTTTTTTTTTTTTTTTACATTTTCTTAATCATCAAAATATGATTCGCGCCCTGAACAAGTAGGTATTACAGAATTATTATTAGTCCAGTGCATGCATAATATAAACTGCTACAAGTAATACGACCGCGTAGCCGTCACATCACTTTACGTAGCAACTTTGTAAAATATTCTGTTTTAACGTTGAATTGTAAATGTATTGATAACCGTAGAAATAAAAGAAGATTTTATAGATTTTTAAAATTAAATTAAGAATATGAAAGGAGATTGGGCGCTAACACCCTGAAGCCCAAGGGTCAGCGAACACCAAGAGCAGAGCTGAGCAGTTTCTGAAACTAATAAAAAGTATGCATGCAGCTGAGATTACAACGCTAAGAACAATGTACTCGTATGCTGTTACGCAAATGGATAGAATAACAAATGAAAAAGAGAAAGTCTGAAAGTGAGAGAGACTCAAAAGTTGTATGGAAATCAGTCGTCATGTGGTACTCGTATGTTGGACCATGTGATGCAGAGGAATGATAAAAATGTCGTAAGGAAAGTTTTGAATGTTAAGAGGTGGTTTATGGGGTTCGTAAACAAAAACGTAAGTTTTTCGAGATAGAGAGTTTTGTCTAGTAGCGTAGTAGCGCAGAAGAATATTGTGTTACCATGGCAAAGCGCTGCTATTCTTGATTTATTCTATACCAGCAGGACAGCATAAGTGCTAGGAAGTATATTGTCACAAACAACAACTACATTGAACTACACTAGTAATATGGAAGGGGCGGACTGGCCGCATAGTCGGGAGTACTAGTTGTAGTTACATAAGAGAGGGAACAACTAGGTGAACAGGAAAAGTACTCTTCACTCTAGATGCGTCCGGGTTCTGGCGGGAAAACTTCTGAAAAACAAGTTACGTTCAGCTGCTGAATGGAAATCAAGTTACCTACTGCTAACGACATATAAACCATGGCCCTCTCAGGAACGAAGTTCTAAAATTTGGATGGATCTTCATTTTGACTTCACTATCGACTTCAACACCCTAAAAAACCATGAAAACGACGACACCCATGATGAACAATTTGAAACTTTTCGCAGCCGCCATCTTGGATTTTCATTTTAATTTTTTTGGCTTCAGCACCCTTGATAACCATGGAAACGAAAACTATGACGAAAAAATGACAAATTTTTGCAGCCGCCATCTTGAACTTTTATTTTGCCCTCACTATCAGCTTCAGCACCCTCGAAGACCATGAAAACTATCGCTGTACTTTCTATTATAATATTTTATAATAAAAAGTCGCATAACGATTTTCCATTACGTGCCGATTTCTACCGATTTACTCCTACCACAAACCGCGTTGAAAAACATCATTTAAAAAACAAGAAATCAGATAGCCTCTTTTTGTGACTAAAAGAGTGATGAATATACATGTTGATGGATGGAGAGGGAGAGGAAGGCCGAAGAAAAGACGGATGGATTGTGTGAGGAATGATATGAAAGAGCGAATGATAGTGTGACGGTTGACAGGTGAGATTGGAAGAAGAAAACGTGTTGCGCCGACCACAAGTAACATGGGACAAGGGCACGAAGTGATGATAAGGTAGCCACTTTTTCCTGTCTTTTAAATTTTTCATTATTTTCATCATTGTAGCCAAAATATGTCCACGATTGGATATATTGTTTTTCGTATTTATTCATTTTGCTAGTGCGGTTATTTCCAATGTCCAAGACTTGAAAACTAGTTGGCCAACTAGTTCGATGACGTGTCTCGAATCAAATAGCGCACTTGAGAAGAGTTTTTTTTTTAGTTTTAGTCTATTAAAAGAAAACTGTCTTGTATAAAAGTGGTTGATAATTGTTCAATATTACATAACGCTTCGTTTTCTTGAACTTACACACCATATTTATGTTATACTTTAAAAGATAATGCCAAATCACGGCCTACACTTGTCTAAAAAGCACAGTATTCTTGTATCGCTCCCTGATTAAATTCGAAATACTTACACATTGATGGAGATTTCATAGATAATTTTAGTTATTAAGTATAAATTATTTTATAACCAACTGTTTTCCTTTATATTTTTATTACTTTTATGTCATAATACATTGAAAATCTTCAAAAAATGATTTAAAACCGCAGTCGAATGAAGCAATCCCTGTTTGATACTTAAAACAATACTCAAAGGCCCAATAAAATGCACACAATAGTAGTCTTTACTAGCAATGATAGAGTGTACAGTCTGGCGTAACGATACAGAGGTAGTTGAGTCACTGCGGCCGAGCATCAAACCTATGTTGCTTCATGGACTCCTAGTATACTGTATCGTATTCGTGGCGCCTCGCCTCCACGATTTCACGCATGCGCATTTCGGAACAGCCCACGTGCGTTAGATACCACGTGGGAATCGTAGACTTTATTGATGATCTATTGCTGAAATAACGGAGTATTTACTTCATGGTTATAAAACAATTGAAGATCTACTAAAGATCAGAAGGCCAATTCCCGTAATGAAAAACGTTCAAAATCTAGTCGCAATCTCATCTCAGTGATAATCAATGTCAAATACTTGTCAAAAATGTAGGTAAATTAAAGGTATTGTTGACAGATTAAGACTGAGATCAGACTATGAACGTTTTTAAAATTACGAGAAGTCTGATTTAACCAACGTCGGAAATCTTTTAGTCGTTGAATAAAAATTGACGTTACACTTTTTGTTTGGAAAAACTGTAAGAAATTCAAAATTTATTCGCGACTGCGACTTATTATAATAGGTATAAAAGACAGTTTGTTCGAATTCGTCTTTATGAAGAATAAGATTAAATCTATGTATATTCGACTTTTTCCCATAAGGGAGGCACAATAATTTACTTTCTTTGTTTGTCTGACCGACCCACCAGCACCACTAACTTGTCTTCAGATAACCTTCAGCTGTATGTTTTGTATTTTTACTGCAGAAAACTAAACGACTTTGTTAACATCAGGCGTAGGAATTATAAGGTAACAACAGAATAATAATTATTATTCTTGTCAATTTGTGGTTGTTTGTTCATAAGTTCGTTGTGCGCAGAGGTTAATGAACAATGAACAAAAGAATTCGGGATTAGTTTGCTGCACCAGGAGATCATTTGCACCGAAGCGATGATTAATCTATCAAAACTAAAAATCATTAGACACGCATCGTTATCGAATGAGTTCTCAAATTCATTTTCACTTTTGTATGACTCTTTGCAGATGATGTGTCAAAGCATAAGTAAGTACAGTACAGACTGTATAGGAGTTTAGGACCGAATAATTTAAAAATTGCGTATTTATTTTGAATACAACATTTGTCATAGCTTCAAATAAGTTTTAAATAAACACATTTGGTTTTCTATAGGTACATGAAAAATTCAGTTGCAGTTGGACAAATTAACTGTGTTGTTTAAAGAATATTTCCTCAACTACTAAGTAAAGTCCTTCAATCCGGAATCGAAAATAGAGGTCATATCTTGAATTTAGTTTTTATTTCTAAAAGTCGGTTGACTTTCTACTCCATCAAAAGATTTTTTCAACTGCATTGTTAAGATCGTGCTTCAATTCGAAATTGGAAGTTCAAACGATAATAGATAATCGACAAGAAGAGAATAAAACAATATAGATGAGACATAGTGTCTGATATATCTTATATGGGTGCAGAATCGGGATGCGCGTTAACTAGAAAAATAACTCCTTATTATAACGTCCACACTGGTAATTGTTAAAGAGTCAATTACAAGGACATTACATTGTTATGTATACAGAACTAATACTCTGAACTTAAAAGGGAAACACTGAGCAGTTCCTAGGCCAGTACTTATATGTCGCGACCACGTCTCAACGACCACTGTCCCTCCATGGTACATGTCGACACCGTAACCCTAGACTCACGTTTATGTCTCTTTTTTAAGTGTATAATCGTCAGATCCGAAATATACATAAAGATACTTTTATCAAACTAGTAAATACTACAATACGAGTATACCCACCCATCATGAAACCCTCTAATTTAAAAACTGACCTTACGCATTGGTCCTAATTATTATTACTGAAAAATAAACATTCCATTCGTAACACTACTTACGTGAATTTATTGTCCATTTAAAAAAAAATGTATGGATATTCAATGTACCAGGGAATTATAAACATTGAAGAGATACAACCATCGGTGTGATCATAACGTCACTAAACCTTACCCCTAACTCGTGTCGGCTACTATTACTATTGCAGATGATGCAAATGTATTCCTATTGAGTGCCGACACAATTAGAATACAGATACATATTGCGTAGTTCATATTCATGCCATAGTTCATGATGCAATGGTTTAACATTATTTTCTATTTTCACAACATTAAGAACGCTAACTAGACAAACTAATATGTTACTCTACGTAGAACATACAGGAGTAATTTAACTGATATGATTATCTTGTCAACACGGTAACAACGACACGCTGTGAAGTTCTGAATCAAAAGAACAGATGATAGATAGCTTAATGATTTCTAGACTACATACATATCGAGTCGTCTCGTCGTCTGCCTGTGACGTCACCCCGCCGATATCGCATGAACTTGAAATACTAGCGCAACAGGAATGAGGGGACATGCTATGCACCCCTTTTCACCATTGAGCGATAAGTATTATTTAAATTCATGTTCTAATTATTTGTTGCTAAAGGAATCCCATTTGTGTAAACAAAATCTGTAAAACAGCCGTAGTAAAATAATTCTAATAAATATTATCTAACGATTCAAAGACGGATAAATCTGAAATAAACTAGATTTAGTTGATGTTAAAAGTAGTAGCATAGAAGTTATGGTGAAGTCTGTAGTAGTAGTCTATAATAAACTTGAAAGTAATGCTAATGCAAAAAAAATCCAGCTAACGTAAGATTATTTATTGTCAAAAAGTAAAGTGTCAAGGGATTTTGAAACATGTGCGGTGCAATTACTAAAGTCTCCTTATCCTTATCCTGCCCTGCCTTGCAAACGGTTATGGTACATGCCAAGTTCACTCCGTACGATATTCAGCGATGCGCTTACGTGAAAATGTGAAGTAAGCTGAAATTCAAAACTAATACTAGGAACCTAAAGGTATCGGAACTTGATCTGAAACTTCAAAATCTAAATAAAAATACTCATTAGCCATCTACTACGAGATATCTACGATATCTTTTGTTGGTAACACTGGATGTCCGACTTTTGGCCTTTTGACTACCCGTAACGACTGTCAAAGACCAACGCAGAAAAACCGGAACCAGCAGCTTGTGTTTTTGAGGCTCGGTATGTAAAGGATAGTCAACAATCCACGGACCGACCTTGGCAAACGTTGGATAACCTTGAAGATTAGTGAAACTGTTATTACTAAGCCCTACGATTACCACGTCTACAGATAATAATATCTACTTTATTACAAAGAAAACGCACAAAAGAAAGAAATCATTCAATAAACAAAAACACTCTTCATTGTTTTTTGTTTATATTGCAGAAGCAAAGGTTATTAAATTGATAATAATTCGACCTACTTTGTTTTATTTCTCTTCATGATAATATGTAAAAGGTTGTTGCCAGTTCGTCCTTGAAATTGTTAAGTTCCAATTGTTGACGTCTGCTGTGGCGCTAGTTGCAAGTTGTTAATTTTGCCTACACAAAATGAACTGAGTACCTAAAACTTCATGAAGGTTGCAAATTGAGCTTAGGATAGCAAACATTCTAGTTATATATTTTACATAGAGAATTGGTTCGTGGACATGTTTTATCATGATTTAATGTTTTACTGAAAACACGTTCTTAATATAAGTGTGTATGTATATTTATTAATACATACTTATGATCTTAATATGATTTGATAAACGTGTTTTGATTTATCAAATGTGTCTTTTATTGTTTTACAGCAAAAAGCAAAGTTAATAACAGCATGCTCAAAAAATCTACCTCAGTGCTCGATAGATGGCGCTCCTCGATTTAAAAGCGCGCTATGGTTTCCTTCACACGATTGCATTAGGGTGCCCCGCGGTCCGACTGTCAGTATAGGTTAAGCTAGATGTAAGGTGTGTAGATTGTAAGTTATAGGAACACTACAATTTATCAGTCTCATCCTTACAAAAAAGAGGTAGTAAGGAAATAATAATTTTTGACAGTCCAGTAACATGGACTTATAATACTGAGAGATAAACCTGCAAGGTTTATTAATGTCAAAATTTGAAATCGAAGTACGATTACAAGTTTTGTTATTTAAGTATACTACTTAATATTTTGTTGAAAAGCGGTCCTAAGAGTCGTACAATCATTTAGAGTCACATTGTTTAAACCTGTGATTTATTTAAGGAATAAACGTAAGTTCAGGAAAATAGAAGAATAAGCAGGTTATTGAATTATTTAATTTAACAAGTGTAAGAATAAAATTGGCAGATCCGATTGTTTTGTAGGTACGGTCACCAAAGGAGATAAGTAACCAGGGTCGTCGGATATAGTTGAAGTTTAGTAAGAAACCGATGGATGTTATGGAATAATATTTAATTAACAGAAAATAAACAGTTGTAATGGCGTGAAGGTGTAGATGCCAGTAAAAGACGATGTTATCCACGAAAAACAGTTTGATGTAGCACACAGTATCACACAACGATATAATTATTATGGTCTTTACAGTTTAGGTTAGATTTTTGGCGGGAGCGAACGAGAGCCGTGGACGGTGCGAAAACGTCACGTGCGCTTGTCGGAGCGGGCGCGCGACTGACTCGGAGCGCGGGAGGGACGCCGCGAGTGGCGCGTGGGCAACGCGCATGCGCGGCGTTCGGCCGATGTATAGCTAGCCTTGCGCTCGCGCGCCATACTGTGTCTGAACCCGAAAATGCGTGTTATAGTCTCCCCCTCTAACCCTAACGAACGTCCTCGCGTTTGGGTTAGCTTCTACGAGGCCTCCCCCTCTTACGTTTCTCCTGTACTGGAGCTTGGATGCGACCAACGAAAGGAGTCAATACAGAGGCATGGTACTTACCCAGCACCGTACCGTCGCTGAGACGCTCTAGGGTGTACGTCGTAGGACTGACCACAGTACGGATCTTGTATGGCCCGTCACGACGAGGGATAAACTTTGACGTTTGCCCTCTGCCGGTGTCATTAGCCCCTTGGGTTTTCAACAGCACCAGATCACCAACCTTGTACTCTGGAGCTGGTCGACGATGTTCATCGGCGTACTTCTTATGTGCCGCCTGGGCACTCTCATAGACGTCACGAGCGTCTAAAAGTACCGACGAAATCTTCTTAAGGAAATTAGTGATGTCACCTACATGATTATCGTTCTCGATTATCGTGCGCATCTCTGACATGACATCTGCTGGCGCGCGCATGTCTCGCGCGAAGTTCAAATAAGCGGGTGAGTAACCAGTTCCTGACGTGACTGCCGAGTTCATGGCGAAGCGGACTGCTGATAGGTGGATATCCCAAGTATCATGGTCTTTACCTACCAGAATCGCCAGCTGCGGCTTGAGGTCCCGGTTCTTACGCTCCACCGGGTTTGCCTCAGGGTGGTAAAATGAGGTAAGTGATTGTGTAATCCCCATCGCGTGGCAGGTCTGCTGCATTACCTCGCTTATAAATTGGACACCGTTGTCACTAACAAGGCGCCTGGGGACTCCGAACCGTAAGTATACCTCTGATACAGGTACCTTTGCGCATTCCTCACTGGTAGCTGAAGTAAGGGCGAACAGCTCCACCCAGCGTGTGCAGGTGTCCTCGACTATCAGGATCCATTTGTGTCCTTTCGCTGTTTCAGGTAGAGGGCCGAACAGGTCCACGGCTAATACCTCAAAACGGCGTGTAGAAGCGGGCGTCTGCAACAACCCAGACGGTTTCCTAGTGTCTGCCTTATAACGCTGGCAAGGTACACAATTTTTAACGTACTGCGTAACGTAGGAACGCATTCCCGGCCAGTATTACTTACCGACCAAGCGTTTTATAATAATAATAATAAAAACGTTTATTTTCTCCACCACACAATGAAACGTTAGTACAATACATAATTGTGTATACAAAAATACATTGATGTTGTGGAGACTGGAGCCTGTACTAGGAATACCTGTGTTACAGGTCTCCAGGCCTCCATACTACACGGACAAATCACACAAGACGTTTGTATCACGTCTACTAATAGATGGTAATGTGATGAAAGAAAAAGAAAAGATAAAAAAAAAAAACAATAATAATAATAATGTAAAACAAAGAAAATACAAAGCAAATAGTTAATCAATTAGACAGCAAGGTAGGGTGTGTGGGTGTGGGTGTGTAAGTGTGGGTGTGGGTTTGTGAGTGAGGGTGTGGGTGTATGGGTTTGTGGGTGCGTAGTGAGTGTGTGTGATATTCAAAACTTGTCTTAATATCTACTTGGGACATGTCGAGCTGATTTTTATGAGATGACTTCCAAGAGCCTCTCAGTGGCTTCATAATCGTGAGATTGAAGCCAGTTTTGAACTTTCGTTTTACAGTTGAATTTGGATAAGGAGTAGATGGAAACGGCTTTATTGACTTTGTTGTAAAGGTAATCCCCTAGGAAACAATAAAATCTACGGCTAAAGCTGGTTTTGAAGGATCTTGATTTACAGACTGTGTGTTTGCGTCTCTTGGTAAGGACTTCGATAGGATTGTATGGAAGTTGAGTATGCCTACGAATAATGGTGCTTAAAATAAATAATTGGCGAACTGTCAGTACTTTGCACTGTTGGTAAAGTTCTTTCGTTGGAAAGAGAAAGGGAAGTTTACGACTAACTTTAAGAACAGCTCTCTGAGCTCTCTCCAACCTCAACAAGGATGTCTTTGGGGCTCCGCCCCATGCCGTTATGCAATATGATAAGATTGACTGAACTAGTGCATAGTATACAGTGTCAATGGTCTTAGTTTCCGCCACATGGCGTAGATTCTTGAAAACATATATCAATTTTCGCGTTCTCGCTGTAAGTGCGTCTATGTGCGGCTGAAAACTAAGACGATCATCAATCTTAATACCCAAATATTTGATAACAGCCGTTTTTTTGAGAGTAGGACATGAGCAAGGATTGTCTGGCAGGAAAGAGCAAGTGTGTGATGTTATTGAAAGATTTGTATAGGATGGGATCGCGTGATTTTTTATGTTAAAGGGAATATACATAGATTTAGATACGTTAAGAGTGAGTCTGTTATTTTTTAACCACTCTGCGACCATGTCAAAACCAAGCTGAGCATTTGAAAAGACTTCTTTCCATGAGTCCGCGTGAAAAAGCAGAGCTGTGTCATCCGCAAAGGTGATGATCCTGCCACCACGCAATTTAAGGTTACAGAGGTCGTTGATATACGTCAAAAATAATGTGGGGCCAAGGATACTACCCTGTGGTACCCCATACGTGATGTCAAGATCATCACTGCACATATCACCAACCCTTACTCTCTGCATGCGATTTGTGAGGTAATCAGAAAATAATTTAAGTTGCGTGCCTCTCACTCCAAACCCCTCCAGCTTCTCAAGGAGGAGCGGGGCAGAGACTGTGTCAAAAGCCTTTGCTAAGTCCAGAAAGATCGCCAGCACCTTTTGCTTACCATCGAGATTTGTGGAAATAAAGTTAACCAGCTCCTGGACGGCATCACTAGTTGACTTTCCAGATCGGAAACCAAACTGAGAAGGTGATAACAGTTTGTTTGACTCGAGGTATTTGGTTAATCGTTTATTTATTAACCTTTCCAGTATCTTTGACACAGTTGGTAAAATGGAAATAGGTCTAAAGTTATTGACACAGCCCCTGTCCCCCCCCTTATGTATAGGGTGAATTTCGGCAAGTTTCAGTGAGTTTGGGAAGGCACCAGTTGATAAGGAAAGATTACAAATATAAGTCAAAGGTGGAAGCACAATCTCTCTATATCGCTTTAGGAAGATAGCAGGGATGTTATCGCGACCAACGGCACAGTTGTTTTTAAGGCCTTGGATGATTTGTTCAACCTCATTTATATCGGTGGGAAGTAAAACAAAGGATTGTTTGAAAGAGTTTTTAGTGTGAATCTCAGGGAATCGATGATTGCTGGGTAGTATTTTTTCAGCAAGATTTTTGCCCATGCTCGCAAAGAATGAATTAATATTATTCAAGTCGTCGCGGGGATTGCTTTTAGTTATTAATTCAGTAGGGACGTCCTTGCATTTTTTTGTATTTGTGACTGTCTTTACGGCTTCCCAGAGCTTTTTGTTGCTGATGGCGGCAGCTCTGCTGATTTCGGATCTCTCATATTCAGCTCTTATTTTTTTTAAAAGATCGTTGCAGAAATTCCGATATCTTTTGTACGTTATTTCTAGCGTTTCGTTATTTTGGTCTTTTTTTTTTAGTTCTTTAAGTTTTTGATGCATTTTGTCCCGGTTTCTCATACATTTTAACAAACCCTTGGTAATCCAGGGTTTTATAATAGTTTTCTTATTAGAGGTCTTTATCGTAGAAGTATTATTTTTAATTGCTTGATTCATGGTGGAAATAAAATAATTTGTAGCTGTGTTGACATCACAATCGCTGAATATTGAAGAAAGGTCGATTAAATTCATGTCATTGTCCAAGGTGCTATAGTTTATTTTTTTAATTATTTTCGAACAAGGTTTACGATTTCGAGACTTTAGTTCAATTGTGAAAAATATACAATCATGGTCAGTTATAGAACTTTCCGCTATGTAACAATAAGCAGGTAGCCTTGTCTTGAGCATAACATGGTCTAGACATGTTAGACTATGTGTGGGGAATGTATGTGCTGGTAACATACCATGGGAAGCTAATAAGTTTAAATACACAGACGAGCTGGAGTCAGTATTTTGAGGTGTAACGTCGATATTAATATCTCCTATAAGTATGATGTTTGAATAAGCGGAGTATTTACTTAAGAGTGTATTAAGTGACTCAATAAATCTAGCTATATTTCTAAAACCAGCTGGTCTGTATATTGCGAAAACAATGGTATTTTCGTTAATTTCTAACATGAGGCAGTTGGCGTCCATAAGTATAGGCTCCTCAGATTTTAATCGTAATGATGACTTGTAATAGACCACCACACCTTCATTCTGTGTCAGATTATTAAGTGTACTTAGGTATTCGTAGTCCTGTAGCTGGGGAATGGAATGAGTGCGGGGAAGCCAACATTCTGTTAGTACGACGAGGTCCCATTTTGTTTGCGATCTTTCCAATAATGTCATAAAACTGGGCATATTACAACTAATACTTCTTATATTCTGACAAACAATTTTGAATGAAGTTTGATGTGGATTTTCATGAGAAAAGGAATTAACACTACCATAGGATGAAGTTGCGACAGCTAGTTCGTCAACGTCATTAGCTATTTCTATTAGGTTATTGAATATTGATATTACAATACTTTAATGGTCTTGGTGAAGCTCGGAACAATATGCGGGAATAAATCACAAAAAAGATATAGGAAAAAGCTGTGGAGAGTGTGCATGTTTTTAATAGAAGCTCTAAGCAAGCAATGGCGAGATATAAAAAGACAGTCATTAGGCGTTACAAAACAAAATAATATAATGAAGTAGTGCAGTCGAAGTGTCTTGCTGAAGAAGAATGATTTTGAAAATATATGTGTGTAAAGCAGTGTGGACGGTAGATGCGAATGCGTTTTATTTGTTGTCCTATAATGGGGTGTGACGTGGTATATTGTGGTTACATAACAACCTGGGGGGTATTTGCTGTTTAATTTAGTTACATAAATAGGATTAATTATACTGTTACACAGTTTATACAATTTAGAAGTAATTTTTTCTTTTATTAATATGTCATTAATTAGGGTGTGTAAGAATAAGGAAAGTTGGAAGAGTAATAGGTACATCGCTAAGAAGTGCAGTCATTGGGTCCCTGGTTGTTGCAGCTCATGAAGGGTTTGTTCCGATTTAATGAGTATTGGCTTGGCTCCTGCGATTTTTCTGAGGAATATGTTTCCGTTTGTAGTCCAACAAAAAACATATCCTTTAAGTTTTGCGAATTCCTTAGCAGCAAAGAAAAGCTTTTTCGAGCTGGCAGGAAGATGCTCCGATATGTAAATTGGTCGGGGTTCGCCAGCCATGCCAATGGTCTGTGTGTTGAGGCGGCCATCATTTGGGTGCTTTCTGTTATAGTCGCGGACTGCTGCTAGCAGCTCGTTTTTAGTCGAGACAGTTGAGAACTCTGCTACAATCGGCCTGACGGTGCCCGGTTTTCCCGGGAGCCGGTATACGTCACGCACATGTGTATTATTGAGCGAGATATCCACTATGGAGCCCACTTTAGCAATAATTGTGTGGAGGTCCGGTGCTGCTTCGCCTTCCTTGGCGGGTATATTCCGGATCTCAATGCTAGAAGGCCGGGATAGGCGCTGCAGATCAAGAATTTTTGTGTCCAGCTTTTGTACAGTTTCTATGAGTACTTCTTTCTCTTTTTGTAACGTATCAGTTTGTTTTATCATATCATCATATTGCTTGCTAAAGAAATTAAGTGTTTTTTCGAATTCGAGATGTGACTTCTGAATTTCCAGGTTTTGCCGTCTAATTTCAGCCATTTCTGACACTAACTTATTCAAAGAACCAGTTTGATCATCGCAAAATTTGGTAAGATAGGCTTGCTGGTCCTCCTTCCACGATCTTAGCATCTGATGGATTTCCGTTTTAAAATCTTGGAGTTCTGTACCCGGAGAGAAACATGCTCGAGGGCGCTTATTGGCCCGCGCTGCGGTGTTAACATTATCACTCGGGCTACTAGACATCAGCTGTGGGATATCTGAGTCAGACATCGTAAGTACCGCCTTCGGCGGTTGCGGCGTTGCAGCGTACGTTCCGCGCCCATGTGACCAGCGGTGGGTGCATCATGGTATTCGGCCAATACTTTGGCGCGTTCTTGTTCTGGGACTACCAAACTGGCGTCGTCATGCTCCTCGTTCTCAGGGCAATATCTATACAACACACCTTCGGCGAGCACATACCCTTTGTTTGACCATACCCTCCCCCTAGAGGGTTCGTCGGATTCCAGGGCCTCGACGATCTTACTTACCTCTGGGTCCTTTATTTGGTTCTCGCGCAGGTCCCTCAGACTGCGAGAGGGCACGTCGACCACAGCGCAGCACAGGTCACAATCGGCGTCTTCCGCGCATGCCGGACGCGACAGAGTGTCGGCTATAACATTGGCCTTGCCTGGTGTGTATTCTATTTTCAGGTTATACTCCTGAAGGGTCAGGGCCCACCTTGCTAGGCGACCACTCGGAGACTTCATACTCATAAGCCACCTAAGCGGCTGATGGTCTGACTTGATCACGACTTCAGCGCCATCTATGTACCCCCTGAACTTGGAGACTGCCCAGACGACGGCTAGAGCCTCCCTCTCCGTCGTGCTGTAATTCTTTTCAGCGGCGGTCAAGAGTCGACTGGCGTATTCTATTGGCCGCTCGTCGGTCCCCTCCCCCTGGAGGAGAACCGCCCCGAGGGCATACCCACTGCTATCGGTTCTGAGGACGAAGGGTAACGTCGCATCAGCCTGACGCAGGATCGGCGCCGATACTAGTAGTTGCTTGATCTCCTCGAAAGCTGCCTGCTGCTCCGGGCCCCACTTCCATATACTTACCTTTTTTAGCAGCGTTGTCAACGGTTTGGCGACCTCTGCGTAGTCAGGGATAAAGCGCCTGAACCAGCTGGAGGTTTGCAGGAAACATTTCAAATGTTTTATGTTCCGAGGCGTCGGCATGTCCGCGATTGCCGCGGTCTTTCCTGGATCGACATGAATACCACCTGGTAAGATAATGTGCCCTAAGAACTTTACCGATTCCCTCGCGAAGTGACTCTTCTCGCGGTTTACTCGCAGGTTGAACAAGGCGAGTCGATCGAACACGAGGGTGAGGTCGGCGAGGTGCTTCTCGAAGGTTACATCGGACATTATCAACAAGTCGTCTAAATAAGCTAGAAGAGTAGTACCTGGCAAGTTCGACTTGAATCTGTCAATCAACCTCTGGAACGTAGCTCCTGAGTTGCGCAAACCCATTGGCATGCGTTTAAATCTATAAGTGCCGAGCGGTGTCGTGAATGCTGTCTTATCCCTATCATTAGGGTCGACGTTCACTTGAAAGTAGCCAGCTCGGAGATCAAGGGTAGTCATGAATTTAGCGGTTTTTGCGTCGTGAAGAATGTCCTCAATCCTTGGGAGAGGGTACCGGTCAGGCTCGGTGACAGCGTTGAGCTTGCGGTAGTCAACACACAGTCTGTAGCTGCCATCCTTCTTCTTCACAAGCACGACGTTCGATGCCCATGGTGACTCGCATTCCTCAATGACGCCAGAGTTGACCAGTTTGTGCAGCTCCTTCTCGAGTGCCTCTCTCTTAGGCGGCGACAATCTAAAGGGAGGAGAAGCCAAAGGTTCCTGTGTCTCGCTTACCTTTATCTTATGGACGGCGAAGTCCGTAGGAGGTCCCGCCGTAGCGAACTGACCGACTCTGTCTCGTAAGAACTCGTTGAGTGCGGCCCTGTGCTCCGGTGGCAAGCTCATACCTTCATCTTGGCGCAGTGATACATCGCAGACCTCTGCTTGCGTCACGGCCACGCTGTTCAATACATAAGATTGCAAAAACGGGAACCGGTCTCCTGGACTATCTGCAAAATGCCATGACTCCTGGGCTATGTCTAGAACAATAGCCGCGTTAGCAATAAAATCACGACCTAAAAGTGTTCTGGTGTCATCACCAGGAAATACCATAAACTCGGTGTCGACTCTTCGACTATCTAGGGTGACGGGTACCACGGCGATCTTTACCATTTTTTTATGACACGAGCCATCGGCGAGTCCGATATAACGCTCCGTTTCTATAAATTGGACGCCGTTATTCACTAACAATGAATACAACAATGGGCTAGCAACACTGTGCGTAGCCCCTGTATCGACTATCGCTACCCCTTCCTTACCTACTACGCCTATTGTTATTAAAGGATGTGACGTCGTTGTCGCGAAGAAGTCACCTTTTACGACATTAAAGTCGGACGGTTTGGTGGGCGCGGGTTTGATCGAACAAGTTTCACACTTTGACTTGACCACCCCTGGCTGGCCGCATCCATAACAACGTATCGGGTTAACATCCTTATCGCTAGTACCTACTTTATTAGCTTTATTGTCACTGTCGACTTTATTAGCCTTACGACATTCGTTAGCCGCGTGACCAAACGCTTTACAAAACGAACATCTAATGCGATTACGTTTCGAGTTCTCATTAGAGTTAGAGGTGAGTTTGGAACCGGTGGTTGCGCTCGGACTCGTAGTACCGCGGTCGGGAGCGGTAGGTACATTCGGGTTCGTGGAAACGATCGAGTTTTTTAATTCCGTTATCGAATCTTCCACGAGTCTCGCTCTCTCTAACAAATTATCAATATCGCTAATGGTGTCTCGCGACAAACGTTTTCGTATTCGACGATGTAGTAAGCCGTACACAATATCCACTATCATCACACTTGGCACAACATAGGGTAATTGAACTAAAAATGATCGTACCTTCGATATAAAAACTTCAGCGCGTTCACACTCACTCTGTTCGCGCGTGAATACCTCGCGCAGTATCCTGTACGCGGGCTTTTGCACGCCGTAGGCAGCGCGCAGGCGCGCGAGCGCGTCCGGCCACGAGCCGACGCAGGCCCGTGCGCCGCGCCACCAAACCGCCGCGTCGCCGCTCAGCAACATGGAGAGGCCGCGTAGCGCGTGCTCGTCGGTCACGTCGGCGCACTCCTTGTAAACTTCCACCGCATCGATGAACACCTCCAGTACCTCGGTGTCGCCTGACTGCCCGTCAAACCTCGCGGTGCACTTTGAAAAGTTACCGCCGGAGGGCGCGGGCGCGTTCGCCGTGGGCGATGCCGCCGGTGTCGATGCGACTGGATTCCACTGGTTGCCTTGATTTAGAGACCGTAGGGTTTCCACTAGCGTGCGGTTGGTCTCCGCTTGCATCCTGGCGAACGACTCCATCATGGTGGACAGTAGCCGTTCGGTGCTGAGTGCGGCGGCGGGTGCGCCGGTGTGGGCCCCGCCGAGCGCATGGTCGAGGGCGGCGCCCCCCTGGGCGCGCAGCTCCTCGGCTGCGTCAGTTGAGTCGCGTGCCTGGGTGATAGCACTGGTAGCGGCGGCGGCGCCGGCATAGGCGCGCGTCTCCACCACTGAGTCACAGTCCGCGTCGGAGTAACCGTCGCTTCCTTGTTCCTCCGCCTTGCGGTCGATTGGTGCTCGGGTTGCCCGCGTTGTTCGTGGCATGATAATAATGTCTCTGTAGTCACTGGTTTGTTATTATTTAACTACACTTCACTGGGTTCGTTTTGCCGCTGTTAAAACTTAACATGGCCGCGAGTTGGGCGTCACTGAAATGGCGTGAAGGTGTAGATGCCAGTAAAAGACGATGTTATCCACGAAAAACAGTTTGATGTAGCACACAGTATCACACAACGATATAATTATTATGGTCTTTACAGTTTAGGTTAGATTTTTGGCGGGAGCGAACGAGAGCCGTGGACGGTGCGAAAACGTCACGTGCGCTTGTCGGAGCGGGCGCGCGACTGACTCGGAGCGCGGGAGGGACGCCGCGAGTGGCGCGTGGGCAACGCGCATGCGCGGCGTTCGGCCGATGTATAGCTAGCCTTGCGCTCGCGCGCCATACTGTGTCTGAACCCGAAAATGCGTGTTATACAGTTCATTTAAGGCGCGAAATATATAAATTTAGTTTTTTCTTATTTATATATATTTATTTATAAGTAAGCTGTGAGTCTGGATGGATTTCCCGTCCGCTACAAAGACGAACTTCTATACGAACTTTGATCCCCTTTAGGCGACTAATTTTCAAAAATCTTCCATAATGGTCTCCTTCGATATAAAAGGAACTTTTTTGCTACATTTCATGCTTCTAGACTCTACGGTTGAGGCTGTGCGTTGTGTTAATATAAGGTTTTTAATATTATGTAGATCACTGTAGAAAATTTGTTCTTCTGTCCGAACTCTCTATTAAGATAATTTAATAAGGAGGCTGTATACAAAATATGTTGTTCTCATTCTATTTTTAATTTTCCTCAATATTTAGTCCCGATTTTTGTGAATGTTCTACATTAAAAAACTATACTATCTCGTAAAGTTAGAACGGAAATTAGAAAATGATTTTACTAAAAGTCTGATTTACATTATTTTTTTCATTTTGTTCATCTTTGAGCCGTATTTAATAAAAAGATCATAAACAAGGTAAACTATCAGATAATAATAATTAGAATAATTATTATTTGCATAATTTTCCGTTTATTATTTTTCCTTGACACTAGTTTCGACGAATTGGGAGCAAATATATGTAAACCTTAGCAATTAAATTGAAGTGCTGATTGTGTACTTTTTGTCCGAGATTAAAACCTGGACAATTAAAACAGTAGTGTACTGTTTTCTTTGTTTTGTTATCAATGTTGGTAGATGATAATTTTTTCTGAGTCCTGATATGCTGGTATTGTTCGTGTTTTTCGTAACCATGGTAACGAACGCTGCATTTAAGCTGTCGCGTAAGTGAGAAGAGACTAAACCAGAACTAACTGTTGGTACTGTCAGCACTGCTTCTCGTTCTGACACTACTGATAATACTAGTCTAGACTAAGATGGGGGAGGGTGAAACGAGTGTATTGCCGTCAGTTACAACACTTTACGTCACCGTACCACGCGTAAAGGAAAAGGAAGGAAGGAGGTGTAGTAGTAAAGTATCAGTTGGCGCTTTTCTAAAATTGGAACTTTATTATATATTAACATTATATTAACATTTTATTTTTTCAATATATTTTTACAAATGGTTACCAGCAACGCCCCTCGTCAATGTGATTCAAGCGCCTTAAGCCATCGCGGACGCATGTTTTATTAGTTTGGCTTTGCTTGGCTGATTTCAATTTTCGTAAGTTATGTGAGTACCAAGTTTAGTTCAAGTAGCATAAGTCGGTCCCAAAGTGACAGTTGTTTATTGTGAAGTATCACTTCAAGGGGCAACATACTAACGCAAATATAAATAACCTCAAAATCGTGCAAAGATCGCGAAACATGGGATACACCACTGCCAATCCCTTCGGGGAAAAGGCGTGCTGTCATGAAACTATTTCATGTCTGTCAATCTTCATATCGTCCTAGTCACGGCCTCTATAATTAGAATTTGGCGCCAGACTTTAGCAAACATCCATAGATACCATAGTACACATCTATTGCCAATGCACCGTCACATCTCTGCTGCACTAGTGTTTCTGGTCAGCGATTATCGAACAGTTCAGTCAGTTCCTAACATTTTAGAACGATGCTATGAAGTTATTTATAGTCAGATTTTGCTACATGAGATGTACATGAAAGTTTATTTGAAATAGGTTTTGGTAAAAATAAATCCTTTAAAATTGGTAGAAAGAAAGAAAACAAGGATAGCTAGTACTACTTTTAACTACGTGTCTAATCAAACATTAATCCGTATGTATTACATAGTTCAGTGAGCTGTTAAGTTTTCATGCGATTTTCTGTCAGGTTTGGGAAAGACAGAAGGGCACTTAAAAAGTAAGGAATATGTGGCGTGGCAATCATAAAGGATACGAAATGCATTTAATTATATTTTGATTGATGATGATATTATAAATTAACAAGATCCTTTTCAGGTGATAGTCGAGGCTTTTCACTACAGGTTTTCGTTCGTCTATTTGATTGGTTGAAACGAGTTCTATGTATTGTAACGCTTGAGTCTTGAATAAATTTCTTCTAGCCTAAGACTATTAGCCGCAAGTATCTTGTAATATTTCACAGCACTCAGTCAAAAAAACCTTCTGAATTCTATTCTATTTGACGTTAACCTAGTAACGTTCTATTAATAGCAATCGGGTCCTAATGACATAAATAATATACATAGTATCTATGGAAATGCATCCTGCCGCATTCCTGCTGTTCTGGTGTTTGAATTCGATGTTAGTATTGATCGTGTCCTAGCGCTTTGTGACTGCGTTGAAAGTATGGTGATTGAGGAAACATCACAGTGTTACACTCTAAGGCCAAAGGAAAATGAAATGTCTTAATAATGTTCTTGAGACGATTTTGGGAAATTAACCTAATTTATTTCATATTTTTATCGTTTTAGTGGAAGAATAAACTTAACTACATACACAAATATCTGCTAATTTTAGAGACGTTACTTAAAAGAATCTATCATCATCATCTCCCTTGCATTTTCCCCAACAGCAGCTGAAAACCAGTATTTTACGTGGAGTGACTCTCTCTCACCCTAAAACCCAGTTACCAAATACTGGGTAACACAATATCCCTTGGTAAGACTGGGTGTATTAGACATTCTTGCTTTTAGCCAGACGTGACGACTGTCAAATATCTAAGAACAACAATATTTCACCTGCTAATGATAGCCAAAACGTACAAACGTATATGTTTTTATCTTAACACAAGCTCCAATATTTAATTCTTGAAAAAAGAATCAATAAAGGATGCTGCTTACTTCAAATATGACGGGACTTCCATCCCCTATTTCAACCGCCTAAGTATATGAATACTAATGATTATACAGTACGTACTTAGTATTTTGCCAAAAAATTTTTTAATGTTTTGAGAGATTTTTTGTTACAAGTTTGATTAACTAGGTATATTAAACCTAATATTTCTGTAATACACCATTTTGTAATTAAATAGAACTATACGTGTAATATAAAAGCAACAAAAAAATGCTAACAACAAAAAGTTAACAGGAACAGGTTTCTGAGACATTCTATCATGTGCCTCAAACTTTATGATTTGTCTTATGAATTTATAATGCAAAACTATGGCAAAAGTCATTCAAAAAGTTTGGAGTTCAAAAGGGCACATGTGGGACTCGAACCCACGACCTTCACGTTTCAGAAAACGCGATGCTCTATACCATCCAGCTGAGCTAATGTGCCACTACAAATGACTTCCGAATTTGCGACCTGTATCGTCTCTCTGAGTGCATTTAGCGAGTACAGCGCCAGACGCCCTTCAAAACGAACAGTTGCAGCTGCGGACGAAGGTGGAACTACTTACACACGCATAAACCCTTTTGAAGGTCAGGGACAAACGTTACGAGATAGATGGCATTGATTTTAGTTTATCTTTCGTATTTTAGATTTTATGACTGCAACCCTTCATTCGTGTATCTATGTGCTAAGTGCTTCTAGAAGCAATGAATAAAGTTATCCGGCTAGGTTCAGGCATAACGTACTTAACTTTTTACGGTCACAAATACTTATACCTATAATTTTTTGAAATAACAGTAGCCTAGTATTGTCCCACTGCGAACCAAAGGCCTATTCTCATGCACAGAAGGTATAAGCAATGATCACCACACGCGTGTTAATGCGGATTAACGGTTTCAGATTAATATTTACCGTTCAGTGTACAAATGAAGTACTTATCTATAAGTATCTTGTATATGAATATATCACAGTATGGTAATTTACCCGGTTTCTTGCTAAACATCTGGGCCATCACGCTTCTACATAACTATTTCCAAACGCGCTATAAGTTGCAAAGACACAATAAAGGTGGTTCTTAACAAATACTGCTAATATTATGTTAATATTAGGAATATTGAATACCATGGTACTCAGTATTAATGGCGCGCATACTACGACCTTTAGAATCACATTCCTTGTAGCTTCTTAGTGTTACATAAAAGTCTAGTGCTTCTAATATTGTAAAGCCTGAATGGATCAATACTGTCTCCCGAGCACGTGGCACGCCAAATCCGTTTCCATGACAACGATGCTACTAGAGTGAAGTACGCTACACGTGTAGTTTGCCCCCTCCCACTCCCTGAGAAAAATATAAACACATTACATAAAGCTATAGGTTCGAAAATGCTATGTTCAAAACAACATAAAATTTCATTCCAAAATAAAGGAATAAATCACTTTTGAATAAAGCCTAGTGTATACATACTTTTGCTCGTGACTGTACTAAAAATAATTCTTACCTAATATTGTTTCAATTTAATTATTAGTAACTTTTCGAAATGCATTTCGTTGACTATTTCACTCTTGTAGAAAATCCAAAAAGTTTCATTAGTAGAACCTTAGTAAATATTTTTGTTTTGTATTAACAAGTAGGTAATAGGTCAGAGGCAAGCTGATATTTTATAAGCATGGTTGTGATAATTTAACTGAACAAATTGAAAATATTTTGTCTGTAAAGGCAGACCAAAGTTGACACATATGCCTTTTCTTTCCTTTCATCGTTTTTTTTTTTTTTTTAATTTAGTGCTTTTACATTTCCTTGTATAATATTGATTTTTATTTCTTGATTTTTAAGTAATTTAATATTTTATTGTATTCGCCTTAATTCTAATTCGTAGTGATAAATATTATGATGATTTATGGGGACCACGTACCACAGCCAAACTAACGCAATCAGGTTCGATATCGCATCCGCTGAAATAATGGGGACGCAGAACGAATAGAAGCTAGATGCAAGTTTTAAGTTTCATGGTGTGACGTTCATAAAAGTCCTTATCACAAACTTGTGGGGTCAAAATTGCAATCCGTTATCCGTCCGTTATTGTTATCCATTATTCATGCAAACTAAAACAAAACTCAACAGAGTTCAGAGAGCGAGAATGAACACAGGGCGTCAATCCTCAATTGCGTCTGCTTTAGCATTGTACGCTAAGTTGAATAAAGATTGAGATTGAGGTAACATGTTGCTATGACGTCACTGACGTCATTGCTACGGCAGCTACGCGGTCGTAGCACTCGTAGCTGAGTAGAGAGGTAAACATTGTTTTTCCACTTGTGCTTTATGAGAAGCTATCAAACTTCTAAGTAATCATCATCAACAGCCACTGCAGACCTCAGCTGGACATCCTCGGCTACGCTTATCCAGCTCTTACTCGTATCCTTTCACGTATACGTAATACCGCTCGAGTAGGAAATCAATAATTTATGTACATAATAATTATTGTCACTTTGTTAGTCCAAATTCACATTGGTATTAAAACATCGATCAATTTGTCCGTGAAACAAGTCATAATACTGCTCGTTAATAAAAACAAAAGCTAGGAATGTTCTTAGGTTGTTACCTGTTAGTTCCAAATTCTGCTACTCCGCAAACAAGTCAGTGGGGACTCCTTTGTATGTATGTGCGTGTTAGAGGGTGTATATGGGGTGTATATTCATGTTGGTAAGCCTTGCATGTGTGCAGCTGCACTCATACCATTCACTGATTTGGTTCGATCGATCTGTGACGACACGATACGTCATGCACTAGATAGTCGAGCTATCGCTTCCGTGCTTATGGGATCCTAGTAACACCGGACAGAAAACTTTTTATCATTGACAGGCCTAGTTATGACTTACACACATGGCCAGTGGTTTAGACAGTTGCGCATGTGTACTATAGTAGGGAGGGACATTTTCTTCCTTTCAGTCAGGGCAAACTGTTGAATCTTTATTTCTGTTATTGGAAGTCGCTTTGGTTGTTGTTCTTTCGTAATTTCCATTAACGCATTAATGAAAAACAACAAAGGATCCAAAAAAATGAAATGGTCGTTTATCACATGAGCCATCAATTATCTGAAAAATAATCAAATAATCATTTTGACATTGCATTGATATTATAACAAAGAAAACGTTTCATGCAAATTTGGGCCCAAACCCCAAAGTGCACGAAGAAGCTATAATAAAGACTCGTAAGCTTTCACATTACTACCGTTATGTAATATTAAACTACTAGGCTTGCATTACTGGAAAGTAGTGGTTTTGTACTAGAGGGGAAGTTTCTATGATTTACGTCGTGTAATGAGTGGGGCACAATAGTAGATTTTACAACAAGTGCACAAAACAAACCATTTTTATCCGAGACTTTTAGCAGCCCGAGCCGAAGGCGAGGGCTGATAGTAATGTCGATGATAAAAATGGTTTTGTGGACGAGTTATAAACTCTGCTTTTCACTTCGATTGCGAGGAAATAAAACAGTAGTATAACATAACATTTCTTTAATTAAAATTCAAAGTAAAATTAGAACAGTTTTGAATACTGAAGGAAATTGTTTTTAAATCTTACGACATTGATATTAGGCTGCAGACCTATACAGCCTACTATTAAATTAATTTTGTAATAATAATTTTCTTAAATCAACTAACCCACCGTACTTGAATTAAAATTTTAATGTCTATTATATCTTAAAAAACACATAAGGCAAATAAATTAAAGTAAATATTATATAATAACAAATTCTATCTATGAACTTCTTATTGCATTTGGCTGTATGGCTCATTTTCTTTGCCTTAATATAATACATATGAGTAGATACGTTAATGCCCTTGTGCACAAAAATCGATTTTGTGCAGCCTATACCCTGCACAAAGAAGCACTTTCAGAGCATGAGAAGTGAAAAAATAATATATTTTCAATAATATTTACAATATAAAATCGTTTTACCTACAAATTATATTATATTCCTAGAAATACAATTTAATTGTAACGCTTCAAAAAATATTTCATAAAACTTTTTTAGCTGCATAGGTTCACTACAACAAAAGATGCTCTTCAATAGCTTTTGTGTAAGCGACGCAACTGGTAGAGGAGCTTCTTGTTATAGACTTTTTGTAAAATGTCAAATAGTTTTCTTTTCGCCATCAAAATGATGTGTACTTTTTTCGATGAAAAACCAATGTACTATATTTTTATGTTATTTTTTTTATTAAAGTTTGTTTATTGGTTGACATTATAAATCTGTCGTATTCTTGAACTTCGAGCCTATGAAGACCATACTTTTTGTATGAAACACATGGCATGGAGACGCGCGGTGCATTTGTTGCCACGAAAACGGTACGCCTGCCAGGACTACTAGCGCAACATGAACCAGGAAGAGTTACTTAGCTAATAACCAACCTGCTTTCTTGAATCCTGGCAGGTGACGATCTTCACAAGGTGGCTTCAGTAGGAGAACAATGAGAGAGAGAAGGTAAATAAACTGTGTATAAACATTGAAATTGAAGATTGCCTCTAGCTCAATTAATGAGGCTATACCCCAACTGCTATAGGTAAATAATCAATGAGTACTTACACCTGCGTAAGAAATAAAGACTTTGTGATTATTGTATATTACTTATGTACCTATGTTGTTTGTATTTTATTTTTAAACTGATGGGGATTTGTGGAAAAAAGTACACAAATCCCCATGGGTGTCAATGGGAATAAGTGGAATAATCCACATAAGTTGACACAAATAGCTACTATAGAAGGCTAGACGAGCCCTCTGAGGTAACGGGAGGAATCAAACTCTATATGACTCCTTTTATATTATACTAGCTTCTGCCCGCGACTTCGTCCGCGTAGATTTCGGATTTGTGAAAATAACCCATAAAGATACAAAATATTAAAAAAAAAAATTGAAGTAAGAAGATGATTTTTTTAAACTTTGCGAAAAAGGAAATGAAAATAACCCATAAAGATACATAATATTTTTTTTTTAAATAAATAGAAGTAAGAAGATGAATTTTTTAAACTTTGCGAAAATTCTGAAAACTTTATAACACTGTATACAGATCATGGATGTGATGTAAATAGTTATATTATGACTTGATTTTTGATTTTGTAAACTTATTCCTGCACGTGCACGGCCTTGGTGACGCCCACTTCGCAACGGGCCGTGCAGCAGAAATCGTAATATTTTAATTTCGCCATAACTTCAAAACCAAACGTCCAATTTTAATCATTTAAAGACCAAATATTATCTACATAAACAGTACTTACTGATGAAATTTATTTTGATAAGGATTAATATCATGAGTAAAATAAATGCGTTTAAATGTAGCCCAAAAAAAATCAAGAGTTTTTAAATTAAAAAATGGTTGTTGTGCCTCACTCGACATAGATAGGTATAGTGTATCGCGGACTTTTTTGTAGATATTTATAAGATCTACAATTAATTTGAACATTTTATGGTTCTATCTTTTATAGTTTAGGCAGCGTACGCAAAATAAGTAACGTTTCTGGTTGATTTTTTACACCTTCTGTCCGAAAAACCCAAATATCTTACGGAACCCTATTTTTTTCCAAAATAAAATTTAGCCTATGTTACTCGTGGATAATGTAGCTTTCGATTGGTGAAAGAATTTTTTAAATCGGTTTAGTAGTTTTTGAGCCTATTCATTACAAACAAACAAACAAACAAACAAAGTTTTCCTCTTTATAATATTAGTATAGATTGGCAGAAAGTCTTTACATTTTTCTGTCTAAATTATCACTCCCCATCCTAAACCAAAATCATAATTATTATATTTGACACTAGCTTGAACGTACGAATATCATCCGCGCTAAATTATATCCGGCCTGCAACATATGAGGTTGCCTTCGGCAGACAAGCCTCTACACTACTAATCATTCTATACCTGATACTGCAGATACGACGCCATTCCAGTACGATGTGGTCTCATGCATTTACTTGGAAACAAAATTGAATGGCTAGTAACCAACTGATGTCAATTATTTACATTCCACAATCAACTTTTGCCAAAATTCTTTGGCAATTGCTATTGCTAAAGAATATTGGCAAAAGTTTGGAAGAAGAGCAGAAAGATTCCTCTACAGCTATCATTATCCTACATTATAACTACATATATCGAGGTTAAAAGATTTTAGTAACATTTTGATAGTATTAGAAAAAGTGGTTCAAAAGACATTTTTGTACTTGACAAGCAGATAAATTATTAAATACTCTTAATAATTTTCTTTTAGTCAGGAGTTACAAGTTTTAATCTAATCAACTAAAACATTGTAGAACTATAAAAATAAGCAAATATATTAAGTTTCGTTTTTAGTATAGAAAGGCATGGGCATGATACTGTAAGCTTTATTCTTAACTAGTCTGATATAATTGCTGATGACGTCATTCAAATACTAGGGGTGAGTTTATCTGACGTCACAATATTCGATGTGTTACTAGGTCAGCAGCGTCCATCGTAGGCATGGCAATTGACCGCAAAATCAATAAGCTATTGAACTTGTAGCATTGAACTTAGAACGTAGGTACTTAACATTTTTTACGCAAATGTTCAAAAATCGTCGACGTGCGTGTGAAAAAGCGCCATTTATCTATAAAATAAGTTTAGTAAATATGTATAATAAACTACAAATATTACCAATCATTATTTTACAAAGTCTAAAATATATTACTTAAATCTGTAAAAAAAATCCAATGGATTGACAATATTTCATCAACGATGACTAGACTCGGTTCAGGTTGACAGAACATTTTCTTTGCTTTCTGATATCCTAGTACGTCGAGGTTTATTTAGAACTAGCTGCGCCCCGCGGGTTCACCCGCATAAGTTTCGATCCCGTAGGAATATCGGGATAAAAAGTATCCTATGTGTTAATTCTGTTAATTCAGGTTGTAAACAATCTGTGTGCCAAATTTTATTCAAATCCGTTTAGTAGTTTTTGTGAAA
This sequence comes from Apamea anceps, assembly GCA_951799955.1. NCBI lineage: Eukaryota > Metazoa > Arthropoda > Insecta > Lepidoptera > Noctuidae > Apamea > Apamea anceps. The sequence continues at coordinate 23,999,507 of OX637500.1, forward strand.
GAGTAACAAACATCCATCCATCCATCCATGCATGCATACAAACTTTCACGTTTATAATGTTAGTAGGATAGTAGGAAGTCTTACGCTTTCTGCGATGCCCATGCAAAGGACCACCATTTTTTTAATGATGAACAAATGCAGCTTAATATTATTTTTTTCTAATTATACTTACAGTTAAAAAATCCTCCAAAGTAATTTTCATCATTTATTCATTACTAGTTAATTTTGCAATAACGTTACAATGCCTTTTCATTTTTTTTTTATTTATCATAATCATCGTTTCGTCATATTCGGTTAAGCAATTTTTGCGAGACTACCCGGACTGCAATTGATTTTTATATATGTTATATTATTGATAGATAAGATTGTATAATAAAATGCTTGTAGATTTTTAGCAGTAAAACTGTATTTCCAAAATAGTTGGTGAATCTCAAGACAAGAGCAAAAATGGCACAGAGTGAGATTTTATAGAAGCAAAGACAATGTTACCAGGGTATAAAAACTAAAGCTAAACAAATAAATGTTGCTAATGCAAATAAAATTATTTATGTTTGGATTATTTTCAAACATAGTTGGGCCAGGGCCATGCAAATGACAAATGTTGTAACTATTATACAAAAGCAAGAAAACTTACATTTAAATTGTGGTACATATAATTTAAGTTATCGGTAATGGACATAATTTTCTTAAAGATCTAACAAATGTTTTATTATTTGGCAGTTTAATTTCTGCCACTCTGACCATACCGTCTGGTCCAGGTATTGTCCTCACTATCCTTGCCATGGGCCATGTCATTGGAGTAGTATTATCATTACGAAGAATAACTAGGTCTCCTTCTTGTAAATTAGGATTGACATGGTGCCATTTTGGCCCTGAAGCTGTGTAAGATAATTCCCGGACCAGACTTTCCAAAAGTCTTGCTTAATTTTACATAAGACATTCCAAAATTTTAAATTATTAATAGAATGATTGGGTAAGTCAGTTTCAGGATAACTCATCATAGAGGTTCCTATGAGGAAGTGGCCAGGCGTTAAGTACTCAAAATTGGAAATATCTGAACTCATGGGAAGGAGTGGTCTTGAATTAAGCACAGCTTCTATTTCTGTGATAACAGTATACAAACATTCAAAAGTTAAGACAACAGTTCCAACAATTCTCTTAAGATGGTATTTAAAACTTTTAATGCCTGCCTCCCATAAACCTCCAAACTCCGGAGAGTAACTAGGGATGAACTTAAACTTAATAAAATTAGTAGTACAATAATTATTTACAGAATCTATATGAGCTTTTGATATAAACAATTTGTACAGCCTATGCAACTCATTAGCAGTACCCTTAAAAGTTTTTGCATTGTCACAGAAAACCTTCTCTGGCATTCCTCTTCGAGCAATGAAACGCTTGAGGCAGGCTAAAAAGGCTTCAGTGGTGAGATCACTGACCAGCTCCATGTGGACTGCCTTTGTAGTAAAACACACAAAAAGTGCCACATAGCCTTTCGTGATTAATGGATTTCTGATTCTAGAAGCTTTAACATTAAAAGGTCCACAGAAGTCCACCCCAACTATATTGAATGGCCTAACAGCCGTAATCCTTTCTTTTGGGAGCGAACCCATAAGCTGCTTCGCAGCAGCAGCCTTTAAACGGAAACACTTGACACACTTGTTTACCACCTTCTTGACTTCACATACACCACTGATAAGCCAGTATTTCTGTGAAAGTGAGCTCAACACTAATTTAGCTCCTGCATGCAACAAACGCAGATGCTCATTACGAATTAGGATCTCTGTGAAATTGCAAGATTTAGGAAGTATAGCAGGGTGCTTTTTGTCATATGCCATGTCCATCGCACACTGAAGACGGCCACCAACTCTAAGTATCCCAGCCTGATCCAAAAACGGATGTAAACCTGATAATCCTGATTTGATAGGTAAATTATTTTTAAGACACTATTTCTTTGGGAAAGTATTTTCTTTGAACACTACGAATAATTGCAAACAAAGCACCACGAAGCTCCTCTATTGTCAAAGAACTGAAAATTTTATTATTGTTTTTGGAACAATTTTTACTAAATCGCAATATATAGGCAACAATTCGCTGAAGTTTATTTAAATCTGATATTTTTCCAATTAAACCACTCAAAACTGGCTCATCTTTTTTAGATGAAGGTTCATTGACTTCACAGATTTGATTTACTATTATGTCTGTTTCAGCCAAATAAGGAATGGGGAACTCAACATTACTAACAGAGTGTTCAAAGTCCTTACTTAACAGTTCCTTAGGACCATGCCACCAAAGCAAATTTGATTTTAATTTACATGGGTCACAACCACTTGATAGTAGATCAGCAGGATTATTGGCCGAGCTGACATAAAACCACTGAAAGTTTGAAGTTAATATTTTTATTTGATTTACCCTATTAGTCACATAAGGGTTTGACTTTATGTTTTTAGATTTTATCCATGCTAGTGTTATCTGTGAATCACTGTATAAGTGACCTGTGAGACTAGGGAACCTACATTTTAAAATATTGTACACCCTATTCGCTATTTGCGATAGAAGCAATGCACTATTCAGTTCCAGTCTAGGGATTGTTACATTTTTTTTTTTTAATGATTTTTAGCAGTAAAACTGTATTTCCAAAATAGTTGGTGAATTTTTATACAAGAGCAAATTACATGACACAGAGCGAGATTTTATAGAAGCAAAGACAATGTTACCAGGGTATAAAAACTAAAGCTAAACAAATAAATGTTGCTAATGCAAATAAAATTATTTATGTTTGGATTATTTTCAAACAAAGATAATTAATTATTTACCAGTTTTTCACGAAAAGCTAAGTTGGAATGAAGAAAATGCTTGTAACTATAAAAGCGTAGCACTCACCTCGGGGCCAGCCGTTAGTTGGTTCGGACCCGGGCTGTTTTTCTCCGGACCCGGAATTTCCCCATCTTCCTAGCACGGTGGGCTGTGCTGGGGCGGCTGCTGCAGGAGCAGAAAACCTCAAACGGCACAAATATAACAACCATATTGGGAGCTATATGTTTGAGCCGTTTGGGGTTGAAACACTAGGGCCTTGGGGTTCGAGTGCTCATCGAATTCTTCGGGACATCGCCAAGCGGTTGGTTGACTCTTCATGTGACCAAGGCTGGCCTATTTTTAGCCCAAAGAATCAGCATTGCCATCGAACGTGGTAATGCTGCCAGCCTTTTTGGCACTTATCCCATTAACAGTTATGCGGACGAAATTTTTGATGCCTCATGAGCTCCTGCCTTATTCTATATTTTTTTTTTGTATTATATACTTGCTTATAATTGTATGTATATTTTAGAATTAGCTTGTAAAAATAGAAACAAACTAAAATAAGTAGTAATATTATAATAAAGGACTCTTTTATAATTCAATTGAATATTGAGTCAAGTAAGTGACGGTTGACAGAGGAGAATGGAAGAAGAAAACGTGTTGCGCCGACCCCAAGTAACATGGGATAAGGGCAGGAAGATGATGATGATTGAGTCAAGTAAGAAGGAGAAGTGGGTTTGTCGGGAATAGAAAACAACATAGACAGGGCCATCATCGCTCTGCCAGTACAGAGCGTTGATGGATGGTAAAGTGGTTACAGTAGGTATGGGTGGATAACTTTAAAAGCAATTGGTGCTCGGATATAATTATGGTCTAACACACACAGAAATTTTTGTAATTTTTTTTGCGTTTTCAAAACGCAAATCTAGGTTTTACTATTTTATCAATGACAGTGACGTAGCATCTCGTCGTCTATTGCTGTAATGGCGGGTTAAGCCTATCAACCTCCTGATTGATTCTGCTACCCTAATACTAAAACGCAAATGCGAAGCAAATGTTCGATAACGTGTGAACGAACGCGAACAATGCAACTCGACTACGGGTACCAGGATATAATAAGTTCTTAGGAGGTCGATCTGAAAAATTTAAAACGGCGCCATCTACCTTCGCAACGTTACACTACGTCCGTTTTTGAGTAGACTTAAACTCTCTTTTAAATGTCGTTTTAACTGGTTCAAACAGTGTTCATGATGGGTTACTAGATGACTCCCTGGCTAGTTGGTGTTTCTTTCATACTTTTCGGTGTAGAAGTATGGAAGAAAAAGACATGTTGCACCGACTACTAATAAGTACCTAGTCATCCAAAGAAACGATGGTTAGACTGTGTAAAAGATGATATTGCTGGAAGAGCTCTTCTGTTGCTCTTCCAGAAATATCATCTTTTACAGTCCACCCATCGTTTTTTTGGTCTCACCCAACTCTTATAGCTATTCATACTCTAAAACTTTCCTCAGAAAATTTTGTTAATTCCTTTGCATAACAATCGATTTCCACATAACTTTTCAGTTACCCGTGAAAGTATTCTGATAGTCGTAGCAAATAATTGCTTAACAGTATTTTTATCTCACGGGGCGACCCGTGCTTTACTTGTGGTTACCACGTCATCATCTTCCTGCCCTTATCCCATGTTACTTCGGCGCAACACGTTTTCTTCTTCCACTCTCCCCTGTCAACCGTCAACGCTATCATTCACTCCCTTCTCTTTCCTATCATTCCTCACACAATCCATCCATCTTTTCTTCGGCCTTCCTCTCCCTCTCCGTCACATGTGTTTTGTCCCTTCTTATCACATGCCCATACCAAGCCAAACGATTTCCTTTCAACTTTTCTGTCACTGGCGCCACTTTCAAACTTCCGCTTATATACTAATTTCTTACTTTATCCATTCTCGTCACTCCACATATCCATCTCAACATTCTCATCCTATTTACTACTATTCTCACTTCATCCATACTAATCCATCTCACTAACCCCTCATTTACTGGTTTACTCCCAAGCACACCACTCCAGTCATTCTCCTCATTCATGGACTCTTCCTCCTATCCTTAATTTTCTCATCATCCAAAAGAACTATTCCAGTTTCATCCTTTATACACTTTATCTGACAAATATCCCTCGTCTTTCTCTCTCTCTAGCTCTAGCAAGCCGGTAAAGATTTTTTTGACCTGTTGGATTATCCAGTGTGTTATAAAGCTTGTCCTGGGCTTTTGATCTTGCTATGGCCACAGCTTTCTTGCAGTTTTTTTTAGAGCATCACACTGACTCTTTTTTTCTGCTTTCAAACTAACATTCACCAAATACAGCGTCAAACACGCTGTGAAAGTGTGTGTCAGCGCAGGAGCTCTGGGAGTATCCGTCCAGGACACGGGCGTAGTCGGAAGTGTGTCGGTCCGTGTGCATGTGTGTGTCATATGCTGACACTATTCATCTTCACGCACTCATTCACAGCGTGTTTGTACACTTGGTTACCACAAATAAAGCACGCGTTGCTTCGTGAGATAAAAAAAGTATTTTTATCTCACGAAGCAACGCCACACGACCGTTTGTATAGTAATACAAACGGTCGTGTACTCGCATAAACGCCCTACACCACTTGTGATCAGTGGTGACCCAGTGGTAATGGCCGTGACTTACGAGTTGTCGATCATCGGTTTCAACCCAAGCAGGCACATTACTTTGTGCAAATTATTTTATCACCACTGATCACAAAACGGTAAAGGAAAACATAGTGATGAAACTGGCACGTCATAGAACCATAAATTCTACCAACATGCACTGGGCCTGCGTGGAAGGCCTGTGTCTCAAAAGCGGGAACATTAGAGGCTTATTTTGCTTATACTACAAACGATGGCCTCCACTCGTGACACGCGTGTTCCTTTTTCGAGTTTACTCAAGCTTAACGGTCATGTTAGGCATTAGTGTGATGGCAGAATCCCTGACAAATTTCAACAAATTGTTAAAGAAAGCTTAACCATTTAAAGTACGTTCTCTAGATAGTTTAGGTTTTCGGTGACGTGTATATCAATAGGAATATTATCTTGGTTCGTGCTTTTCAGTTCAGTCCTTTTCGTAGTCAGGTTTGAGTTTTCTTTATTATTATAATAATTATGTAAATGACCCCACCGCCGTATCTCTACGTTGACGTCGTGGTGGGGCTTGCGCGCTCTAAACTCTAGGTCTGTGACGGAAGAGTTTACTTTGTTGGATCAATTAGGGCTAGGGTGAGGAGCCAGTTGGCTCTGGCCCCTAGTACGCGTTTCAAAGGTCTGGGACCCCGGGGTCCCGAGATATGTCAAAGACAAAAAAAATGTAAATGATACTGAAGTGGAACTTCTAGACACGGCTCGCATTGTCAGGAGGTTCCTTTCTCTGAAGCCCGACCGCCGGTAGCTTGGACTCTGTTCCCGATACCGGTGGGCTGCTATTTATTTTATAAAAATATTTAAAAATGTAATTTATAAGTACTTGGATGAAATAAAGGAAATGTGAATGAAAACCTTACACTTTAAAATATCAAACCACCACTTCGGCCCCCGTTGCAATAAAATGAAATTTCCAATTCTTTTACTTGCATCTTTGCAATACATGCCTATGTGAGCAAGCAATATTATAAACTGTTTGTAATAGCAGTTGCTAAAATAATCAGCGGGTCAATCCTCGTAATTAAAAGCTTTCAAAATCTAGTCGCCATCTCATCTCAGCGACAATCAATGTCAAAAACTTGTCAAAATGTAGGGAAATTAGTGGTGTCAATAAATAAATAAATAAAGTATTTTTGACAGATTGAGACTATTGATTGGATCTCGTTTACGTTTTAAATTAGACTGTAAACGTTCTTAAAATTACGAGAATTACCCCTCAGATGTGACTGAGAGACAGATAGATGGACGAAGTCGCAACATAAGGTTTCTTTTTTAATGAGCAGTTTCCTTTTCAAGCAGTTTATAGCAACGTAACCAGAGCACAATTCCACAAGTCATCAGCGGGCTACTATGATAAGGACTAAGGTTCTAAATAAGGATAAATAAATAAATAAGGTCAGTTAAGGTTTTAGTTTTATGACAGGTCAACACTACGTCCACACACACCAACGTAATATATCTGTGCAGTATGTTTACGCACTCTAATCTAGCACAAATAAATAAAACGCGCAGATAAAACTCGTGCATCTCAATTAGGAAATTCGTTTGTTCGTTGTCTGCTTATATGTGTGCGCTGTGCACGCAGACTTAAGTACGTGCGTGTGGACAGCTATTACTTTCTAAACAGCATTAGCACTGTTTTGCGAATTAACATATAAGAAAAAATATTATCCTACAATATTAGCATGAAGGCTTCTTATAAATTAAAAAAAAAAATGTAATCTGTTCTGTGTCTATGATCTTTTGCGACGTGACAGGTCTCAAACATCAAAAGATTTGCGTTATGAAAAGACTAGTATTGTGTTTGTGTTTGGTAAGTATTTTGGTGTAGTGTATCACTAATTATATAGAACTTAATAATTCGGTGTGAATATTAAGTGTACGTAACATTTCTAGTGTTTCTTTCGCTGAAAAATAATCAAACAATCATCGTAGCTACCTACTCTTTGGCAAAGTTACGTTGACTCTTCGACAAAAGCCACTAGTAAAATAATAGGCATTGTCTAGATTTCAAGTAGAGTATTTGGTTGAAAATGGATTGGAAGAAGTCGGTTCATGACAGAAAGAGCTAGGAACTATGCGCAGTGGACGAAATGTATTCAAAGTTCCGAGTTAGTAGTTCATTTATCTATATTCTTGCAGTTAGTATATCGTTTTTTAATTAATGGTGTATATGAGGGTAGTGGAATTGTGGGTAGCGGGATTGTCCGAAAGGGTTACCGCTGCCCTGGAACATAAAGGGCTAAGGAAGGAACACGGGTGGGTTTTAGTCAGTAAGAGTCTGACACTCCCTCCTGCTCCACCCAGAGCGGGAGGAGTCATTTGATGATTTCCAATCACCAAAAAAAAAAAAAAAAAATGGTGTATATGAGCACTTACGGGATTGAGATCTTCTTCTATATTACTTCGTGGCGTCTGAGTGATACGTCACGTCACTGTTAGCTCACTCACCACCCACGTTCACACAGCGTATTTCACTTTATAATTTTAGAATCAACTGTTAGTTTTACATTGCATTTGTAACTGTATGAACAGTGGAATGTTTATAATTATGTTATTTCATCAGTTTTGCATGAAATATTATACGGGACTGGAGACGACCTTGAAATGAAATAAAACACCATACTAATCATGGTTTTGCAATGGCCACGGTATTAGCTTTATTTATTTCTTAAAAGATTCAGAGATTAGGGAATGCTTGGATTTTACGTAGCAACACAGATGTCGCTACGTGATGTCACACCAAGCCATGAAACGGCATTGATTATCCCTATTTTATTTTAACCTACCTTTTATAAAATATAAAACTTGTTTTCTTTTATTTATTTTTTTTAGTCATAATCATTTTCAGAAAGTCATTTAATTCATTGGATCTCTGAATATGATTGCAATAAAAGTTTAAATCATTTCCTCGGTAGAGTATTTTTCTTTTAAATCCTTGCATCGCGATGCGCGGTAAGTTCAGCTGCTCAGCTGACAGTTCATAAAGAGAAAAGCTACTTGGTGAGAGCCTTATATTTTTCAATTTTTTAAGCCGGTTTTTCCAGGTTTTTTTAAAAAATACAATATTTTCTTACGCTACGACATTTCTTGAAGGCGTAATTGTAGAGTAAAACTAAAATTTTTCATGTGTTCTAGTTTATTTATTTTATTAGGTCCACCAACAATTGACTACACTGCAAGGTTTCTTGCACTGTTATTTTACTCTATAAATATTGAATGTGTTTACATTAAACATTTTTAGACTAAAATAACAGTGCAACAGTTACTCGAAGGCAAACATCACATGCATACAACAATGAACCAGCGAAATAAGCAAACTTACATACTTAAAATTAGCGATAATATTGAAAATTTGGTTACATCAGTAAAAAGATACATTTAAATGAAATTAAATTTGACGAATTTCTGATTTTAAATTATAATATAGGTGGAATTGATTATTCTTTGCCGTTGATTACATTGGTAAAGGATAAGAATTATGTAAATAAAAATAGAAATTCATAAATAAACAAAAAAACAAATATAAAAAAACAAATATTATAAACATAAATAAACAAATATTATTATTATTATCTCCTTTATTTCAATGTAATCATATAAATTATATTTTTAAATATTAGAATATAAAAAGTATAAAAACATTTAAAAATATAAAAAATAGTAGCCCACCGGTATCGGGAACAGGGTCCAAGCTACCGGTGGTCAGGGCTCTAGAGAGAGGAACCTCCTGACAATGCGAGCCGTGTCAAGAAGTACCGCTTTCTGAATCAAGCCCTTGATCCAGCTGCCCAACGAGAGCCTCTTCAGGTGTTGGTCGAGGCTCTTGGCTATTAAGCCATTGGCTTATTATTATTATTATTATAAATTAACAATTTTAAGTAAATTGATAAAAATGTATAAATTATGAATGACGATAAAACATGCATTTGGAACGGAGGGGACGGATGTTCCGAAAGTCGCTATTCCTCTAAATCACCGTAGGTACTGCTTAGTTAGGAGACGACGTCCCTCACAAGCTGCGAGGGAAATCTTTGCAGCTTGGACGTAACTTCAAAGGGCATTGACCTCATCTGATGTAATTGAACTCCCAAAAATATTTAGCAGCACAGTAGGTACGTTAATGTACAATCGGCATTTATACGCAGAATATGACTGTCATTGATTGTTGAATAGCGGGAACCACTTGACCTAGCGTGCGTGCACTGCTAAAACGGACGCTTTTGGCAATGAACCTACTGAATAACTGGTGCTTTTCAGAAAAGTTAGAGACAGCGTTGTGTCTACACGTGTTTTCAGTTGGAATAAGATGGGACAGTTACTTATTAGACCAATTTACAGTTGCGGTCTTGTGAAACAGTGTAGTGTATTTTTTTGTGATTTTTGCAGAAATAAATATAAATTCTTCAATTCAGTTAATATTATAATTATTACTATGTGTGTGCATTTATTTATTATTCTTTGGTTTTAATTTAACAATGGTACCTTTTTGGTGGAGCAGAGTGAGAATAAAATAATATGTGTGGTATGTGTCTAAAAAATATTTATCAATACTATACTTTAAAATCACAATTAAATAGCTCTTGTTTAATTCAGGATCTGCCTATGCCAAACCCTGTGACCCATATTAGAATTCTAGAGGAAGGATTTTTTTTATTAAAGCCCTTTATTAAAGAAGTTCTAAGTACAAAGATTATATTTTAGAATTCTAGAATAACAATTTAACTATATAATCTCTTGTGATTAGCATAATTTTTTTTAAGATTCGTTAACCTAATTGAATTCACTTACTGAATTCCGAATCAGTATTTTTTTTTCTATTTCGCCTTCTTTGATGACAACGCCTAAAAAGTTAGTTCTTGGAAAATTTTGTTTATGTCTAGGTATATGCTATCCTAGTAGAGATGCGAGATTAGACGTTGCGGGACGATTGCAACCGTTTTGAACATTTTACGGAACAGTTTCTTATTATTTTCATATTATCGGTCAGTGAGTTTATATATGCTCTCATAAGCGATTTACGTGCTTATTTTACAGGCAAATAGTTATTATCATTCTCCATAACACATACCCTAACAAAATCAAAATATTTTAAGTAAACACTGATTTAAAAAACCTACCACGTGATGTTATAGACAAAACTTACGGAATAATAATATAACCTACTGATTTATTTCAGTAATACCGCACCCTTCTCCTGCTTCCACAGTTACCCACCCTTCTGTAAGTTAGTAAAAATCGATACCTTACACACGCTGTAAGGCCCTGAAATTCAGCCAGTATAATAATGTCCGCTTTTGTTAAATCCATGACATCCTGGTGGCGATGCCGACGTAAATACTGGTCTACGTGGTAAAAATAAAAGTATAATTAACTGTGTTAGAATTAGGTAGAAAATATGAAAAATGCTACAAATATATTATTAAATTAAATATTTAAGATTAAGATTACTGTAAACTCTTAAAAATTTAATTATTCACTCCAACCTGTATAATTTTTTCAAAAAATTTCGCTGGTTTTCCACTATTTCACAACAGTTGTTGTATGGAGGTCTGTAGTTTAGCAATGTTCTTGAGTCACATTAAGTTAGTTTTATAGACTGATACTACTTTATTCAAAAAAGAAACGCGTACTTATCATTATCCAAAACAGTGGTTTTTAAATATGTAGGTAGTCCAAATTAAATAGAAACGACAGTGCAGAACGAATGAGGGCTACCGGTTTTGTGCTCACCCGTTGGCGCCACTTTCGAGTAAGGTCCTGAAGCTTTCAAAGTTTGTTATTACGGGCGTGAAAACAAAGTTTATATTTAAATCATATTTAAACAAACAAAAAATGTGTTTGTAAACAGTAAACAAACTAACCTCTAAATTAGCAATTTTCAGCCAGCTTAATTCTGCACCTCTTTTTCTTAGCTCCGCTTTTAAAGCACTGACATTCACTGACCCGTAACTCATATTTGCCATAACTAATCTTAGGTAAACAACAACATTTTTCTAATTAGAAATAAACCCGCGTAGCACACCCAAAAACGGTGAGTGACATTTGACATTTTGGAGATCATAGCCCTCATTTAATGTAATTATAAGTTCAACCATTCTAAAAAGTATGGCAAAACTTTAATGTATAAAACAAAATCACCGATTTCCTTTAGCTTATGATAGTGGAATAGTCACAAACTGCTAGCATCAATAGAAATATATTCTGAAAGAATATGCGTGTACATCGTACATCGGGCGGGCTGGTGGCCGCAACTCCACGTGCAAGCGCGTATTCTACTAGGAGCGTATAATGTAATAGAAGAGTGTCTGTCGGTTTTCAGACCGTCAAGGTTACGTTACGTTTCCAGGGTCGTCGGCGCGGCCTGAAACTAACGAATGTAGGTAACATGATTGAGTTCCATGAAGATGTAACTTGCAAAGGCGCACGTTGAACTGTATTAGCAGAATAGGTAAAACATTCAATTTTATTGAAAAAGATGTTTTATTTTTGGTTAATCCTTAATAATTAATAAGCTGACCAAGATAGTAAGACAACATGATGGGAATCGCGGCTTCTCCAGCCTTAAATTGAATACCTTCACAGGTCTTAAATTCTACAAATGCTTTTGAACCTTCCACAGATATAATAAGATATTACCTAGTAATAATTAAAATATTTGTAAATGACATCTCGACTGACAGTTGTGTATTAAACCCGCTGACAAGTTTTGTCAGTGATAAAGCGTATTACACTGGACAAGTGTCCCGCGATACTAGTCGCTTGACATCCGCCAGCTCGCACTGGACCTGCGAGGTGATATACAGCCCACTTCCTCTTGAAGAGAGAAGGCCTATGTCCCAGCAGCGGGGACATTATGGGCTGATTATGCTAACAGTACGCTTTCTTTAAATTGCCACATACTAGGTATGTTTACTTCAATTTTGTGTATTTTTATTGGTACTTACCTAGGGCCTACCTAATGCTACCTAATGCCCCGAGAATGGTTAATGCTTATTAGCGGTGAATGCTTATGCAAATCCCGCACCTCCGGCCATAGGCAGAGGTGAACCACCGCGGTGGTTTTAGCCGGTAATACTCCGGATACCCCTCTGTCACCCCCGTGATGGAGAAAGTCCATGAGGATTTCCACCGCGGAACAAAAACAAAAGGTAGGTACTAATAATAATAATTTGATACCTTAATAGTGTTTCTTTTTCAGACAGCAGTTGGTGCAAGGCTTGACTTCATTTTTCCGAAACAACTTAACGACGCTGGCCTCAAATCTGCTGAGGAACAAATAGCTGCTCAGGAAACTCATCCCAAAGCAGTCAGGTACTTGGTTCTTTTTGTTATTTTTCCCAAGTTTGTATTTTTATATTCTACTCCAGGAATATCATTTAGTATCTGGAAAAGTTTATTACAATATGGATACAAGAGCTTATGTATAGTCGACATCGTAATTACTTTACCACACTAAGCACACAAGTGTATTTTATACTCATTATTTGATTTTTTTTTTAAACTTTACGTTTTAAAACATAAAAGTGGCTCTTTAAATAAAGATTCTAGAAAAAGTGACATTTTACATAAGACGGTACTTATGAGATCAACGGATAAATACATAATCAAAATACTTTAAGAGTCATTTGAAATACATGCTATTATTATACTATACCTATATGAATAATTTTATGTTTTTTTGAAATCTAAAGTACCTACGTTTTGAAATAAAATGACTAATAAAATAAAAGTATTTATTTGACACTTAGAAATATATGTTACAAGCTAATCACAATAAGAAAGCACACGAGTGTATTGCCACAAATCTGATCCTAACCCCCAAACTAGGCCTGGACCTGTATTTTAGGGATCAGCGTTCGACATTATTTATACAAAGGAAAATAATTACCAATTCGATATAAAAAGCACAATTCAGTACCTAAAAACAAAACGAAACATAGGACTTCACTTTTCTTTCAAAGGGGAAGGCCTGGCAACAAACAATAGATCTGAACACGTAACTTCTAAAAATCCTAAATGTAACTCACAAGGCCGACCTTTCGCTATTTTTATCTCTGTCACACATTCCAAACGATTTGCGCGGCCCTCTTTTACCTACTAAACAAATCAATACCATTCTGAGGATTACGTCACTCGAGGAGGCCTGTACTGCGGTTTCGACGTCAATATGACAGTACTGTCTAAACACGCCTTTGGGCAATAAAAATATCAACAACTAGCTTTTGCCCGCGACTTCGTCTGCGTGAAGCAACTTTCTTGATTATTTTTTCCGTAAGAACCTTCTACAAAGTATTAGAAAACTTAAAAAAGAAAATGGATGAAATCGGTGAAGTCGTTCTCATGTTATGACGTGACCAAGGGAAATAGGGATTAATTTTTATATATATAGTTAAGTAGATACATTAAAGGAGAATGACAACAATGGGCCCGGCTTGTCAATACTATTAAATTCTACTGAAATGTAGATTTTGTAGATACAGCCACGAGAGCTTACTACTACTACTCCTACTTCGATTATTCGTTAGTCGACTTCTCATGTGACCAGAGGGCTGGCTTATTTTTTGGCCAAAGGATCAGCATTGCTATACAACGTGGAAATGCTGCCAGCTTTTTGGGCACTATTCCAGTTGACAGTAAGCGGACAATTTAAATAAAAATAAAAATATCCCCTCCTTTTTTATATACTTGTACATATCCATGTATAATTATTACGTTTTTTACGGTTCCGTGGCCGAATGGCACGGAACCCTTATGGATTCGTCATGTCTGTCTGTCTGTCCGTCCGTATGTCACAGCCACTTTTTTCCGAAACTATAAGAACTATACTGTTGAAACTTGGTAAGTCGATGTATTCTGTGAACCGCATTACGATTTTCACACAAAAATAGAAAAAAAAACCAATAAATTTTGGGGGTTCCCCATATTTAGAACTGAAACTCAACATTTTTTTTTTTTCATCAAACCCATACGTGTGGGATATCTATGGATAGGTCTTCAAAAATGATATTGAGGTTCCTAATATAATTTTTTTCTAAACTGAATAGTTTGCGCGAGAGACACTTCCAAAGTGGTAAAATGTGCCCCCCCCCCTCTAACTTCTAAAATAAGAGAATGATAAAACTTAAAAAAATATATGATGTACATTTCCATGTAAACTTCCACCGAAAATTGATTTGAACGAGATCTAGTAAGTAGTTTTTTTTAATACGTCATAAATCGTAACCCTTCATGGGCGAGTCCGACTCGCACTTGGCCGCTTTTTTTTAAACTATTTGCAATTTCATATCTTGGAAATTGCAAAAATCCGAAAATCCACAAATCTGAAAAATCCGGAAAAAATCCAAAAATCCTCAAAAAAAAACATCCATCCACATCATCCTCCATCATTCCAAAAATCCGGTTCCGGTTTGGTCCGGTCCGGTTTCCGGTTAGACTGGAAGCCGAACCCAACATAGTTGGGAAAAGGCTAGGCAGATGATGATGATGATTATTTTTCCAAAAATAAAAATATAAGAAATAACTCGCATCAAATGAGTTTTCAACAGTTCGCTTATTAGTTTCCTGAGGATGGAGGGATGTTCTGGATAACCTTCGTTAATATTCTGTGCTGCATCTTATAGTCATACCATCCCTGACTAAATTAGTAATATAACAACTATTCGGTACTCTCTATCTCTCTCTATTGAAAGATTGCATGGATTCGTTATCATGGTACGAGTAACACAATGTGCGTTTGTATCTCCAGGATGACATAACTCAAAAAGACTTCCATCTTCATAATATTATATATCAAGGCCGAGTTCGTGTTTATCCACCCACACCTTTTTTGCCACTTAACTAAACTATTTATACATTCATTTTTATATCTTCTGTGGTTAAAATAATGAAATTAACCTCAGTTAATTTCAAAGTATGCACATTTTAAATAAAACCGCAAGCAAGACGGCGTAGCGGCCAGTACGACAGCTTCGTTTCTATTGAGGGATAAGATTGCCCGTAAAAATACGATATGTTATATTTTAGTAGACATTTTCATGAAATAGTTATACTGGATCTTATCAGAGCAGCAATTTAAGAGATCACTTTTAAGGTGTGAATGTAAATTGCAAATAAAGTCAAATTATAATTAAACCTGCCATTAATTGTTTACGCCTCCGCGACTCGCTAAAAAGATAGCCGCAAGCGGAGGCGGCAGTAGTCACCCGCCCGCGTCTAGCCGCTTAGTGGAAAATAGTTCAGCCACCTCGTATGCTTAAAAGCTTATATTTACGTGGGAAACGTTTCCTCGTGAAGAACTTTACTCCGCAAAGCGTTTGCGTGAAAGTGTGAAGTCAGCGCAAATACGATACGGGGTACCAGAGGGGCAACTCTCGTAATTTTAAGAATATTCACAGTCTGATCTCAGTCTCAAACTGTCAAAAATACTACTAATTTCCCTACATTTTTGACATTTGTGTTTTGCCGAAATGAGACAGCGAGTAGATTTTTCACGTTTCAAGTTACGAGAATTGGCCTCCAGGACATGAGGCACGAACAAGTATGAAACGATTCATATATGACATAGTGCCCAAAACAGTAAGCACGACATACCTTCGCGCTATTGTCTTTTTTAATTTTAATCATTTGCTTATATTTTATCAAGCCTTGATTTATTTAATGATTGAATTCTTAGTCATAGCTGTTGTATATCATCACTTTGCACACACTACGAGGATTTATAATAAATTAGGGAGAATTTTTCGCCTACATAACATAACATAATCAGCCTATAATGTTCCCACTGCTGGGACACAGGCCTCCTCTCTCGTGAGAGGGAGTGGGCCGTAATCTACCACATAGGCCCAGTGCGGATTGGTAGATGTCACATGTCTTCGAATTTTTGGTTCTTAGACGTGCCGGTTTCCTCACGATGTTTTCCTTCACCGTTTTGAGAGCAGTGGTGTTGAAAATGATTTACACAAAGTAAAGCGCCTGCCTGGGTTCGAACCCCTCGTAAGTCGGGGCCGTTACAACAACACAATTCGCCTAAAGACGGAAAATACATAACACTGTAAAATCAACTCACACACAGTTAAATAAACTGCTCAGGTTTCGACCTAGTTTTATTTTCGTCGTCGGCAAGTAATCTCTATGAAGTTTTCATAGGTTTAGTTGAGGTGAAAAGTGTCATTTTATATCTAACTTCCGTAGGTATGGAAATTATTAAGTACGGGTTTAGGTAGGTTGCGTTAAACTTCATAGGTCGGCTGGGGTGGCCCTTGATGACAGAGTATCATAATAATTTATGAGAGAGTTGTTTCATTTGCGTCCGGCTTAAAATGTTCCAGTAGCAATTCAATCCAGTGCTCCAATCCAGTTTTGGATCGCAACTGGAATAACCTGAACAGTGTTTTCAGCCTATTCCACCCTGACCCTAGCTCGAGCCAACCCGCGCTGCTGAGCCTCTAGATTTTGAATAAATGACTTTTGATTGGAATCTTCTAAACCGCATTTTCTTGAAACCATGAACCACTATGTGCTGACAACCGGCTTTTAGTACAATATTCATAGTTTAACTACACGCCGACATCCAGATCTGGCGACTGGTAAATGTTCTCGAGTGGTACGATTCCTCTGTGACTCGTGCAATTTTGTGAACAGCAAAATAGGTACCAACCAAGGAAACAACTATTATGAACCCTACTATAGACTTATTTTAAACTAGACCTTCACAAAGTCTACGGTAATTAATTTAGTTTTCCGTATCGAGGGTTCTGTGTAAACACTGTAAAGCTTAAATATTTATCTCTTTGCTCATTTCGAGATTATAAGAAACACCTACCCAGTTTCCATATAAACACTATACAAACTTCTCTCAATGTAAGTACGGGGTTAACGACCTGACCCTCATTTTATGTTTCACGAGAGCTAGTCAGGGGTGGTCCACATGTATACGACTGCGTATAATATACTCAGTATATTTCCTAAATCCTCTTATAATTTGATTGGGATTGGAAGAGTTTTTCGAAAAGATCTCTCAATCCACACGCACGTGGAAAATTATAGTCTAATTATATTATATATGTCCTCATTTTGCTCAGCTCTCCAGGTGTATCCTGACTCTAGAAAAATAAAAAGGAGAAACAAAATGTCGGTGTCAAAAATACTAATATCAGCTATTAGTGATAAGTGATAATCTGTATATTAGAAAACTCAATTTTCTTTATAGATTTGCAGAATTATTTTTAAAGTAAACTATAATATGCGAATATCTTGCAGTAGTAAAGCGAAAGTATTTCCATCTTTTTGCGCGGTAAAGATTTCATGTTAACATGATAACTGAGCATCAAAGTCTTTTGTTGTCTTCAGGTAAGTGGAAAACAGCAATAGTAAACATCCAAGACTTGACCATCTGAAGTGTTCTTCGAATTACTGCACAAGAATGAAGTGCCGCTGCTGCCCGGTCAAGCTGGTAGACTGTCGAGGAGCATGCTGGAAATCTTTCTAAGGAACCATGATTTACGAGTAAGTAACATAAATTGGTTTTGGACGCGTACCGTACCGACGCGCGCTGGTCGGTTTAAAAGGAAGAGAAAGAAAGTAAGAAAAATATTTCATTCTGTACAAACATAACGACAATTACATATAAAAAAAAATAATAAAAAATGATAAAAGATATAAGATACACATAGTCAAAAGACTCGTACTTAAGCATTAAAATGTTGACACTTTTATCTATTGCTTGATGTCAAGGCCAGGGACTAATGACAACTTACATTAATTGACATTGACAATACAACAAGACGATATTGGCAGAAAACAATAACTATATTTCACCACATAACGCTGGCAGAATAGTCGACACGGCTCAGTTGCCAAAGAAGAAAAAAAAAACCATAACAATCATAACAAAAACAAAAATGCCAATTGCAGAGTGGCGAAATAACTAGTATAAAAGGAAATTTAGAAGACGATCTTTCATAATTTATAAGTTAAGAATAAATTTATAAATTCAATTTTTTATAGGATTATCATCTTCTTCGATAATTTGAGTACTCAACACATTTTTACCGCGTAGTAGGTATTGCACTTTTATATGAAACAGCTACGAAAACCCAATACACAACTAAATATCATTTACAGTCTCTACTATAAATTTGTACCAGTATAAATAAGTAGCTCCTGAATGCATTGCGGGACCTCGTCAGGCTTATTAAAAAACACTTCTTAAATTATGTCGAGCTAGTGAAATGAACGCGCATATCGTTACAATAGCAACGGACGCTTTTAATTATCAAGTAGATAAACTAAATATATTTAATTCTACTCTATTTAAATCCTCTTTCTCGTTTGCTTACGGTATTAGTTAGACAAGTTAGTGTGAGGATAAATAAATAAATAAATGAGTGTAACAGACAGAATATTGACGATTGCTATTCTAGAACGTTACTTTCGATTTTTGATACACACAAACTTAACCACCAACACACACCATCACAGTAATGTCTGTAAACCAGTTTTCAAAATACGAAGCTAGATGTCACTGCTATCGCAACGGAAGTGACGTAACGTCGTCCATCGCTGTAATAGCGGGGCTCCGGAATCAATCAACCTCCTGACTGATTCTGCTACCCTGGTACCAAAACTCAAAATGTTCGAGTGTGGCGTCACCATCATCATCATCATTTCAGCCGAACGACGTCCACTGCTGGACAAAAGGCGACTCCACTTCGATCGCTTTTGCTTCTCGCATCCTACGGGTTCCTGCGGCCGTACTGCAATTCAACTACAGGTACCAGGATAGCATAAGGTTTTAGGAGGTCGATCGGAAACAGAAAGTTTCAATTGGTGCCATCTACATAATCTACGCAATGACACAACACGTCCGTTTCTGAGTAGACTTGAGCTGTTTCATCTGGTTTAAGCAGTCTTTTTGATGGGTTAACAGATGACACTACCAGTCATGCTGGAATATTAGAAGTTTAACATCAATTTCTTTATCTATTTATGAATCTCTTAAGTAGGTTTAATGGTTTTAACATAAAATAAAATAAAAAAACATACAAAAAAATTTGGCTTTCATAATCATTATATAACTAACGTTTAATTAAGTACCTAGTGGAAATAGTTAAGAGATAGTGAGGATAAAGACACTACTTACATTCGATACTAAACTAAATGACTAACTAACTTTATATACAAATAAATACAAAAACAAAGGACATAATATTAATATTGTACAATAAACGTTACCTTGGTGGTATATTCTATTACTATTTTTGAAATCTGTTTTAATAACCACTTTCCTTAAAAGTTTTTCATGTGTACAAATGGTTCCCAAGAACTATTATACTGCTTAGCTACATCTGGAATGGGATCTGATACTACGAAACAAATTGAGCAATACTTTTGTTGTTTACGTAAAAGTACACGGCTATTCTTATAAATACTAATTAGCTGTTGCGTTGTTTATTACAGTGTTGGTTTAATATTTTGAAACGTTCAGAGTTCTTTAAAATAAGTAAATACTTTTGTTCTACCCTGCAAGTACTGGATTTTATTGCGTGGTTAACAGGGACCAACCAAACAGCTAGGTTGGCTCTCCGTCAACCACTGGCGCAAGCTGCATACTGCGTGTCCTTTTATACTAGTGAGACAGGGATGATACGAACTTTCCTCTTTGTTTAACACCCGGACATTCCCTGAAACCTCGGTACGGGTATGATATATTTAAGATACGGATATATAAAGATAGATATATATATTAAGAAATATATTGCAAGTTATTATATTTGGTTTAATGTTTATTGTAAATCTAGAAAAGAGCTCTCATTTATCGACGTCCACTAAGGACAAACGCCATTTCCCTCTGCCCATAACAACTGTCTTTTGTTGTTTTAATGCATAAAATATTAAATATATGTGCATTGGATTCAGTTTTAAGTAAAATCTACGAACAACAACAGGGATTAACTGCATGAAGTGCTTTCCAAGGCACGGAGGGGTCTGGGTATAGGTACAATTGAAGGTCACCCATCCACTAACCGACTTCGGTAAGCATTGTTTAACCGTGATGCTGTTACTATTCAGGCACGGGCTCCTGGGTGGTTTATGTGAATGGTACAATAATATTCAATTTAATTAAAGCACAGAAAGCTTGCGTTTTTTCGACTTGTCGCCACTTTAATAATAGATAGCACCCGTACGAAGTGAGGGCGGCCCACGAGTCTATATAAATGAAAACGAAACGCTGTTTTACTTCTATAAGTATAAAAGGAGAAACTGACTGACTGACTGACATATAAACGTACAGCCGAAACAACTGAGACTATAAGGAACGTGAAATGTTGCATACCGCTTCCTTTAATAATGTATGGGAGCACTAAGAAGGGGTTTTTCTAAATTTATTCTTTAATGGTGTGAAAAAGGAGGATTTTTTTTGTATCAAAAATCTTATTCAGATTAGGGGAATTCAAAGCTTGTATGGAAGACTTTTAGCGCGTGGTCTAATATACTCGAAATTCAGTATTTAGCACCGAAAGCTGAGAATAATGTGTATCAAGGTTTTTCGAAAATATGCTCTTGACGGGGTGAAAAGGGGTAGTCAATTTTACAGGGGAGGATTTTACTGCGTGACCAGAGGGGTAATTCTCGTAATTTTAAGAACGTTCACAGTCTGATCTCAGTCTCAATCTGTCAAAAATACGTCTAATTTCCCTACATTTTGACAAGTTTTTGACATTTGTTTGTCGCCGAGATGAGACTGCGACTAGATTTTGAACGTTTTAAATTACGAGAATTGGCCTTCTGATCTACTTTAACCACTCTGCTCGACTAGATTTTGACATATGACATATCAGCTGACTCGACGGGATGTTGCGAGTTACGTCATGAAATTCAGTAAATTACATCAACTTTCAGCATTAAAATTTATTGAGAAAAATATGTTTCCGCGCTTATTTTATACAATATATTTGTGGCAAATATCTTTAATTATTTGTTGAGGTCGGTCAAACTTCGTTAGTCTACTACGAAAGTTGTATAAAATAGGTATTACTACACCTATCCACAAGGTAGGTACCTTAAACTCGCTGGAAATATGTACATAAACAACCTATTCTCTTGCTGAAAATATGCAAAAGGGAAAAATAAAGATATTATCATTCTCTCCGCGTTCTTACTTTTACCATTTTTCCTACTTAAACTACTTATAAAACGCAATCAAGTCTTGATAAAAATTACAAAAAATTGTGTTTCGACATGACACTTCTTAGTGCTGACCATCCGTCTAGTTTTCTTATTTCGATTCATAAATTGCTTAAAGCCTAATCGATAATCGGGATTTGCAAAAAAAAAATAGAAAAGGTGTAGAAACTATATATATCCTCTTTGGTATATTTTTCATGAATTTATTTATTTTTGAAATTATTCATTTTAATTACCGTACTTACACGTACGGTGTGGTTAGGTGCGTAATTTTTTATGGTTCCGTACGTCCAAATGAAAAAACGGAACCCTTGCAGGATCACTTGTGTCTGTGGGTCTTGTCTTCTTATTTGCTTCGAATCTACTGGACCGATTAAATTGAAATTTGGTACACATATGAATTTCTGTGACCCAAAGACGGACGTGTAACGTAAATAAATAAATTTTGAAAATGGGGTCACTCTTGGGGGCAAACTAGAAAAAAAAAAAATCTTTGCTGTACCTCTGTGTGACATATCAAATGAAAGGGCTTGTTGTGGGGTTTTAAATATATTTGCCTAGTAACTAAAACAAAAGTTATGTGGCCGTCTGTCTATATGCCGGTCGGTCTGCCTCTATGCCGTCTGTACAAACCTAAACTAACCGTAAAATCTAGATTTTGACCCATTTGCACCAGCCAGCCTTTCTTACAGGGTTAACGCGGGCGTTTTCGTGGACGCGCGTTGTGGGACGAAGTAGGCACTCCTTATGTCCCAAGCTGCCGTTCTGTAGCTTGGGATAAAATTTTAAGAACTGTAATCGTCTGATTTCTAATTTAAATGATCTGAAAATACTTTTACGGAACCCATAATTTCGTCATGTCAGTCTGTGCGTGCGTTCGGATGTCAATGCCATTAACCATTTTACTCGTAAACGTTAACGAGTGTTAATAACACTATATCGTATTCGTATTCTATGCACGCAAAATGGTGTAGTAAAATTACAATAAACATAATTAGAGGTAGCATTCCCCATGCATGTACCCGAGGGTTGAAAAAAATCTATGCACACAAGCATGTGGGGGGTATTGTTGGAACTCATAATTAACATTATAGATATATGAATAAAATTATAGATATAAAAATTTAGATATATGTTTCTAATTGATTTAACTTTTAAAGTCAATCGTTTTTGAGATATGGGATATTTTCGTTTAAAACTGCAGAATTAACTTGGTTTTTTACAGTTTTTTCGAGAACTTTTATGAAATAGGTACAAACTTATTTCTGCAGTCGATCAAATTAATGATATGCGCTGTGCATGCGTAAATATTCATCCAAGTACGGGACCTTTCGCTATGCATGGTCCGACATACACTTAGCCAGTTTTTTTTTTTTTAATTTCGTTGGGAAACCTCCACAAAAAGTAAACAATTTCTATTACTCAAGTAAACTAATATAAATAAAAACTACCAAGCTCATACAGCTAACAAAACATAATGAAATGTAAAATGTTTGCGGAATACTCATTTCCCAAACTTTTGCTAAGCCTATCTAAAAATGTATACTGGGCATTCTGTAGAAAACTATTAGAAAGTATCAAAAATTAATAATTGCACAAAAAATAAAAATAATTTTGAATAGCAAGCGCATTCCGAATATAAATTCAAATATAGAAACAATTCGGCGCGAAATTGAATAAATGACTATGGTCATAGGTCAGGTAGGTTATTGACTCAGTTTCAATATAATGTCCAAAAAACGATTGAAATTACATTAAGAAAGCATTATTATAAATAATGCGTGTTGTATTTAATGCTTAAAATAATTTTATTTCAATTTCTGAGAATCGATTTCTGACATTCGTCACATTAATTACTCGGGTCAATCGAAATTAAAAAAAAAAATCGTTTGGCATAATCGCTTTCGCACATCATTACGATAAAAAAAAACAACAATGGTCGGCGATTTTGAACAAAAATTAAGTAGTGGTAATGAATAATACGTGTTATTGGACCTGTGTTTCAATATTACGTTAAGATTTGGGCATTTTCGTATTTTTTATAATATTTGTAATAATATTTTTCACATTTTACATCTTATCTACATGTGTGTGTGTGACTTTTGTGAAAAGTAAAAATGTAAACACGCACGATTGGCGCGAAACTTCGACTTTAGATATCAAAAAACTACATTACCACTACTTATTTAACATGAACAATGGATGAATTCGTCAAATAATTAAATCATGTATTATTCATTGCCCCTCTGGTGGAGTTCGGATTTTCGAAATCCCCAATTTTTATGTTTTTTAGGCTCGACCACCACTGTCATCAAAATGGCGATTATCGCATTTACAGACATGAATTTAATAAAAGTAAATTAATAAACTTGCGCGCTAAATATGGAAGATTGAATGGCGATAACATATGAGTTTTTTATCCAACTCTCTTAATTAACGCACATTCATAAGATTTGATGGGTAGCATAATCAATATTTACATTATCAGTAAGGGTGTCGTATGTCGTCATTTCAAGGTCCAATGGGACCCGTTACTGAGCCAGCGGAGGTTCGTGTGTTCGGGTCCATTCGGGGGCGCTACCGAACTATACGGTTAAATAACGCATCACCCTAAAGGTCAAACAGCCTCTGCGATTTATGCTAGCCTAGTACCGAGTGGCTGAATCCACGGTATAACTTCCGCATTCGATTTCGAAATAGAACAAGTTTGATGGTACAGGTAAATTTTTGTCTGACTAGGTTCTGAAGGACAATTCCCGCATTTTTAAGAACGTTCGCATTTTAATCTCAGTCTCAATCTTTCAAAAACACAATCAATTTACATACATTTTTGATATGTTGTTGATATCGATTGTCGCTGAGAAGAGATTGCAACATGGATTTAAACTTCTTTTTTCACGTTTGACAGTTTTTTTACGAAATAACCGTCAACATTTCAAAATTATTTCTCGAATAAAGTTATCAGATGATTGAAAAATCAGCATATACACAGATATATTCTATCTACGAGTATATCTATCTTCTATATATATATATATATCTGGTGGAGTTCGGATTTTCGAAATCCCCAATTTTTATGTTTTTTAGGCTCGACCACCACTGTCATCAAAATGGCGATTATCGCATTTACAGACATGAATTTAATAAAAGTAAATTAATAAACTTGCGCGCTAAATATGGAAGATTGAATGGCGATAACATATGAGTTTTTTATCCAACTCTCTTAATTAACGCACATTCATAAGATTTGATGGGTAGCATAATCAATATTTACATTATCAGTAAGGGTGTCGTATGTCGTCATTTCAAGGTCCAATGGGACCCGTTACTGAGCCAGCGGAGGTTCGTGTGTTCGGGTCCATTCGGGGGCGCTACCGAACTATACGGTTAAATAACGCATCACCCTAAAGGTCAAACAGCCTCTGCGATTTATGCTAGCCTAGTACCGAGTGGCTGAATCCACGGTATAACTTCCGCATTCGATTTCGAAATAGAACAAGTTTGATGGTACAGGTAAATTTTTGTCTGACTAGGTTCTGAAGGACAATTCCCGCATTTTTAAGAACGTTCGCATTTTAATCTCAGTCTCAATCTTTCAAAAACACAATCAATTTACATACATTTTTGATATGTTGTTGATATCGATTGTCGCTGAGAAGAGATTTAAACTTCTTTTTTCACGTTTGACAGTTTTTTTACGAAATAACCGTCAACATTTCAAAATTATTTCTCGAATAAAGTTATCAGATGATTGAAAAATCAGCATATACACAGATATATTCTATCTACGAGTATATCTATCTTCTATATATATATATATATATATATATATAAAGAAGAAAAATCAATTGCTGTTCGTTAGTCTCGCTAAAACTCGAGAACGGCTGGGCCGATTTAGCTGATTTTGGTTTTGAAATGTTTGTCGTAGTCCAGGGAAGGTTTAAACGGTGAGAAAATATGGGAAAATTGCGAGGAAGATAGTAAAAACAACAATTTCATTTTCCCATATAAACTGTTCTACCTACTTTCCTGTCAAACATTTGACGATCGTCCCTTCGGTACGGTAGACTCGGGTCCACTCGAATTGAAGCACGTATTAAATTAAGGGTTTTGGATCGACAATATACACATATCCACATTACTCGGATTATCTAGGATTAGTAGGTTAGGAGTAGGGTAAGATTAGGGTAGGAGAAGGGGAGGGTAGGAGTAGGGTAGGAGTAGGGTAGGAGTAGGGTAGGGTAGGAGTAGGGTTAGGAGTAGGTTAGGAGTAGGGTAGGAGTAGGGTAGGAGTAGGGTAGGGGTAGGGTAGGGGGTAGGACACCACGCGAACGAAGTAGCGCTGGGCAACTAGAAATAATTTATATGGCAAAACAACGTTTGCAGGGTCAGCTAGTATATAATAATAAAATTACGGCCGCGCTGGTGTCGAGCCTGAGAATCCGTATCCTAACCTAATAACGCTACGCGTTCGTTTTACCAGGAGGACAGGATTTGTAAAGAGCTTACATCAACCATGAAGTTATTCTCAGTTCACAGCGCGGCCGTGAAAATGTTACGATTTCTTTTTACAATAGTGTTTATACAATTTTCTTGGTGTGTACTAACGTTTGTTTAAAACTTGTTACTACTTTTTATTAAGGCAAATCTTTAATAAAAAGTAGTAACAAGTTTTTAACAAACGTGCGTGCAAGGTTTGTGCATAAAACGTTCAAATCTAGTCGCAGTCTCATCTCGGCGTCAAACAATTAATGTCAAAAACTTGTAAAAATGTAGGGATATTTGACGCATTTTTGACAGATTGAGACTGAGATCAAACTGTGAACGTTCTTAAAATATAAGAGAAAAAAAAATTAATTCAAATGTAGTTCTCATTTTTGCAATTTGTTGATCAGTTATATTAGGTTTGATGTCGATCAAAATATGATACGCGATCGCAACAAGTATGTATTCACAGAATTATTATTACTACAGTGCGTTCATTTTCACGGTCGTAGCATAATAAAATCTGCTACGAGTGCTACGACCGCGTAGCCGTCGTAGCCGTGACGTCACTTACATCGTAGCAATGTCTTAACTTTGAATAGGCAATGTATTGTAATTAGAAGAAATAAAAACCACACTGAGGCAAACCTTCAGTCCAATTATAGATCCGCTACTAGTATGCCTCAAAAGACCAAATAAAGAAACTGTAGCGGTATCTACAACGCCACATGTGAACAACGCGTCATACTGACGTCACGCAAATCCTGCATCTTGCAAGCAGAGTTTACCGCGCAATTAGCATAGATACAATTCGTATAACATCAATCATTGAGCAGTTGCCCGTCAGACACAACACCCGTCTGGTTGGAGGATCCTCCCTTTTCTATGGAGGATGACTGAACTTTACACCCTCTTCCTCATACCTCGAAAAAATTCAATTCAATTCAATTTATTTATTTGTATACATAGGTTACAAAGTTGTTACAGTCAAATATATTACGATCTCTATGTCCTACCAGTTAATGGTATACAAATAATAATAAAATAATGATATAAATTAATAATGTCAGATAAAAGCATTAGATTACATAGTCAAAAAAAAAAAAATACCTGTCAACATGGTTATTTTGTAAGTAGGTTTGTACAAACACTTGTACACGTCAATCATATTTAAAACTAGATGACGTCGGCGTTTCCTATCTGACTAGTCTGAGAAGAAAGGCCGAAACAAACTCAGACGTCACAGTCTCTTTTAAAGTCCAGACATAATCTTGGTCAGATCATATGAAGACCATGTAGGTCGATGTCTGAGATGGTCTTTTGAGGAAAGAACCACACAGATTGAGAAGACCTTTCCAGTCAGTGCACGCATATGTCAGAAATCGTGCAGCTCAACTCAAAACTTAAGGAGCTCAACGATTCGACGAACAATACCAAAGAAAGGACATTTGGGTAGGCCACATTAATTTCTCAAACTGCCAGACCATGACAAAAACTAACAGAACAGAGAGAAAAATAAAAAATAAAATGACCCACATAGTCTTCACATTCACAATAATTAAAATAATAGAATACTTTACAAAGTAAGCAAATGTCATAGATCAAATTCATTAATGTCAGTGTATATAAATAAAACAACAACAAAACAAAAAAATAAAAACATTCAATATGTAAAAATTGGAAGCAGTTTAATTCCAAGCCTTTTTGTCCTCGATATAAGCCTTAACGGTATAAAAGGCTTTCTGGCACAACTTACGTTTAATGAATGATTTGAATTTATTAAGGCTTAGATCTTGAACGAGGCTTGGAACTTTATTGTAGAAGCGTATAAATAAATTGCCATCTGGACAAGCCACCTATTTTCCTGAGCCTTGTTGTATGTAGGTACAACAAATTTGTGTTACACTATAGATAGATTGAATTACACTAAACTGCGAGAGGAATCAATGTATACAACAGAACTGGCTGCTAACCAATGTGCTGCACACCCATAATAACACCCTTTGATAGACAAAATCCACCCAGTTTAGCAATGTAAAAAAAAACACCGAACGCTTTCGAAACAATAATGAAACTAGTAAGTTATAGTGACTCCTTCAGACTTTAGGACGAAGAATTTTGGATATAATAATGTAAATAGGGGCGATACCTAGTAATTGCTTATTATAATTTGTGGTAAGGTGGGGTTATTATTTCCGCACATTACCACTGACCACCTTTACTCCGTTATCTTAGCACAGATACTTGCGGATATGCAGCTTCCACTACTTTAACAAGTTAAAAGAGCTCAAGAAGTTCCAACATAAAACTACAACAACTTTTGAATATATTTTTTTTTTAATTAAGTTTTTTTATTATTTACAAGATAATACTAAAATAACAAAATAATATCCTAAATTAAATAAAACTATTTACAAACTAAAATATAGCGTCGAAAAATTCATCGACATCGCTGTCGACTGGTAATGTACCCAAAACACTGGCGGCATTGCCACGTTGTATGGCAATGATTAGCCTCTGGCCAAGATAAAAGCCAACCCCCTGGATCATGGCAAGTGTCAACCACTCTTTTCGAAAAAAAAATTAATTACTTTGACAGCTTTCAGTTCAGGTTTATCAAATAACATGATCTCCTCCAATTTCTCGCTACACCATCATATGATAATTTATATAAAACGGCATTGTAACCGCCTCATTGATCCAGGGCTAAATTAATGTTATTGATGATTTCTGAACTATTTACACGAACTACCTCAATTATTTACGGATTATCAAATACATATTATTCAATATTTTGTTACAAATATACAAAATGTAATTTAAAATGATTTTGAAGTGTTTAAAAGTTTGAAGTTCAAAAAATGGGCACATGTAGGACTCGAACCTACGACCTTCGCGTTTCAAACGCGATGCTCTATTCCATCCAGCTGAGCTAATGTGCCACTAGAGATGAATTCCAAATTTGCGTTCTGTATCGTCCCTCTGAGTACATTCGGCGACAGCAGCGCTCGACACCCTTCAAAGTAAACGGCTGCAGTTGCGGACAGATGTGGAACTACTTGCACACGCATAAACCCTTTTGAAGGTCAGGGACGCAAGTCATTTAAGTCGTGCAAGACAGATGGCATTGATTTCCGTCGAACTTTTGCATATTTGTTTTTAATTAATTGTGATTTTCAGAAGATACTTGTATTGCTTAAAGTCTTTACTGAAGATGTAATGAGGTACCTACCTAATGACTATATTCGGAGCCACCTTAGATTATTACCACCTTATTCAAAGTACCGACCAAATTTGTCTGTAGATTTACATGAGACAACTATCGTATTTTTGGCAAAACTTACTATAAGTAAAAACACAAAGCAGTCCACACCTATCCAAGTGCTATGCTCCAATCCTTTTTTTTTTTTCAGGATGGTAAATCATCAAATGACTCCTCCCGCTCTGGGTGGAGCAGAAGGGAGTGTCAGACTCTTACTGACTAGAACCCACCCGTGTTCCTTCCTTAGCCCTTTATGTTCCAGGGCAGCGGTAACCCTTTCGGACGATCCCGCTACCCTGGCAGGCTTCGGCCCTGTCGGGCCCCGTCACTTCTGCTTACATCTCTTTGAGGCGCACGTGGAACACATACGCGCCGTCCGGCACGGGCCTGGTCCTGATCGGACGGTGAGTAACCCATTACTCACCGCCCGCAGGCCCGCGCCTACGGTGGCCGGGAGTCGTCACGCGGCTCCCGACGCCGGGAGCATCTCCCGCGGCGTCTGAGGCGTGAGGTGCATTCCCTCGCCCACCCCGCCACCTCCTTCGCTAGCATGACTGCTTCGCAGAAGGAGGTGACTGCCTCCCACTCCCTCTCGCCCCGGACCATGGCTTGAACCAGGGCCGGACGCGAGAGGTCGCCGCCGCTGCCGATCGCCTCTACGAGGACACGGCGGTGCTCTGCCCAAGCAGGGCAGACCTCCACCGTATGCTCCACCATGTCCTCTGGGCGATCCTGACAGTGGTGACACCCGGGCGTCTCCTCCCGCCTGATGATGTGCAGGAACCTCCCGAAACATCCGTGTCCGGAGAGGACCTGCGTCAGGCGGTAGGTGAGAACGCCGTGACGTCTCTCTAGCCACTCCTCAAAGAGGGGTCTTACCGCCGCTATCGTGGCGTGCCCTGCGCTGGGTTGCGATAGTCGCTCCTTCCATGCCGCCATGAGATCACGCCGGAGGTTCGTCCGCTCTGCCGCGGTTTGCCGCGGATACGGAGTTTCCCCCCGGCGTAGTGCCTCCGCGCGCCAATCATACAGGCGCGCGAGTACTATCGCCTCCAGATCCCATAGCGGCAGTCCGGCAAGGAGGCTTGGTGCCTCATGCTCCAATCCTTAAACTCGCTTTTAGTTAAAGTAAAATAAAGTAACCTATCGTCGCACTACAACATAGTGCGAATCGCGAAAAATGAAATTCAATGTTGTACAAGACACAAAACTTTAATAAGTAGGAAAACTTTCAACTTATTTCTTCAATTTTAGATCTTTATCATACTGACTATAACTGTCAAGTATCTATTCTTTGTTGATATAACTAGTACTCAACCTTATGTGTAATTTTTGTAACTTATTATGTTTATCATAGTTAAAACTCACGGTCAAAACTACTTTTGACTGCAAAGAGCATTTAACTCATAAGTCAACAACTTTCAATTACTATCATTTATTTGGAAACCTGTTGCCCTAGTAGGTTCTTGTTGTGCCCTTTTAAAACTATTTTTTTGTAGTGATTCTACATATACCAGATGACTTCGAACATGTATTGCTTAGTTTAAATCAAACCCTGCGAGGTGATTGCGTAACATACATAAACTGAAAATTTATCGCATTTCCCTTCATTTTAACAGTTCAGCCACGTTCATTGTGTTATTTACGATAGTTAGCAGACGAATTTATTAAACCTACTAGTTTCCGCCCGCGACTTCGTCCGCGTGACAGTCTTGTACCCCGCCCCCACCCTATCGCATCGCATCGTTCGCCCGCACTATCACTTCGTTTTCGCTTAGTTCTCTTTCTGACTGTATTCATTTTAGCCTAGCGTGATGTTGGACTGACCCGAACGTTATCATACTTATTTTGTTGCCGAGTTATTTTAAAATGATGATATCTCCTAAGATGTTGATTGAAATCAAGTGATGTCAAGGGCAATTTTGTTCACAATTAAATATACTTGTGATGAATGACGTATTTATTTGGATAAGGATTATCATTTGGATAAGGATACTATGTTGATAAAACACCTTCGCAAATAATGCATTAATTTCTAACAAATCTGATTACCATAAAAAAGGTTATAGTGAGTCAATCTTAAAAGATAGACATATGCTGTCGCGGACTTTTTTTATAACTTTTAAGAGGAACAATTCCATCGTACATATTTTTTGCGTAACTTTAACCGTTTACGAAGCGCACGCAACGAAAGCTCTCAAAAGGAATCGTTTTTCCCGTTTTTGCAACATATTCCCTTGATGATCCGCTCCTATTGGTTGCAGCGTAATTTTATATAGCTTATAACCTTCCTCATAAATTGAGCTATCAAATGCAAAAATAATTATTCAAATCCGACTGGTAGTTCCAGAGATTACATCATTATTCCCCGTACATACACACAAACAAACAAACAAATTTTACCGCTTTATAATATTAGATCAGAAATGTCCTTCAAAACTGTCGGATTGTAATTGAAACTGTGTTACGCAATTAGGGTGGTATTTATTTTCCAGTTTTTCAAATTTAAAATTGCCGTTTTGGAGTGCTCTCTAACTACCTCCAATTTGACATATCAATCAAATTGCAAGACTTTTGCCTAAACAATGAACGGTGGTTGATAAGATACTGAAGACAGAATGTATAAAACGTATCCTATTTACGAAGTAAGCAGATCTACATATTATTGTATTAAATTTTTATGTAAGTGAATACTATTTACTAATGAAACTAAAGAGTTTGTTTGAACGCGCTGATCTCTGGAATTATCAGTCGGATTTACAGAAACTGCAAAACTTATGTATAAACTAACTTGGTTAACTAGCTAAGTTTTGAATTTCACAGGCTACGTTGATAAATCAGCGAAAGTAATGCAAAAAGTAGTTTGAAAAGTTCTCTACCTCAAATTCTCAATTCAGAACCATTCAGTGGAGTGCTTCCTACGAAGCCAGCGCAACTACGATGTTGAATATTAGGAACCCATAAAGCATTTAGAGTACCGCACCAGAGTGAAGTTCCCGCGTTGAGTGCTACAACACGAAGTCAGTCCTTACGATTTTGAATACTAGGAGCCCATAAGGCATATGCAACTATAATATGTTCAGATTCAGTTGTCAAAACGTAGCAAGAACCTTTGAGGTCAGTCCTTACGATTTTGAATACCAGGAGCCCATAAGGCATACGCAACTATAATATGTTCAGATCCAGTTGTCAAAACGTAACAAAAACCTTTGAGGTTTTCTACCATTCTTCTCTCTATATTCTGTTTCACACATACAGGAACAGACCATAATTGTGTTTAATACGTATTTACTTACAGCAAGCAATTTAGGTTTGAAACTTATAAAGTTACAACAAAACGGTGTTACACGTAACTTTTCTTCTTATGAAATGTCATGAATATAGAAATATGGTAAGATTAATAATGAAAATAGAGCACACAATGAAGCACTGAAGAACTAGTAGTAATTTTTATGCCGGATTATACTGTAGTTATTTTTATTTTACTAAAGAATGAACGATGCTAACGAAATTGCAGGAAACCCCTGAATCTCAGTTATATTGATGCTTTTGAACATAATTTCATGTTTCCATATCCAAGGTAATAATAGTAATGGTAATTAAAAAGCACTTAAAATCCCAAAATATAGATAGCTGGCCGTAATTACTTTAGTTCAATCTCAGATTTGCTGCCACCAACTGCATTAGACTGCTTGAAAAGTGAAGGACCAAACCCCATAATTATACTCGTAATTAGGAACATATGGTGGTGACCCGCTCGTCAATAATGAACTACGAAAGCAACCAATCCATTTTAAAATTAGTTACAAAATCATTTTAAAATGTCAAAAAAATCATGATTATAATTTCTTATCCAATTATCAAAATGAAGCTACTACATTGCAAGGGCATTTATTACTACCAGATCTAGCTAAAGATTTACTTTTCAATTTCCCTCGTGTGCTAACGATTATGCCTGTTTTTTATGTCAGTAATTTTGCAATATAGTAACTAAATGCTTTGTGAAATGCCTTTAAAGGCTTTAGATGATTAAACTCTTTTTGAGTTATGTAGTGCTGGTGAAACAGACGCGCGTTGCGTTACCATGGTAACGGACGCTTGAAACCTTCTTGTAAAAAGAGTAAACAGAATATTGTTTATTTCTACTTTTAATTGAAAATTCCTTACTGACCTATGTGAACTGCGTTAGTTTGACAGGGATAGAATGAGAGTATCACACAGAATATTGGTGATTGCTATCTAGAGGATCCCGCGATATTCACGGTGTTCACTCTGTGCTGCGTAAGTTTAGGTATTCGAAAGTCAACCACGATACAAAAGGTATACATGGCTCGACTACCAGGGTAACATTAAACACAAGAGCTAATTTGCAAAAATATTATACAAACCTATAAATACAAACTGGTGGTCAAGTAAACAATACTCGTAGTTGGCACTGTTTGCAATTTTCCTTTTACTATTCAAAATACAATGACATGCGGATCTGTTACTAAAACAATGCATTCCATTACTATTTTACATTTTTGATAAATGTGTTTAGTGAAACAAATTGAATCTACTTAGTAAAAACTTATGTATCAATTACCGTAACCATTCGACTTTTTTTACTGAAAATAAACGGGTTCTATTTCTGAGTCAAATGGGTTATTTATTTTTTAATCTAGCTTTTCCAAATCTAGAGAACTCCAAATAGTAAACTTGTTTGTTTAGAAGTTTTCTCCCTTTCAATAATTCAAATTTGTCCATTCTGACCCATTTCAATACATCACTTGGTGTAGACGACTCATTATAAATCACTTTATTCAAATTACTTTAAACACTTTCGAAAAGGGGGAAATTTATGCGTTCTTTTAAGTCCTTAAAAGAATACATTGATTCACGATGCTGGCTCGCGATCACGTTGGCTGCAATATTCACGAAGTTAGCAATGTTTTCATAACAACTTATGTGTGTTATTATGAACTCTTTCCAAATCTGGTGTCCTGATCAAAGAAACAAATTACGTTAATATGGTTACGGATGTTTTGACTCAGCAACATGAAAGGGGGGGTGGGTGGAGTACACACGCATGCAGGATAGGCAGGTATTTATTTACATTCATGCTCTTTCTCACTAAGGCGGAACTAGTCAGACAAAGATAGTGCGCTAAAAACACCCTGTACCAAATTCATGGCGAAAGTCATACCCAGGTTCCAGTCGCTCGGTACTAGGATAGTATAACATCACAGAAGCAGGATCTGTTTGATCCTTAAAAAGCTAAAAACTCAGAAAATCTGTTCGTTCGAGTCTGCCGACGTTAAGGAACAGAGCGGAGAGGAATAGTATGGAGCGGACCATGTCCGTTGACCAACCCGTATATAGTTCTATCCTCTATTAATACTTACTATAAGACACATTCAGCAGTTGTGTGTGGTTTTTCCCAAGTAACTGATTGTAGTAGTGAGGTTTTAAAAGTCAAATCGAAATGGTCAAAAGTAAATGAATCCTCCGTATGTAATGTTCACATATTAACTCGTCAAAATGATAGAACAGCAGATTCCGTTTTTGTCCCGTAGTAAAAATTGATCATAATTTTATTATGGGTTCATCTAGTTATTTTAATTACACCTTGTGCAGCAAACTTCAAAAATTTTTTATTAAATAAATGTTCATATTATTATTCCCTTTATTTCATTTAAATACTTACAAATTACATTTTTTAACAAAAACATAAACACACACAAACATAAACACACAAACATATTTTAACAAAAAGATAAAAAAAAATCATTAAAAATATAAAAAACTAGCCCACCGGTATCGGGAACAGGGTCCAAGCTACCGACGGTCAGGGCTCCAGAGAGAGGAACCTCCTGACAATGCAAGCCGTGTCCAGAAGTCCCGCTTTCTGAATCAAGGCCTTGATCCAGCCGCCAACGAAAGCCTCCTCAGGTGTTGGTCGAGGCTCTTGGCTATTGCCCATTGGCTTTCACTACTATCGGCACAATGGTTGCTGAGTCCACATGCCACATGTGGACATAATTATGGGTTCATCTAGTTATTTTAATTACACCTTGTACAGAAAACTTCAAACATTAAAAAAAAGTACATAGTTACAGTTATTGTACGTCCACCTTTAACAGACGTCACGTAAGGCCGCAAAGTAGTCAAGGGTGTGACGGTACATGAGAACATATGATAAGTTAAAGGAACCTACAGAGACCTATCAGCCTAACAGTCCCTACGACCCTAAGCCCTATAAGCCCTACAGCCCTAACCTATCATATACCTAGTATGTGATAAATAAATATATAAATAAGTTCAGGATGTCTGCACCATGCGACCTAAGGTTGCAGACGGATTGTGGACAGGATTTCCAGGTTCAGAAGGGGTGAACTCACTGCCAGTCCCGCAGACTCACGAGACTGATCAGAGATGGCTAAAGGTGTCTTGGCCACATTGAGGGGTAATGAGACAAAATCAAAATCAAACTCAAAATCAAAAGCCATTTATTCAAATTAGGCTGAGAATCAGCACTTTTCGAACGTCAAAATTACAAAAGACAGTCCCCCAAAAACGCCCGCCCTTCGCCACTTCCTAGTGCTATCGCTGGGAAGAAGAAGTGGCGGAACAAACTCCCCAGCAGCACAGCTGTCTGTTCAGTTAGAATATAGTTAGTTGCATGTATACAATACTAGGAACCTATGTTCAGTAATGAACATTACAAGAAGCTTAAATTATTTGCCATATTATGTCAGCTAGCCACGCCAATATACCAACAAATATAATAAAAACTATACGTACTCAAGCTAAAAAATAATTAATTAAAATAAAAATAAAAACTCACTACCTAACTAAAAGCCTCCAGGCATAAAGGGCGTGACAGCTTACACAATGCATTGCTGGGTTCGTCACCTAGCTGTCACTTGCAGTCACAGATGATGAACTAGGACCATCGATGTGAAATAAATAAGTGAGTTAATACTAATAACGGTAACCTGTCAGTACCTAAGCTAATTCTGGAGAAAGAACATGAACATTGTCTTGAGTTAATTAGGGCGACCAACTATTCTTATCGTGTAAGTAGTCGTTGATGGAATAGTAAGCCTTTGAACAAAGGTTGGATTTTACTTGAGCTTTAAACGCATTAAAAGGCAAGTCTAGCAAAGAAGAGGGTATCTTGATATAAAAGGTTATACCAAGCCCAACAAATGAGTTATGAACCTTATGAAGCCGGTGAAAGGGGGCACGTAGTTTGTCCTTATTTCTAGTGTTAACACTGTGAATATCACTGTTTTTAGTGTACAAGTGCAAATTTTGCCTAATATATAGGATGTTAGCGAAGATGAATTGTGATGCAACCGTGAGAATACCAATATCTTTAAAAAAAATCTCTTAGAGAAACTCTGGCACCTAGCTGGTAAATTGCTCGAACAGCTCGTTTTTGAAGGACAAATATATTTTGTATATCAGCGGCTTTGCCCCACAGCAGAATACCGTAGGACATAACACTGTGAAAATAACTGAAATAGACTAAACGAGCTGTATCAACGTCAGTGTATTGTCTTACTTTCCTGACGGCGTAGGCAGCCGAACTGAGCCTTCCTGCTAGACTTGATATATGAGGTCCCCACTGAAGTTTGGCATCTACTGTTAGTCCTAGAAAAATTGCCGAGTCTACTGTTTCAAGCACCTCTTTATTTAAGACGATGTTGGGTCCTAGATTTCTGACATTCGGTAAGGCGAACTTTACACATTTCGTTTTCTTGGCATTGAGAACTAGGTTATTTGACGTAAACCAATCTGTAACTATTGTGAGTGCACTGTTTACGTCGTCAAAATCTTGTCTATTCCTGTCTACTTTAAAAATAAGAGAGGTATCATCTGCAAACAGTACAACGTCACAGATGCCCTTCAAATGGAATGGTAAATCATTGATATAAACTAAGAACAAGAATGGACCCAATATTGAGCCTTGCGGAACACCTAACTGAACTGGTAGCCCGGAAGATTTCGCGCCATTAACATCTACACATTGGACCCTATTATGTAAATATGAAATTATTATGTTGATAGCCTCGTTTCTGACACCGTAATGATGTAACTTACGCAAAAGCGTGTCATGGTGCACGCAATCAAAGGCTTTAGAGAGATCACAGAAAACTCCAATAGCATTTTGCGATTTCTCCCATGCGTCAAATATGTGTCTCAGCAGAGCAACACCCGCGTCTGTAGTTGAACGACCCTTTGTAAAGCCATATTGATCATTATGGAGGAGGCTGTTTAAATTAAAATGTCTTAGCAACTGCTTGAGTATTAACTTTTCAAATATTTTGCTAAATGCAGGTAAAATAGAAATAGGCCTGAAATTGCCAACGTCATTCTTATTACCTGATTTAAATAATGGTATGACTTTACTACTCTTCATGAGGTCAGGAAAAGTTCCTAAATCAACACATTTATTAAAAGTAACAGCTAGATAGGGGGCTACGATGGCTATTATATTACTTAAAAGTTTAATGGAGATGCCCCAATAATCACCGGTGTTTTTAGACTTAAGTGTATTAAAAATATTAACTACATCACGTGGGGTTACATGTTCGAAACTAAATAAAGGACTACATTTAGGTACACTACTATGCAAAAGGTTTTCAGCTTTAGACGGGGACGAATTTAAGGAGCGAGTCGTATGGAACTAGTGATTAAAAAAAAACATCAGTAGTTCCATTATTTTCAGATTCTTTTAAAATGGAACTAGTGATTAAAAAATACATCAGTAGTTCCATCATGGAACTGTTAATGGTACTAGTGGCAACGAAGCGTAGTTATCGGTATGTTGGCAAAAAACTCATTAAATGCCTCAGCTACGTCAGCTGCATTATTAACTAATTTGTTGTCGACCATAATCTCAAGTTGTTTTTCTTGTTTAACAGATTTACCAGTTTCATTGTTAATAATTTTCCAAGTGGCTTTTACTTTATTATTAGAATTTTTAATTGTATCGCCTAAAAATTTTGATTTAGCAAAAGCACTAATCTTTTTGAATAATTTTGAATAATTTTTGACATACTCTAGGAAAGGAGTATCAAACCTGTATTTTTTCAAACCATATAACAAGAATATAAAATTCAAATCTAATTTATTTACAATATGTTACAGCTTATATACTACTTTTTCTTAACACACACTATTATACATAATCTTTGTGTCCTATGCGTGTAAGATGCAACCAAATCATTCATTAATCTGGGTCGCGCGTAAGCCAGGCGAAGTGCTGAGTCAATGTCCAAAGGTAACATTGAACAGTTATTTATGTTTATAAATGCTTGTGATAACAAAAATCCTAGAGACATCCACATCAACGCTGCTATCTATGGTGCATTTTATCAAAACAAATAGCGGTCATTGATCATCTTCATTTGTGATTGGCACACAGCTTTATTTTTATTTTTTACTAGCTCTTATCCCACTGCTGGGCAAAGGCCTCCCTACTCTCCTTCCACCTCTCTCTGTCCAGAGCTGCCAAGGACCAATCTTTATTGAAGTAGTCCAGCTCTTCCCGCCATCTCCATCTGGGCCTGCCGCGATGTCGTTTGCCATTAAGCGGGACCAATCAACGGGCACACACCTAAAAAATTGTATTGATTCGTTCTTGTAATTGGTTGAATAATAATTGGTAGTGATTTTATCAGAGAAGAATAATATTTTTTTACCGAACCAATCGGATTGTAAAATTCCGTGTTAGAGCACAAGCAAATTTAAGCTTATATGCGAATGGTGCAATCCATCATAAATTATCTAAAAATCTATCAAACTGTGTCATCATAATTTATCAATCAAGTTAAAGTCGTGCTAACATCGTTTGCTCACTGCACAGGCCACAGTGGCAGTGGTCCAGGGTCCACCAATTGAGTTTTACTAGCAAACAAAACAAAAATATTAATGAAGAAATACAAGGAAAAGAACATGAAGCACGTATTTTCAGATATACGTTCTTCATTTTAGCTCTCTTAACAGCCACCTCAGCAGTGCCTACGTTACTTCCAGGATTTACTCGGGGAGACCCATGGGAATCCTCATGTGAGATAGATAACGAAAACAATAACATCGATTCTCGAAATCTACTCTAATTTATTTAATTAACTTTATAAACCGCATTTTTAATAAATTGGCGAAAACACAAACTTTTTAATACATTGGTGGACAGGTATTGACGATTTTAGTCCTTTAGAAATTATGACAAAAACAATTTTTGAAATCTTCCTATAAGTACACTATAACTTTATGGAAATTGAGTCGGAGAGGATCGGGTGGTGCGTAGAGAGCTACCTCCCCCCACCTGCCTACCTCCCTACTTCCCCCACTTGAATTCTGTTGCATAGCTGTACGGATGTATGCACCTAAGTACAAATGCGGACGCAGTTGAGATGGAAATCAGACGGCCCAGCGGGCTCGGCCGTACGGCCAAGCTCGTTGCGCTGTTTCATAAACAGAACAACCGGCCAAGTGCGAGTCGGACCCGCGCATCGTACCTTGGAAGGAATTTTTTTTTATATTTCAAAATTAAGTTTGTAATTTTTTTGGCCTGCTTACATAAGTTTATTACTAAAGTGTTTCTGTTGTATAATTAAAAACTGTGCTAGATTCAAAAATCATTTTTTAAAATCTTATTTTACTTATTTTACCATGTTGGTAAACAACCCTAAAAAGTATAAATTTCATGTTATGCCTACTAGATTTTTTTTAAACTCGGTGCTACTGTAGCTTGGGTACTTAAATTGATGATCTTTTTCTTTGTTGGCAACGTTTGAACGAAACAAATAATTGTGTAACATAAAAAATGAGATAAGTTACGAATGTTGTGGATATACTGACTGATTAACAAAATACCAAACAATGAGATTAAGTTGCAAGCAAAGAGGACCATTTTTAACCGACTTCAAAAAAAGGAGGAGGTTCTCAATTCGGTTGTATTTTTTTTTTTTTTTTTTTTTTTTTTTTTTTTTTTTTTTTTTTTTTATGTTTGTTACCTCAGAACTCCGTTGTTTATGGATCGATTTGCAAATTTTTTTTTTAACTTTAAAGGATATACTTCCAGATTGGTCCCATTTTTTTTCAAAATCCAGTTCTGATGATGGGATCCATGAGGAATCGAGGGAACTCCTCAAATATTATAGGCAACTATATAGTAATTTTAATATTTTCATCGAGAAATCAAGCGTTTACAGTCAAAAAGTAACATTTGATGAAGTGGAACTGGTGAAGAAGATCAGATATGGCTAACGGAACTTGTCACTCGCATAGATATCACAATAAAGATAGTTAAGCAACTATGACAATACAAATAAACATACAATCCTGAATAGTTATATTGAAAAGGTTATCATTGAACTGATCTGATGATCATGATGGAGCCGGAAGACAGGTACCGGAACTCCGTAATTAATCAACGTATTCTAGCCGTGTTTGGGCTTATTAGAATTGTCGTGAAATGCACTTTGGCTATAAGTTACTATCGAACTGATCTGATGATGGAGCTGGAAGGTGGAAGGTTGGCATGAGAACTTCAAAATAAAACAATGTATCCTAGCAGTATTTGGGCTTAGAACTGTCATGAGATGCACTCTGAATACAAGGTGCCATTGAAAATCTAATTTTGATGTTATCATCAAAACAACTTCTGAAATATTAAAGGCATTTTGCTTACAATGTTTAAAAAAAATCGCTTTTATTATTTACTAAAATAAAATTGTATTCTTGGTAGTATGCACACGTTTCCACGCCACCTATGAGGTAGTGTGCTGGGCGCGTTTTTTTTAATGTGGTTTCCCCGGTAGGCCTATTCCATGGCACGTTATGTGTTGTCTTGATTATCAGATGGCAGATTCCGCAACCTTGTTATCTCTGTCATCGCTCGATCATCGTGTGGTCGATTCAATAATTTATTGGCGTCTAAATCTGATAACACTATGCCTTCCAAACTTCTGACACGACTTAGCGCGACATATACACACATCAACACGGTCTAGGGATATTTAAAAAAATGCGAATTACTATTAATGTGTTAATAGAAAAAAACAAATTTTAAATGACATATATATATTAAAAGAAATGTTATTTAATACTCTACCATTTTTTTAAATAAACGTTTACTTAGTTTACAATTTCAGGATTTTATGAAAAGAAAAAGAATAATAGACCGAAACCGTATTTGAATTAACTTTTATTTTTTAAGAAAAATCAAAAAAAAGAAAAATCATTTAATTGGTGTTAATGAACTTGGAGTTAATAATCTGAGAAAGCGCCCATGAGGTTCATAACACATCGGCAACGATTTGGCATGCTCAGAACAAGGTTGTCAATGTCTTGCTGCGGAATATCGTCCCAGGTCCTTCTGAGGTGCGAAAAAAGTTGGTCTTCTGTTGCCAGATTTTCGGGGGCTTCCCTCAGAGCTCTTCTTTGAAGCATATCCCATGCGTGCTCAATGGGATTTAGGTCTGCCGATTGAGCAGGCTATTCTAAGGCCCTAACATTGTGTTCCTGCAACCAAGCTGCTACCGTTCCCGCCGTATGTGCCCGGGCATTGTCGTGCATGAGCAAGAAATCTTGCCCCATTTGTATTCTGTGGGGCAAGATTATGGGCCCCAGCACCTTTTGGCGATATTTTTCTGCCGTCATAGTGCCCCGCACCCAAACGAGGTCCGTCCGTCCTCCAAGGCGAATTCCTGCCCAAACCATAATTTTTCCTCCTTGGTATGGGTGGACTTCCTGGGGGTGCTGGAGTCGGCTCCATCGCCCAGGAACTCTCCAAACACGCGTCCTGCGTGAATCTGGATGGAAACCGTACCTGGATTCATCCGAGAACAGCACATTGGACCATTGCTCACGGCCCCAGTCCACGTGGTTCCGAACCCATTCCAACCGTCGTCCACGATTGCCTCTCCGTAAGGATGGGACCCGGAGTGGTTTACGAGAGCGTAGATTGGCTTCATGCAGTCGTCTCCTTACAGTTTGGTCACTCACAAGCACTTGGTGTTCCACCTGCAGCCTTTGGACCAATTGAGTCGCCGTTACATTTGGTTGTGCTCTTGCAGAAATTTGCAGAAATCGGTCTTGTCTGGGAGTAGAGTGAGTTTTATTTAATTTTTAAGTCTATCTAAGTGGTAATAGTTTAACTAAATGTAAAATAACAGCTTAATTACTCCGGATCATTGTTTTCCTGCAAGTTTACAAAGTTAAACACAGTATTTGGTTGCCTACCATTACCGGTAACCTCTCACGAACAGCTGATTGTGCAGCTGATGTTCAACCTGCGGATATAAACGGGGAGTATTGTTTACTTTTAATCTTTAATTAGCACACAATCGTCATTTAAACTCTGTAACACATTCATTGAACCCAATTATTGTTTTATTTGTCACCCTGCACTGGGTATAAGTCACTTTGTAGTAAATCATAATGAAACTTATTATTGTGAATTATTAAAATATTGAAATTCTATTAGTGTTATATTGTACATAACAACAATAACGTTAACTATCGTTATTTTCAATAATTGCAAAACTAGATTTTTCTGTCTGGGCATCCTACCCACATTAAAAAAAAAGTTAAGTCGTAAGTCATTAGAATCAATGTAACTGTGTACTTACTTTAATCATATCGGTTGCATTTCAATTAGATTCACCCTACTTCATTTTACCTATAAATCTACACTAACTTCTTCAACTTTTCCTTTCATTTCTAGCTTTCCTATTCTGTTTGGCTGTTTTACTGGTTCTTACTGTTTCCTTAATTTCACTTTCAGTACTTTTTCCTGAAACCATGCCTGTGATGACCCGTAAGGCTACTGCTCAGGACTTGGAGCTTAAATTGAAAACAACCACTCAAGACCTTAAGGCTTCAAACAGTAAATGTGATCAGCTGTTACAGGAAATAGAGGACAGTGAGAAGGAAGTCGAGAAGGTTGTTTACAAAAATACAAGCTTAAAACAGGAGCTAGTAGAACTTCATCAAAAATACCTGGTCATTGTTGATGAACGGGACAAACTGCGGTTAGTCACGGATGGTTTCAATAACTGCAGTAACTTATATGAGGAGGCTTTGTGTAAGGTTAGGGACCTAGAAGAGGAATTAATTCATGCAAATGTACGAATCACTAAGTTACAGAAACTAAAAGAATGTACTCAGGCTAAGGAAACTGATAACTTGTATACTGAATTAGCTAATTCTAATTGCAACTCTCATTCCTTAATAACAATAGACCTTACTGAAGATTCTATATTAAAATATAATAGTAGCAGTTATACAGTAAGTCAAAATAAAATAAAAAGATATGCAAAACTAAATAAAATCATAAATAGATGCAATAAATTTAGGAAACAACAAAAATACAATTCCAATAATATTAAACTAAGGAAGGAACGTGTTTTTCTAATAAATAAATT
This sequence comes from Apamea anceps, assembly GCA_951799955.1. Taxonomy (NCBI): domain Eukaryota; kingdom Metazoa; phylum Arthropoda; class Insecta; order Lepidoptera; family Noctuidae; genus Apamea; species Apamea anceps. The sequence goes on from OX637500.1 coordinate 24,043,366, forward strand.
AAAAAACTATGAAATTAAATTAGAAGATAGTAAAAACATTTATCACATTGACACTCAGCGATTACAGTCTGAAGTTGAGGTACTTGAAGAGTCACTACATTTACATTATATTAAGTATGTGAGCTCTCAAAAACAAATTAAGGAACACATCCTTGCTGCAAATGAGTTGGTGGAAATGCGTAATGATGAGGCAGGTAGAGTGGACCCGATGACTCTGAGCACCACTCAATGTTCTTGTCAAAGGGAATCCAACCTTGAGGCTATCCAACCTGAGGCAACGGAGGTCCCGTCCCAGTCTGGAGGAGCTCAAGATACACCACATGTTGTACAAGGTTCATGTCAAGTAGCACACACAGAGCCTTATGCTGTCACTTCTTCTAGTAAGGTTTGTTGTTGTTCTGTTATGTTTTCAGATAGTTTAGGGAGAGGGTTAGGTAAATTAATGAGTAATCACCTGAGTCAATCTGCTGTTAATTATTGTATGCCTGGAAAATCCTACAAAGAGATAATGTCATCAATAACTGGCTATAAATATGATCCAAATGCCATTATATCTGTACTTGTAGGTAATAGTGCTAAGGTAAAAATAAATGACATCACTGACAGTGTCACTGAAATCTTGAAGATTAATTGTCAGAAAATAATATTGTGTGCTTTCCCATACTTTGAGCACTTATCAAGTAGGCAAAATTATTATATTCATATGCTAAATAACCATATACATTTATTAGTTAATCACTATAGTGACAAACTCATATTTTTTGACACCAACACTTTTGTTGAGCCATTCAAATCGACTAGGGATACAGCGTATCTGCCTATTAGTTTTAGACGTCAAATAGCAGGGCTATTAGCTTTTATTATTAACTCAGACATAAGTAGTATGTCGAAGTCTAATATAATTAGCACCATAAAAATTAGTAATAATACTAATATTAAGGTGGTTAGCAACAATAGTTTAAACTAGTCAGTAAGACAACAGAAGGTACCAATAACAATATCGTTAATCTCACCTCCAACAAGGTATCTTCTAGCACTCAATTAGTTAAGAGTAAAAATGGGGCTAAGCAGAATTCCTTGAAATTGTTTCATCAAAATATTCAAGGTATTTCTTCCAAATTATTAGAAATTGAATTGTTTTTAGAAAAAACAATGTTTGATATTATTTGTATAACTGAACACTGGTTGAAAGATTATGAAATGCTAATTAATTACGAGAACTACAGTGTGGGCAGTTGCTTTAACCGAAAATCCATGCTGCGTGGAGGTTCATTAATTTTAATTAAAAATTCTATAAAATATAAAACTCGTAAAGACATAGTGGAACTATCGGTGGAACATAGCATCGAGCTGTCCTGTGTTGAGCTAGATAAGCATTTTATAGTGTGCGTATACAGACCTCCAAACTATCAAAACTACTCTATTTTTGAGTCAGTAATGGAAGATGTCATGGCAAAACTTGCAACTGGTAATAAATCAGTAATTATTTGTGGTGACTTTAATATTAATATTTTGGAAATCAATTCAAATAGCAACAGATTATTAAACCTCTTTAAATCATTCAATCTGTCAAATGTGTTTTTGGAACCTACACGAATAACTACGGCTACTACTACATGTATTGATAATGTTTTCTGTGGCTGCGAATATCTAGAGAAGGCCATTGTAAATTATCTACCTTCTGATCACAGCGGTCAAACCGTTTATTTTAAGTCCAACACACCGATACAAAAAGTGCAGATTCAAACTAGACCAATAACATCAAGTAATTTGAATAAGTTTAATATAACTTTAAATAGCAAGTTAAATGCTCAGTGCCTAAGTATGACTAGTGGTAATATTTTGTATAAAGAATTATTTTCATTAGTACAAACAGAGTTCAATCATTATTTTAAGAAGAACTCTAAAACTATTTGCCCTAAGTTTTTATTCAGTGACTGGGCAACTAAAGGAATCAGAAAAAGTAGGGACAGGTTATTTGAACTGTATGGCCTTAAGCCGTATATTAACACGGATACTTTTAATAAGTATGTTGCTACGTATTCTAAAACTTTTAAAAATATCTGCAAAGCAGCTAAAGCTTCATTCATTAGTAACAAGATTAAATCAGCAGACAATAAAATAAAGACCGTTTGGAAGATTATTAACAATGAAACGAACAGGAACAAAACACGTAATACTGATTTTTCACTTAACACTTCCCGCGGTCTCATTAACGATAACATCGATGTTGCTCAGGAATTTACAACTTTCTTTACCAATATCCCAATTAAAACTACAGAAACTTTAAATTCCTCGCCCGCACTAGCTATAGAATTATTAAGAGCGAATGTCTCAGCCTGTACTGTGGAATTTAAATTTAACCATATTAACCCTATAGTCATTATAAAGGCATTTAAGCAACTTAAGATTAAACTTACCGAAGATCTGTGGGGCATGTCTACTAAAGTTTGTCAATCCATTATTGAGACAATTGCACCCTACTTAGCTCTAATATTTAATTTGTGTGTAGATCAAGGGGTATTCCCGGATTTAATGAAGTTCAGTAAAGTTATTCCACTTTTCAAATCTGGGGACAGTAAAGACACAAATAATTATAGACCCGTATCGGTTTTGCCGGTTTTCAGCAAGGTGTTTGAAAAAGTAATGTTAAATCAAATGCTCAATCATTTCAATCGTAACAACATCCTACACGATCAACAGTATGGTTTCACCAAAGGACGTTGTACAACTGACGCTGGTGTCACCTTATTAAAACACATCTTTAACGCATGGGAAGAGGCACAAGATGCAATAGGCATCTTTTGCGACCTATCCAAGGCATTTGACTGCGTGAATTACGAAACACTGCTGTTGAAACTTGAGCATTACGGACTGGGTAAACTAGCTCTTAGCTTATTAAAATCATATTTAAATGATAGATTTCAGCAAGTTCAAATAAACGGTGTGAACTCATTGGGCTTAAAAGTCAAAATGGGTGTACCGCAGGGCTCAATATTGGGGCCGTTCCTATTTTTAGTATATATAAATGATTTACCTCATTTACTAAAAACCCGGCCACAAATGGTGTTATTTGCTGATGACACATCACTGATTTTTAAAGTAAGCAGACGTGCACAGGAGCTTGACGACGTAAATAACGCTATGCTTATGGTCCATAATTGGTTTACTGTAAATAATTTAGTATTAAATGAGAAAAAAACTAAATGCATTAGATTCGCTTTACCGAATGTTAGAAGTAGTGAATGTCACGTTGTATTGAATAGGGAGATACTTGAATTCGTCGAAAATACGGTTTTCTTGGGGATCACGCTTGACTCAAGGCTGCAGTGGGGTCCTCACCTAACATCACTTGCAGGGCGGCTAAGTTCAGCCGCTTACGCTGTTTGGAAAATCCGTCAATTAACAGACGTGGATACCGCGAGACTGGTCTATTTTAGTTACTTCCATAGCATCATGTCTTACGGTATTTTGCTGTGGGGACGGGCTGCAGATATTGAGTCTATTTTCATCCTGCAAAAGAGGGCTATCAGAGCCATCTACAATCTCAGCAGACGCGAATCTCTAAGGGAACTGTTTAAAAAAATTAACATCATGACGGTTCCTTGTCAATATATATACGAAAACATTATGTACGTTCGGAAAAATCTACATCTTTTTAGTAAGATAAGTGACAGGCATAATTTTAACACTAGGAATAGGAACAAGCTAGATCAACCGCGCTTCAGATTGTCTAAAGTAAAAACTTCTTTTATGGGGTACTGTGTAAAATGTTATAATAAAATACCACACGATATTCTTCAACTAAATGAGAAGAAATTTAAAACATGCATTAAACGCACACTATGTAGACAGGCATATTATAAATTGGATGAGTATATCGTTGATAAAAATGCTTGGCTTAATGCTGGTCCTGCTCCACAGGCACTTGGGTACGCTAGTTGATTGCAATTTCAATATTTGGAAGAGATGCTTCCCCTTTTTGTTTTTGTTTTTTTTTTTAATATTTTTGACATTACGAACTTAATGTTTACTTTATTCATTCAAGTTTTAATTCTTAATATACTTCAATATTATATACCTCTTCCTGATTGGTAGTAATTTTTTCTTTTTTCTCATATTTAAATAAATTGCAAACTATAGTTTTGTATAATTTAGAAGCATTTTTTTAAATTTTGTAAATGTAAGAACCATGGATTCGTTTAATTTTTTTACGATATTTTGATGTTGACTTGACAGAGCATGGCAGTTAAGAATATATCATGCTCACTTAAATGTCTCACTGGTGGTGGCGCGTGTGTTGGATCATTCGGTTCCCTACGAAATGGTTGAGCTGGATGGTGCTGATCCACGCGTCATGTTCGTGAACGGGCGCCGTCGGTTGAGACTGGTCATCTCTTAACTGCCAGGGCTTATTTTTGAATTCTATATTTTAAATTGTTTAGTTTTTTTACATTGTTCTCACATATAGAAGCAATAAAAATAATGTACCCAGGATTTTGTAATAATATCTTGATTTAAAAGAGTGTCCGTGGAGTTTCTTGCCCGTTCTTCTCCACAGAGATCTACGTTTTGGAATGGGCAACTAGCTTCAATTTTCTGACTAACTGACCGACAATTTAATTTTGACAATTCAAAAGTGCCTGAAAGGGTTTAATTGAAATAAATGATTTGAGTTTGAGTTTGAGTTTGAGTAGTGATGCGACTTGGCCCCCGATGCCTCTCCGCTACTTCACCTGTGACACGATAGCGTGACCACAATCTTGAAATCACGTTTTGGTGCGTCCCTATTGCTTCAGCAACATCACGTTGAACCGATCCAGCTTCCAGCATTCCTACAGCCCGTAACGTTTCCTCCCTAGTTAAATGGCTGCGTTGCATGGCTAGAACGGCTCAATTTGCGCTTTATCTTTAAGTATTCAAATAAAAAAAAACTGATACTCAATGTAAATTGTATTTTTTTCTAAATCTCGCTTATATGAAAATTCGCTCTCCGACACATAAAGACATTTTTTGCCACAAAAACAAAATATTTTTCAAAAATTTGAATTTAGAACAACTCCGAGATAAATGACGAACAAATTGGCGTATAAAAGTTTTTAATGCGGCCAGTACTTTTTGAGTTATTTAATTGAGTATGAAATATCCCTAGACCGTGTTGATGTGTGTATTTGTCCTTTTGCAAAGTTTTTTTTACCAAGGTCGATCACAGCTCTCTCGAGGGTGGTCCCTTGTAGTTTATGGACTGTTACCGCCCAGCTCAATATTAGAGGCAGCATACGACGCATAAGAATCGACAGTATTTCATGCGTCATATTATCATTTCTCTACGGGATCAAATTAAAGATCAGAAAGTAGACAGTAATATGTACCTACTTGTATGATATTGGTACTTCTTCAAAATAATATTCTATGTAGAAAAGATATTAACTACGTTGCCATTATATTATAATAAAAAATACACTAAACGGCTAGAAATAAAAAAAACTTTTTACAAAAAAAAAACCGCCTTCAAAAAAAGACAAACAAAAACGTTCCTGCACTAAAAAGTAAAAAATTGAATTCCTATAAAGAAACTTAATTTAAAGGTAAACTTATTTGACATTAATATTTTGCAAATATTCAAAATTGTTTACTTCTTTTTGGAGTCGGTGCCAGCCAAGGCAAGGAAATACGTATGGGCAACAATACCTCGAAAAACGACCTCTAACATTTACTATAAAACTACCAAGATACTTAATGCATACCTAGAATAATTAAAACACAAATACAGACTAGACTGTACTCTAAAACAAATTGACACAATTTTCACAATAATTTCTTTTAAATAATAATAATTATACATACGTATCTACTAAAAATCCCCTGCCACTTTTTAAGTACTTTGAAATTTTTGAAGCATTAAGTTTGTAAGCATCTGTTTTAAAATTTTATAATCGTGAATTGAAAAAATAAATGGCACAGGATACAACTGCTGGCACCGACTCCAAAAAGAAGTAAACAATTTTGAATATTTGCAAAATATTAATGTCAAATAAGTTTACCTTTAAATTAAGTTTCTTTATAGGAATTCAATTTTTTACTTTTTAGTGCAGGAACGTTTTTGTTTGTCTTTTTTTGAAGGCGGTTTTTTTTTTTGTAAAAAGTTTTTTTTTTTAAATAAACAATAAGCCTAGGACAATTTAGCGGCTGAAAGCGAACAACTGAGCTGACATACGGTAGGTAACTCCTCATCTTCATAGGAAAGTGGTGAGAACTACGCTCGAAAAAGCAGTCGCACTCGTTTGTCTTTTATAATTTCGCTACAGACTCCCTTTACATAGCTTGCGGTAGCTCAGATAATATACAGATAATATGTATATGATATACACCCAAACGTTCTCCAAAAGACCATCTATCTATTGGTGAACATTTTATTAAAATCAATTCAGTACTTTAGGAGATTAGTACTTTTAAAGAAACAGATGCATTGGGTTGACTTTATACAAGCTGTTATTGAAATCCAGGCAAATATCAATGTGACTTTTTCAATTCATGTATACTTTCTAAGTTTACCTTGGATGATGTTTTCCATCACTGACATTTTCTTTATGTGGATGGGAAATCATCAAATGACCCCTCCTACTCTGGGTGGAGCGGAAGGGAGTGTCAGACTCTTGCTGACTAAAACCCACCCGTGTTCCTTCCTTAGCCCTTTATGTTCCAGGGCAGCGGTAACCCTTTCGGACGATCCCGCTACCCTGGCAGGCTTCGGCCCTATCGGGCCCCGTCACTCGTGCTGACATCTCTTTGAGGCGCGCGTGGAACACATACGCGCCGTCCGGCACGGGCCTGGTCCTGATCGGACGGTGAGTTACCCATTAGTCTCCGCCCGTAGGCCCGCGCCTACGGTGGCCGGGAGTCGTCACGCGGCTCCCGACGCCCGGAGCGTCTTCCGCGGCGGCTAAGGCGTGAGGTCCTTTCCCTCATCCGCCCCGCCACCTCCTTCGCTAGCATGACTGCTTCGCAGAAGGAGGTGACTGCCTCCCACTTCCTCTCGCCCCGGACCATGGCTTGAACCAGGGCCGGACGCGAGAGGTCGCCGCCGCTGCCGATCGCCTCTACGAGGACACGGCGGTGCTCTGCCCAAGCGGGGCAGACCTCCACCGTATGCTCCACCGTGTCCTCTGGGCGATCCTGGCAGTGATGACACCCGGGCGTCTCCTCCCGCCTGATAATGTGCAGGAACCTCCCGAAACATCCGTGTCCGGAGAGGACCCGCGTCAGGTGGTAGGTGAGAACGCCGTGACGCCTCTCTAGCCACTCCTCAAAGAGGGGTCTTATCGCCGCTATCGCGGCGTGCCCTGCACTGGGTTGCGATAGTCGCGCCTTCCATGCCACCATGAGATCACGCCGGAGGTTCGTCCGCTCCGCCGCGGTTTGCCGCGGATGCGGAGTTTCCCCCCGGCGTAGTGCCTCCGCGCGCCAATCATACAAGCACGCGAGGACTATCGCCTCCAGATCCCATGGCGGCAGTCCGGCAAGGAGCCGCCCTCGCCCGATATTGTGCGGTACTCCCGGATAAGCGTTACGGCTACCACCTTTTGGGGTGCGTTCAGGTTGTTGGCGGCTCGCAGCCGCACGACCCCCGCGTAAAGCCTTCGGCAGGAGGCATTGGCCCTCTCAGGTTGGGCAAGAGCCGCTTTAGGGCGGCCCCGGCCCGTTCCAGTTTGGGGGCCAAACGTCGTAAATGCTCGACGAAGTTCCAACGGCTGTCGAGGACGAGACCCAGGTATCTCATCGTTGTCTCGACGCCGATGTGAACCCCTCCTACCACTAGTTGGGATCCCGAAGGTGGCCCGTACCGGGGCCCATGAAAGGACAGGACGTGGTCGCCGGATCCTTTCCACGACTATCGCAACCCCGCGTGTCATCGCGTCGGCCGCCGCCTGATGCGACCTCCCCTGCGCCAGGACCAGCATGTCGTCGGCGTAGCAAACTACGCTGACGCCATCAGGGAGGTCGGCCCGCAGCACCCAGTCGTAACCGATGTCCCACAAGAGCGGCCCCCAGAACCGATCCCGATTACTTAATAGAGTTACTAAGCAATGTATTTCCCTGATGTTACTAGCGGACTTTGTGCCGTTTCATGCTAAACTGTTTTTGCGTTTTGCCTAGCATAACCTGCGGTAGCTCAGCTGTTACACATCCCATATGTATATAATGTACACCTTTACATTCCCCAAGAAACATTCTATGTAATGGTGAAAATTTTATTAATATCCATGCAGTACTTTTTGTGATTAGTACTTCCAACCAGAAGACGCAGACTTGTCTGTGAAATTCAGAACTCTTTCTATAGCCATTGCCACGGTGTGTAAAAAATGTTGTTTAATTATGAAAACTTGTAGGAGTTTATTTCATAAATATTTCACTTAAAGGACAATTGGTCATTCTCTTTTACGAGACGTTTAAATGTCAAAAATGAATGGTTAAGCAGACGTTAATCATTACTTAACTTAAAGGAGCGTTTTTAAATAAACCCTTTAGCCTTTCTTAGTGCTCATACACACGAGCAACACACGTCGACAGCAGACGAAAATGAAGCTGCCATCAACGGCTGCAGTTGTCTCGCCCGTTGACGCGTGTCACTTGTATTTATGCACACTTAGTGCCGATTTTTTTATCCGTAATATAAGATCCGATGATATAATATCATTAGACAAACTAAAAATTGATCAAAATACACATTTTGTAAAAAATTACTTTTTTTAATAATTGGTTGAGTTTAACTACGGATCAAGAAGCCGGCCCTTAGTAAAAAGTTTTTTTTTCTTTGTGCGGTAGGTTAACCTACCGCACAAAGAAAAGAACAACTTTTGTGTTATCAGATCTAAACTGATCTAACTGAACAGACAGCTATGCAGCTGGGGAGTTTGTTGCGCCACTTCTTCTTCCCAGCGATAGCACTAGGAAGTGGTGAAGGGCGGGCGTTTTTCGGGGACTGTCTTTTGTAATTTTGACGTTCGAAAAGTGCTGATTCTCAGCCTAATTTGAATAAATGACTTTTGATTTGATTTTGAAACCTGCTTCATGGGTTTTCTAATAACAATCTGATCACAGTCATGGATACTTTAAAGGCATATAAACACTTGTAGATATATGTGCAAGTGTTCATATACCTATAATGTATCCTAATGATATTATCGTATCCCTAAACCTTATAATATTATTAGGGTACGTTATTATGTCATGTCGACTATCATTTGTTATGTACAACGTATAAAAGGTGGTGTATTATTTCATATTTAAACCGTAAGCTGCCCTGGCTTCACACATAACTAAATACTCCCTTTACATAGCCGGCAGTGGCTCATACTCGTATAATATACAGACCATATGTATATGATATACACCCAAACATTCATTGAGAGAACATCTATCTATTGGTGAAAATTTTATTAAAATCCATTCAGTACTTTTTGAGATTAGTACTTTTAAACAGACCGTCCGGTTCGCGCCGCTTGTGTCTGATTTTATAATATGCTATAACATCACGACTGTATTCCCCACGAATTAGGCAGAGACGTCATGGTAGTAAATCTTTGTTATGAAACAGTTTGTCGGAAACATAAGTTCACGTAAAATGAATACTTGTCGAAATGTGTATTGTTTTGTTTGCATATTTTATCGCTTTTGCCTTTTCACACAGTATTTCTAATGCCTAAATAAAAAAAATCGCAGTAACAAATCTTTATTACGAATGTCTTCGCAAACGAAATCTTATTTTCCTGGGCTACACTTCCAGAATAGAAAAGAATGTTAGGTCATCCACGAAGTGTGAACGAAACAGATAGTTGCTGTGTGAGCGGGAAAGTATTCGGACCCGCGCGCTACATCGCGTTGAAGGGTAGATGAATGATGAGTTCATCATTCTTAATAGTAATTCACTATTATAATAGTATTTAATTTTTTTCTATTTCAATAATTGACCTATATAACAGTTTTCTTTAATAATCATAATATTAATATATATTAATTTAAACAAAATATAATTATTTAGTGTATTTACACTAAATAATTATATTTTGTTTTAAAGACAAAAAAGGGAACGCTATTATTCCCTGTCCTATAATACAATAAGTATTGAACAGGGTATTACAACGTTTTCCTTTACGGCAAGCGAATGTATCCTACGATTTTTTTTAATGATTTCTCCTAATATTTAAATAAGCAGTTAACAAACATTGTTCATTCTAACGGACTTCAATCTACGGTTCAGTTCCAGGATGCAAGTTTGAATGAGTTATTTTCTGTTTAGTAAGTGAGGTTATTTATTTAACACCTTCGTTCTTCTTTTCTTTTATAATATATTATGTCGCAATTATATAAGACAGTAAAGTACAAGCGATATTATTGCCCGGGGAATGTCAGACGTATTACAAGTATGTATCACCACTCGTGAAGGCAAAGCAAACAATAAATATACCTACAACATCATCAGCGCGCGAGAAGGTAACACTAGTATATTTTGGTTTGTTTTAAGAACTCCATTGTAATTTTCGGTGTTTCTGAATTCTGAATACATTGCCTTTCAAATGGTTCCTCATTAATACCCTTACCGTTAAATAAAATAACAATATAAAGGGGATTCTTTAGGATCTGAGGTGCGAATTTTGTAACATCGAGTGTATGTTTTATGTCCGAGTAGGACAATTCGCTTTTGAACTTTCCCTTTACTTGCCAAGTATAAAAAGTTTTCTCTACGACGAAATAGAGGCTGTACTTTTAGGAAAATTTTGCCGGGAATCGCAGCGGGGTTAGCGGGGTGCTACGTAGCACCCCGCTAACCCCGTTGCGATTCACGGCTCTATAAAAGGCTGGACCGAGCTCCGATGCAGCAGCGCATGGACGAGCCACGGCTCCTTCGGATGGCAGCCGTAGCTCGTTCATGCGCGTTATAAAGGATTGGCTTGCAGTATATATTGGTGCACTGTACAAATTTTCAGGCGATTTCGTCATTAAAATTTGTATTTTGGGATTATAGAAAAAACGTGTATAGTTTATAACATAGGCTTGACGGCGCTTCGAGAAAATTGGTTCGGTGACGCCAACCTCTTTGATTAACATTGTTTTTTTAGAAGGTACGAGTATATCAACTATCTATTTGACGTAATACTATGTACTGGAGAAGCGGTCCGCCTTAGGGAATAACAAAAAGAAGTGAGGATTACATGCACATGGATTGATCGTGGAAGACGATATTGATTTGAAGAATTGTGGTAGGTATATTCTATAGTGAGTAAATTGATTGCGCTCATGCCCCACGTAGTTGGTGGAACGTCGTTCACGCTTAGACATCTTGTGATTGTTCATAAAGGCTGCCAAAACACTGCAGCGCGTCGGGCATATTTGCTGACACTCACATTGATAGCTATCATGCCATCCTTAGAAAGCTGCATCACTGCTTATTCGTGCCCGCGGCAGTCGCAACGGCATTTTTAGCGGCGTGGCTTGCAAAATCAACTGTTCAATATTGTGGCATTGTGTGTGCAGTTTGTACGTCGATAAGAATAGTAGGTTTTAGATAGAGTTACAGACCTTATCTGGTACCTACGCATGAAATAATAATTGATTTTAATGAATTGTGCCTCGGTAAGCACGTTAAGCCGTTGGTCCCGGCTGTCATTCGTGGACACACAGTCACAGTCGACAGTCGTTATGGGTAGTCAGAAGCCCGAAAGTCTGATAACCAGTCTTACCAAGGGGTATAACCTAGTAAATGGGTTCTGGAGGTCAGATAGGCAGTCGCTCCATGTTATTACCGGTATTCAGCTGCATCCGGATAGACTGGAAGCCGACCCCAACATAGTTGGGAAAAGGCTAGGCAGATGATGAATGCTGAATTAAAAGACGTAAATAATTTTTAAAATTTTAATTAAGTTAACTACGATTTTTTCCAATAATAATTGGATTTTGCATTACAATTTGCACTTCAGTTATTTCATTTAGTTATAACAGTATTAGTGTGTATATTTTAATTTTGGTAACGTACGTACGTACGTACGTAACGTACCCAGTAGAACTGCCATATCTTAAAGAAAGTATGGTCAATAACTAAATTCTTGGCCATTGTCTTCGTTACAACCATATCGACCCTCAAGATAACTTGAGGATATCCACCAAGAGTGAGTTAAGTTAAAGTGGGCACAAGTTTCCAGAATAAGTTAAGAAGTACTTTAACCAACTTTTCAGATCAACTTCAGTACAATTTAAGATTAACACCATAAGTGTTTTCTTCCTTAGAGATATTATATCGACACTATACTGAGACCATAATATTGTTGTGTAAGATATCTACAGTACCAAGTTAAGAATTGCTCAAATTATCGCAGAGAATTAAATAAGGCTATAAAAACAAACTTCACATACTAATCTCAGATATGTTTTAGATAAAATGGTGGTATGATTTTACAACTAATACGAAACAGATGCAAAATAAAATGGTTCTCTAATAATTAACACCTATTTTATAATGGTTTTGTGTCTAATATTACAGATTAAATTCAATCGCACAATAGTTTATCATGTAAGATGAACAGACTCTTAACAAAGGATTACTTGAATTTATAAATACACTTTTTAGTAAAGTTTATCTCGGCCAAATCAAAGTTAAGATATTTTATAGACATATTAGATTTAACCATGGTCTGTTTGGCTGTTTGGGTTATTTCACATCAGCAGCTTTTCAATTAACGTTGCTAACTTACTTTTAGTACAAGGTGAGCAACTCGGAGGTATACAACATAAAACTTAAGTAATTAAGTTAACTAAACGACAGTTACGTTTTTCCATAACTATATCGTTCAAAGCTGGCAATATTTTGTATGAAAAATAACCAAATTTGATCCAACCTTAATAAAATATATTTATTTATTTTACCATTTATGTACACACATATATAAACAGACAATGAAAAACAGAACAGAAAAAATAGGTGATGCTTATTTCTAATTCACTTATTTGTAATTATTATGCTTATTTGTAATTTACTTATCTGGCTTGGAGTTTATATTTTATCGCAGTTAAAGAATACAGGTAAATTGGTATAGAATATCGGTTTATTTTGTAACAAATAACTATCTAAAATGGCTGCCAAGAAAATTGGAAAGCCTGTAACATATTGTCTTATTTTCTTTTTAAAATTATAGAATACGGTTGTCATTTAATATCAATTCCGGTTCCATGGAAACTGAACGCAATGTTCCGCATCTATACTAGGAGATCATGATATAAGAGAAAGTTGCAACGGAAATATGTTCAGGAATTCCCCTCCCGCCAAAAGTACGTAGCTGCTTACTTAGGTTGTAAGGTGCTGGTACTATATTGACAATGATATGATAACGTATTAGGTTGATCATGGATTGATTTGCATTTGAAATGTATCATAGGCTATTTTTGAAACAGAAACACCGAGACAGAGATCAGACTGTGAACGTTCTTAAAATTACGAAAATTGCCCCTCTGATCTCAGTCATACTCTGTCAAAAATACCTCTAATTTCCCTACATTTTTGACAAGTTTTTGACATTGATTGTCGCTGAGATGAGATTGCGACTAGCTTTTGAAAGTTTTTAATTACGGGATTGGTCTTCTGGTCATACACGCACGAACAATAATACCAATGTAGGAAAAATAAGCGATTTTGAGATAGACTCACACTTTGGCTTTATGTTTAATTATACGTATTTTACTATAGAAAATATTATGCTGTAACGAAGTACAGTTATGATCTGTAAGTTTTTTTGTCTTTACTCACTAATATTTTACTAACGATTGTCAGTAAAAGATTAGATAAAAAAACTTACATTATTAACTGTATCCTTGAAAGAGTATAAAGGAAATTAAATAAAATCTTATATTCTAATATATTATCCGTAAAGTGTTAGTGATGTCAATTGGAAGAGTCTGTCTCATCTACAGTTTTTTTTTCTAGTATGTTGACAACAAAAGGAATTACGAAGACTACGTTTATAATAGTCCATGGTATGTTCAAATTCTTTTACGCCTACGGATGCTCTAGTGCGATGCAGTATAACAGAAAGGGTAAACAGAATATCAACACTTGCTACTTTTGATTGATGCTCTCCTGATGATTTAACTAACGTAGCACATGCTAGTGTAGATAAAGATAGATAGTGTTTAAGTAACTACAGTATTTTTGGCTTTAACCCATCCCTAACCTCCACCTCACCACCACCAACTTATGAAATGCCAATACCTGTCAACTGTTTCGCTTAACCGTTGAATGCCGTAATTACAGACACATTTAAAAAGCCATTGTGTCTCGCGTGGATTTACGTTCGCATATGATGGGTTAAACTACTTAAATTGCACAACGCTCACGGTCAACTACTAAGGTAGTATAAACCAGAGATACCATTTTAATTTAAAAAATCTTGTACTCATCGTCACTTCGTCTTACATTAATATTTTTTTATCATTTGTACTTCGTTAGATAGGTGATAAGATGCTTAAATAAAAATATCTTCCCGTCATTTGTACGCTTAATGCCATCGTACTTTTTTTAAGATAACTGATGTCCATGGACGTAGATGATTTTTGAAAATGGTTAATTAAGTTCTTCATTTAACTGTTAACTGTTTTTACATCGAAAGGTTTGTTAAAGTATTAGGTACCCTACCCAATGCAATGAAAGCAATAAAGGCCATTAAATTTGATAGTTTAGAAAAAAGTAATATTTAGTAACGAATTCTAGGAAATTTAAAAAAAATACAAATTTTAAAAATATGTTTGACTACCACTTACTACGAAGTTGACTGGTACTACTGCATAAATTAATATTTACTGACGACAGAAAGTACTAGGGCCACAGAATGAAAAGGAAATTTATTTTTTTGTTTCATTTTGCATGCAGTTTGCCCATACCCAGTCCTTATTACATAAGCACTAAGGACCACAGGCCCAATTAATATTGTAGTATGATTGGACTAGAATTTTGGCAACAGCCTATACCAAGCATTCGAAATATAACGCGACAGATGTTTGAATCAGATACAACTTAGGGCTGATTTTTCAATCATCTGATAACTAATGGGAATAATTTTGAAATGTTGACAGTTATTTCATATAAAAACTGTCAAAAGTCAATTTTATTCTACGAATAAAAGTTATCTGGCGATGGAAAAATCAGCCCTTAAAGAAGTAAAACTTTTCTTTGCTTAAAATATAATATTATTAATGTACTTACTGTTTGTTGCCAATACAATATTTAAAAACAAAATAAAAACTTATAAGTAATCAAATATTTTTCCTCAATAAATCAACAAAATATCCAAAATTTCTTCGGCTACTAGGGAGTCATAACTCATAAGTACCATAGTATTAATAATTATGACGGGCTGGTATCCGTAATCCACGCCCAAGCACGTATGTTGCGTATGAAGAGTTATTTCAATTAATCAAACACTAATTACTTTTAAAGCGTAATTATTGAAATCATCAAATCTATTGATATTATTTTCCATTTTTATAATGACATACACACTGCTAGCCCATTCTTATAATTCTCTAGACTCCTAATTCTTGTCTGTCTTCTATATTCGTAACAGCGGTTATGTCTTATGATATTATCTTTTGATTAGGTACTCAAAAAGTTTGCATGGTGAAACCGAGCAAGTTAAGATCTTTACAGTATCATACATTTATTGTAATAGTGAAAACATACCTACCTATATTGCAGCAAATCAATGAATTTATTGGATACTAGCTTCTGCCCGCGGCTTCGCCCGCGTGGATGTCGGAAATTATCCCACGGGAACGTGCTAACAGGATAAAATGTATGTGCACCAGGATGCCATCTATCTCGCGGGCCCTTTGTGGCTAATTACAATAGAAAACCAATTGTGTCTCATTAATGGTGATTAAGAGGGTACCTATATGATATCCTTACCTAAGTACCTACCTAATTAAAAAAATAAATAAACTCAATAACAGAAAATAAAATACCTACCTACCTAAATAAACCTATTTATGACGATAACTAATCTAAACTCAATCATCATCTGCCTAGCCTTTTCCCAACTATGTTCAGGGCCGGCTTCCAGTCTAACCGGATGCAGCTGAATACCAGTATTTTACATGGAGCGACTGCCTATCTGACCTCCACAACCCAGTTATTGGGTAATACGATACCCTTGGTACGACTGGTTGTCAGACTTTCGGGCTTCTGACTACCCGTAACGACTGTCAAAGATCCACGAATGACAGCCGGGACCAACGGCTTAACGTGCTTTCCGAGGCACGGAGGTGTCTCGGTATGTAAAGATGGTCACCCATCCACAGACCGACCGCGGCAAGCGTAGCTTAACCTGACCGATCGACCTGTGCGGCTGTTATTATTTAGCCACGGGCCCCTCAATCTAAACTCAATAAATAAGCAAAATCTCTAAAAACTAATATCTATACGAATGACTATCCTACCTAACAGTATTATAAAATAACCTACGGTCACTACGTACACTATCAAATTATACTACCTATACTTTAAAATTAAAATCTATACCTACGACTTACATAAAAATAAACCTAAATAACTCTAAAAAGTAAAAGGAATAAAAATGAACTCCACTGCGTGTGACCTAACCTACGACAAACTTATTATTTGCGGTTGGTACAGTAATCGGATCTAGGGATCGAACCGCAAAATTAAGTTTGTTTTTTATTGTATATACTTTTCCGGGATAAAAAGTACCCAATGTGGTGCCCAGGATATTAAAGAATAATTATACCAAGTTTCATCGTAATCGAACCGGTAGTTTTTGCGTGATGCCTGAACAAACAGACAGACAGACAGACAGACAGACAGACAGACAAAAATTTTTTTAATCACATTTTTGGGTTCGGTGTCGGTCTAGTAACACCCCCTGCCATTTATTTTTTTGATATTTTCAATGTACAGAATTTTCACTTCTACAGATTTATTATAAGTATAGATGGCAGCATCGTGATTTATTCAACTTGCACAGTGTATTTGGTAAAAGAAGGATTCCGACGGGTTTTTAAATTAAAGAAAAATAACATGTACATATAGGACAAAGAACTTTGGCATTATTATTTTACAGTACCGCTTCAATAATTAGTTAATTAGTGGATTTAATATTGAATGTACATTATGCACTGTTAAATTTTGATCGTTTTAATACTTAAAAGGGGTCATTGTACATTATGAACAACTTTTACTACGGGACCAACCCTGAAACCGTGAAAAAAAAACAGTTGATCCATATATTAAGTATGTTGAGTTATGCAAACATAAATATATGGATCAACTGATTTTTTTTCAACCCGGGCAATGTTTAGTATAAACTCTCCTTATCATCTTGACTTCTGTTCTGGGGCCGCGTCGTCTTTTGCTTTTTTATTTTTCAACTTTCTTCGTCATTTTATTTCATTGTAAGGATGCAGACTAAAATGAAACATAAAAATTATTTTCTTAATCCAAGTTGCTAGTCTCGTTCTCGGTCAAATTTCGAGGTCACTCCCGCTTTATGTTTTTCTATAGACGCAGACCATACAAAGAATACCAATATTGATAAAGCTGCATTTAGTGTCAAATTGTAGTCACTGATCGTAGAGTACTTACTAGGAGATTATAAGCTATAGGTTTTTACTACTAACACAGTTGACGTAAAAGTCTCAGAAACTCAGCCCAATACTGGTTTCCGACTATAAACATGTGTTGTGATTGTGCACCTAAGAACCCAGGTTCAAACCACTCAACTGAAGTACCTGTAAAATGGAAAATTGTGTTCTAAAGTTGGATTAGTTTGTAAATTAATAAGGCCGACCAAAACAGATAAATAACATTCGCTTTATCATTTTGTCGTCTGGAACCATAAAAATGCTACTAAAGACGTCTAATCTACCTTACCTTCTACCATTTAAAATTATCACTTGGTTTCATTTCTTTTGCGTGCTGATATATTATTATCGGGAGCGACCACGTACCACGGAGCCGACAATACTCGTATTACACGATATTGCATCCTCATTAATACTAGGGACACAGGATAATACGGAAGCTGGATACATATTTTAGATTCATGTTATGGTGTTCATAGAAGTCCTAATAAGGACTTCTATGAACACCATAACATAGCAATTAATTTAATTATTTTTTATTAATTCTATTTTGCAATTGAACTGTGGATTCAAACTGCATTAAAAGTCAGTTAATGCCCGTCCTCGTACAATGAGTTTGCACAAACGACATAAACTCCGCGATTTATCGAAAAGTTTCGCGGGCTACCACTGTACATTCCCCTCAGTTTAATAAAAGAGTCAAAGAGGTTAGATAGGATATAAAAGTTTGTACAGGAGTTCGTCATTTTTGCCGACGGGAAATCCAAGCAGACACAGCTTTATAACGCGTGGATAAATAAATTAAAATAAATAAAATAAGGTGTACCTACTAACAATCGGATATGCCAATTTATTTTCACACTTGTTCAAATGATTAACCCTCCTTGTTAACTTCAGTTAAATAGAAGAATAAGCTTCTTCTATTTGCCTGAACTGAAGATTATTCCTTAAATAAATGACAGATTTAAACGAAGAGACCCTAAAAGTTTATGCGACTCTCAGGTTCACTTTACAATATAGTACTAAGTAGTACTTAATTAATATCAAAACTTGTAATCGTACTTCGATTTCAAGTTTCGACATTAATAAACCTCGCAGGTATATCTCTCAGTATTATAAGTCCATGTTACTGGACTGTCAAAAATTATTATTTCCTTACTACCTCTTTTTTGTAAGGATGAGACTGATAATTGTAGTGTTCCTATAACTTACAATCTACACACCTTACATCTAGCTTAACCTATACTGACAGTCGGACCGCGGGGCACCCTAATGCAATCGTGTGAACCAAACCATAGCGCGCTTTTAAATCGAGGAGCGCCATCTATCGAGCACTGAGGTGGTTTTTTGTGCATGCTGTTATCAATTTAGATTTTTGCTATAAAACAATAAAAAGGACTTTTGATAAGCTAAAATTAGTTTGTCAAAATCTCCTTTTTATAGTAACGAACATGAGAATATACTCGTAGTCTAATAATACACATATTAAGAACGTGTTTACAGAAAAATATTAAATTATGTTATAAAACATGTCCACTAACAATATGTAACTAGAATATCTGCTATTCTAAGCTCAATTTGCAAGCTTCATTAATTTTTGGGTAATCAGTTTATTTGGTAGTTTTTTTTTGCAGCATTTTGTGTACGAAGGCGTGCAACTAGCGCCATAGCAGACGTGGCCACAATTGGAACTAAATAATTTCAAGGCCGAACTCGCCAAAACCCCTCTCATATTAACATGAAGAGAAATAAAACATATTGACGCAAAAAACACATGTAGTAAATAACATTATTATTGAGACCCCTTGTTCGCATTAGGACAGATTCGCTTTAAGACAGATTCGCTTTACGACAGATTCGCTTTAAGACAGATTCGCTTTACGGCAGAAGTATACTGCCCTGATAACAAAGAATGCAGTAATCGACATTTTTGAGATATTCAATTTTTTCCAAAAATGGCATCCCAAGATATATTGTCATAAAAAAATTCACTCGACGTATGTTTTTTATGTAATGATTTTCGCCGTACTTGCATAATGCATCTTGCTCAGATGATATGAAATATGTTTTTTTGCGTTTACTCTTAACCGCCATTTTGCGATTACTGCATTCTTAGTTATGACGGCAGTATAGTGAACTCGATATAATTATCTATATCGATTTCACTGTATTTATTAACAAAACATTAAACAATCAACAAAAATGCTATTTATTATTTATCTTACGATTCATAACTATTTATCTTCTATTCAATCTGCACAAGCGTCGTACACATTCACAGCAGGCTGGAACTGATGTCTTGGCTACTTGAAAATGTTGTTGCTTCTGGTGCTTTGACTCAGAACCACACAGAGTATGTCGTTTTGACAAGTTAATTAATATCAGTTGAAGGACTCCTGTCTGTACTTTGTAGAGTAACGTATTAGTGATGTTCTATAGTTACAATTATCTGTCCAGTTAATATATATCAATAATATAAGACAATAATGTTAAAATCATCGGCCCATGTACGTTTTAACTCTCATAATTTTCAAGGCTCTATATTGCGTCATGAACTTTACTATAACTTTATTTATAACATTATTTATCCACACAATATGTGATGTATTACGGCGCTTAAAGGTATGTTTAATTTTCCTTATTGAAACAATTGTTTTTCTAACTGAATATTAATTATGAACGTCATTTAATTTCTGGAAACTCGTATATAGTCTTAAAATTTAATTTTATGTTTATTTTTCACTTCAGAAATGATGAACATCCATACAAACTTGTCTTTAAAGAGAAAAGAGAAGTTTAAAAACGCTAGAACGCGTTATTTATGATCGCGCGGAACGCAATGTTCAACACTTATACTAGGAGATCATAAAATAGAGGAGACTGCAACTGAAAACTGTTCAACATAGCTATTCATAACCATTCGACTGGCAATCATATCGAAAATGACACATTTCAATGGCGATTTTACCTGCCCCCGACTGCAAACACTTGTCACAAGAATAGTGGTCGTGTATTTGATTTAAACTAACTTTCGGATTTTGGACTTGAAGTTCAAGTACTGGATTTTATTGCGTGGTTAACAGGGACCAACCAAATAGCTAGGTTGGCTCCCCGCCCACCACTGGCGCAAGCTGCATACTGCGTGTCCTTTTATACTCGTGAGACAAGGATGATACGTACTTTCCTCCTTGTTTAACACCTGAATATTTCCTGAAACCTGGGTAGGGGGCATGTTTATAAGATATACCTATTTGGTTTATTGTTTAGTGTAAACCTAGAAAAGAGCATATAGCATCCACTAAGGATAAACGTCATTCCCCTCTGCCCATAACGACTATTTGTTGTTTTAATGCGTAAAATACTAAATACATGTGTATTGGATTCAGTTTTAAGTAAGATCTACGAATTACAGCCATAACTGCATAACGTGCTTCCCAAGGCACGGAGGGGTTCGGGTATGTAATTGAAGGTCACCCATCCACGGACCGACTTCGGCAAGCGTTGCTTAACCGTGATGCTGTTGTTACTTAGCCACAAGCCCCTAGATGGTTTATGTGAGTAGTACACTAATATTCAACCCTAAATTATAAGAATTAAGAGATATTTGATTATTGAAAAATCAGCCCTAATAGATATAATAATAATATTACGGCCGCGCAGGTACAGACAACAAGATTTGTAAAGAGTTTATATCAACCATGAAGTTATTCTCAGTTCACAGTGCTCCCTTGAAAATGGTACAATTTCGTTTTACAATAGTGTGTATACAATTTTCTTGGCACGTACGATCATTTGCAAAAACTTGTTAGTGCTTTTTATTAGGGGTTTGCATGCGTGCAAGGTTCATACTTAATTAAAAAAGAATATTAAATCGCCATGGTAGCCCACGAAAATCAAATTTTGCTTTTGCTTTTTGCAATTTGCTGATCGGAAGGCGTATTCTCGTAATTTAAAATGTTCATAATCTAGTCACAGTCTCATCTCGGCGACAAACAAATGTCAAAAACTTGTCAAAATGAAAGGAAATTAAAGGAATTTTCGACAGATTGAGACTCAGATCAGACTGTGAACGTTCTTAAAATTACGAGAATTGCCCCTCTGTTATATTAGGTTTGATGAAGATCAAAATATCATTTGCGACCGGAACAAGGTATTTACAGAATTATTATTACAACACTGCGTTCATTTTCACGGTCGTAGCAAAATAAAATCTGCTACGAGTGCTACGACCGCGTAGCCGTGACGTCACTTATGTCGTAGCAATGTCTTGACTTTGAATAGGCAATGTCTTGATAATCGAAGAGTTAGAAGCCACACTGAGGCGAAACCTGCGTGCGACGTGGTACGCAACTGGGTGCTTCGATTGTTTTGATGATGAGGAAGTCACGCGACTATTCATGCCAAATTGAAAACCTTCATAGAAGTTAGTTGACACGGCTTTAAAGTTTTAAAATGTTCACGTAGTTCTTTAATGTTATGCTACCTAAATAGGTAAACGACTCGCCTACCATGGACCGTGGTCGTAGGTCAGTCCGATTATAGATCCGATATTAGTGTGCCTCAAAAGACCAAATAAAAGAATAGAGGATGATCAAAGAAATGTTGTATGAACTATGGCTAGAAAGAGACGATTACTATCCGTTAACAGTTAATAGCTACGACAGCTGAGATGACGACAAATAAAAGAGTATGGAAGAAGAAAACATGTTGCCCTAAATGATTGGGGTAAGACTACGATGACTTTGTTTATCCATTAGTATATAACCACGCTTTACCCATCTTTAAACTTTTGGAACGAAGAAATAATAGAAATTCTTTATATGTTGCCGAACCCCATAAACTTATGGGGTTCGGCAACATATAAAGAATTTCTATTATTTCTATTATACGGCATAATAATTATAAAGTATTTCTATTCTATTCAAATTCTTCAGAGGTCCTGCAATTTCTGTCATTGCTACATGGCAAACATGCTTGGTTTGCCCTTGATAGTGGCTTTATTGCTTCCGTGGTTCTAAAATCCTACACACATACTGAATGCAAAACGTTTAGTTTTCGTCATTGGCTGGCCTACAACAACGATTACAATTTACGTTATTACCTCTATAATATAGAAGTAATATATACTTAGTGTAAATTATATTTAGTTGTGCAATAATTGTATAAAACATTTAAATGTTAACAATAAATAAGAGTAGGAAAGTGAGTTTTCAAGTACATCATTCAAAATGTTAACTACACAAATGTTAAAAATTATACCTTGATATTTTAATATTATAGAGGCACAATATCATTGACATATCTCTCTGCCCACCCTAAAAGCTGTAAGAGTGGCGAGAAGGATACAAGTAGGTGGTAAGTGGTGTTTGCTCTTCTCTATGTATACTCAGTCCCTCATCTAATCTGCTCCCGGTTTGGCGTCAAATATGTACAAAATAAAAATACTTCTTAACATTTTTTTATCCTCAACTATCCCTTTTATTTTTAGGCTTCATAACAAGAATACATAACAAGAACGATACAATAAAAAAACACCGTTTTATAAAAAAAATATAACGTCGCGTGATGGATATGACGTTATTTCTCAACATGGAATTAGCTATTCTAGCTTGACCGGCCCTGTGGCGCAATGGATAACGCGTCTGACTACGGATCAAAAGATTCCAGGTTCGAATCCTGGCAGGGTCATTCATGTTTTTTTCAGGATTTCACAAAAATAAAGTGCATGTTTGCACATTGCTACGATAATTGTGGAAATAACATAATAAAGAATTCATCGTTTCAAGTTGCTCTGTCATGCTATCATTTCACTTGGCGTATTTGGACATATTTTGCTAAATATGTAGCTGTACAAAGCGCAATCTTATAGTACGCGGCCGAAATCGGAACTAATCAATTTCACAAATGTTCACCAACAGCGCCTCCAAGCCAACATCCTCGCTCAGCTATATTAATCTAGCCTACTTTTAACTACATTATAAATGCTTCATTTATGCTTATCACGAATTGAACAGCGGAATGAAACAGAATAGCAGCTGTTGTAAATATGGTTTAGATCATTTTATTCAGTTTTCCAGCTTTTATGAGGCCAAAGTTTAAGTCAACTACCCAACTACAGTCAATGTGTTGTTAAAAAGTTTATTAATTTCAATTATAAGTACAATTAAAACCTTTACTTCGAAGAGTTTTTCTAGTAATTCTGTATTTCCATGCTCTTGTGTTATTAATGTGATGTAAGCTAATTTTCAAACGGGATTGAAAATAGATTGTGGAGCTATGTCACAAACCATACTCCACCTCTTATCCTGCCCTCTGTGTCCCAAAACATGCAGTCAAAGTGACTTTTGCGCCGCCATCGACAACGCCGTGGAAGTGGCAAAGTTTTGGGAAAACAACATTTAAAATACAGTCGTGCCAGCGACATGAAGAAGAAGAAGAATGGGATTGCGCGAGTCACATCAGACACATGCACGATGACAGCTGGGTAAAAGTCTCCACACAATGGTTGCCTGAAAATGCACGGCGCCGCCTAGGTCGGCCCTGAAAGTGGTGGCGAGATGACCTGGACGCGTACCGCCAGGGTTGGTTCGAGGTGGCGCAGGAAAAGAGTTCGTGGGAGGACTTGAGGGGAGAGGCATTTGTCCAGAAGTGAGACAGTATAGGCTAAACAGAAAATCATGCATGAACCCCTGAAAATACTCCTGGCATACTGATAAAAACATGGCAAGCAATCCACAATCATAATAATTATGTAGATACTTATCATTAGTTGTTTTATCAATCAAAACAAAAACAAACGGTAGTTATTCAAAAAGCACTTGGGAACCAAGTTTTCCTCTTCATTGCTGTCCCTTGGTAATGTGGTCGATGTAAGAAATTGCCTTTGGGCCGGCAATTAGAGTTAACCATCAGTTTATCGCAAAGCAGAAGTGTTTAATCAGAAGATCAGCACTCGGGTTTAAACCTCAAACTGATTTTGTTTTGGTAAGAGAACCTCTTTTTAATGAGATAAACAAGACGTGTGGAACGTTTATTTCTAACTATTTTGGTATCAACCCACTAAAATGGAATAGGTATTTTCTCTCACCTTATAACTAAGGTAACAGCCACTACGAAGAGGTAGATTATTAGGTATGAAAGCGCCGCGTTATGTTATTATGGATCTACTGCTCTAGTATTAGTTAAATATCTTTGGAAAATATTGTATTATTAAAGAAAATTACACGAAGTTCAATGTTTACAAATATTTTAAACCATGAATTTTCTGCTTTGCCTTAATTTTCTCATATTTACATCTAGAGCATAATATTCCACTAATCTATCCAAATTAACTTTCATGTAACTTTCCCTTGTATTTTAAGCGAACCTATTTTAATACTTCTATCCTTTTTTACAGGACATTTGCGAATCGGGGTTGAAAGTGACAAACGAAAAGTCGGTGCATGAACTTACTATTCAAACTTTTAACAATCGCGGTGAACTTCTACTGAGGGGCGACATCACTGCTGAGACAATCGGACAGCTTGAAGACAGTCTAATTATCTTGGGTTCTTTGCTTTCCAACTAGTTATAAATCATTCATATTTTTCGTAAATAACTACAAAGTTTATGAATTTAATTAAAATTTGCAGTTCTTTTGTGGAAGTTTGTTTCTATTCGCAAAAAGAGTGGTAACTTTTTGCGTTTTCATCCTATTGCAATGCTGTTTAGAGCATTTTTCTCTTAAAATGTTGTTAACTGAAAGAAACCATAATGAAACCTACTATTGTATTTTTGAAGATGACATGACATGTACAAAAATTAATCGTAGTTGGTGTAAATCAATACGAAACAGGTAAGTTACCTCTAAGTATTCTTATGGATCACTCAGTTCAGCAAATTTAAAAACATTGAGTTACTCATAAATTTTTAACAAAAGGTATTTGTGTTATGATATTTATTGTACAAATATATTCGGAATATGTACATTTTAGGATAAACAATAGATCTATAGAAAAAGTCATCCGAAACCTTATTATAAAGATCTCTCAGACAGAATGGTATCTGTACTGAGTGATCCAATGATACTGTCCAAAGATACCCGAAAGAAGCTTTAAATGCCTTGATGGGCTTAAAAATTTTTGTGACTAATTCTTTACAAATTTTTAAGATATAAATTTAGTCAGTAGAGTAAGTTTTTGTTGAGATTTAGCTCATAGCAGTTTTATGCAAAATGTCTGAATTGAGTGATCCACATTTTCGGCAATAACTGAAGACCCTTGAGAGTGACAAGATTTTTACATTGGGCTATGAGTTTTGACTATTTTTGACTAAATGTACAATCACATTTTGTCAGGAAATAAAAAAAGATCACTCAATCCAAATGCACATCAGAATATGGACCGACAAACATTATTGTACGGTTAAGGGCGGCACTGCCTGTTAAGGAAAGTGGACATATCTAGTGGGTCTCATGTCAATTCTCCATTTGACCACATGTATGACGTAAGTTTGTCAACGTTCACAGTGCTCCTGTAGGTTTATGACATGCTAGTACGTCGGGACAGCAAAAATCTGTTCGGATTGTTTTAAGGGATCGCCCCTTTTTTTGCAACCCACCAAAGTAGTGTCTTATAAAGTAGAAATAAAGGGTTTATTCCTATTGCTGATCTCCAACAAAAGATGTACACTAAACATTATAGGTATATAATTAATGGACGACACAGTATTATTAAATATATCTTTTAGTCAGGATTTTGTTACAAGTATAATCCAATCAACTAAAATATTGAACTATAAGAATAAACAATTATAATAAAATAATATTTTGACGAATATAGAAAGGGATGGCGGCATGCGGCTTTATCCTTTACATGTCAGATGTCGTTGCTAGTGACATCATTCGAATACTAGGGGTTCAGTTTATCTGACGTCACTACATTCGTAGTTTCACTGGGGCGGCAGTAAACCTGCGTGTCCATCGGCCGGAAAATCAATAGGCTGTTGAACTTTTAGCATTGAACTTGAACGTAGTTCGAAACGCTATATTATGTAACGCTCTTTTTTTTGTATCAAAATTTATACTCGCAAATAAATCAAAACCTTATAGGGAACTTCCCGTTGACCTAGATTTATGAAATTTGGCAAGAAGCAAAGTCTCACAGCACAACTAAAGGAAAACTCCGAAACCTGGTAATTTGACTAAATAATTGCCGAACATACATGTGTTAGTTTTGGAAAGCGCTTAGAGAGAAGCTTCTAAAATTTTTCACTGACGGACAGACAGACGGTCGTCGTAGTGAGACTTTCAAGGCCCCAGTTTTTTTCGTTTTGAGGTTCGTAACCGAACCCGAAAATGACCAAAATAATGGTCAATATCCTTGTCACCATTTTCATTCTCCTACCCTTATCCCAATTTATTTGGGGATCCCTGTATCCTTGTGTTGGAAACAAAACAATCCAAATTAACGCATAGTGTCTACCTGGTCCATATGGACTTCTCCACACAGCACTTGCGTGTACAAGCAGAGAGGCTGAAAATGAACCGGTAAGCACCGGCCCCGATAGACACCAACCAACAATTATTCTCATCGGAATTTTTCGGCGCCTCTAGGCATTGATTCTTTCTTACCAGTTCGGCATTGTCTGCACCGACTCACCCGTGCTGACAACCTGTGCGGTTTGGTTAGTGCTATGCTGGCAGGCAAAAACGCAATAGTTTCGTTTCCATCGGAACCACGTACTACGTAAGAAATGGCGGTCAACCGACCATCCGTCCGACCAACCATCCTATGAAACACTAGGATCACAGGAGATATGGAAGCTGGAGACATAGTTTCAGTTAGGGTATATTGAAAATCCTTATTCAAAAACAATGAATTTAAACTGCAACAGAACTTTGAACAGTATAAAGAAACGATACCAAAACAACCGAAACTACAAAAAAAATCTTACAACACAGCGTAGCTGCCCCGGTTTTCGACTGCATTATTATTTTCTTCGATATCTTAGTCAAAAGCTCATCAAGTCGCGTGACTGTCGACGTTCTGCGTGAAGGTCGTTCACACAAAAAAAAATATTATAGTTATAGTATTTAACCGATGAAGTTGTTACGACGTGAAGACGTCATTTCTATGGTAGCTACGAGGTCAAGGCAACAAAATAAAGCTTTGCAATTATCTATTGTGCAAATACACGTAGTACCTACTGCAAATTATTATTTTATAGTGATGCAGTTTGGAAGTGTGAATTTCCATAACTACTATATTTCGTACGATCGCAAAATAAAAGTAAAACGTTTGGCTTTTTTTTTTTTTTTTTTTTTTTTTTTTTTTTTTTTTTTTTTTTTTTTTTTTTTTTTTTTTTTTTTTTTTTGAAGATGGGAACTTACCGCGCATCGCGATGCAAGGATTTAAAAAATATGACTAAAAAAAAATAAATAAAAGAAAACAAGTTTTATTATATTTTATAAAAGGTAGGTTAAAATAAAATAGGGATAATCAATGCCGTTTCATGGCTTGGTGTGACATCACGTAGCGACATCTGTGTTGCTACGTAAAATCCAAGCATTCCCTAATCTCTGAATCTTTTAAGAAATAAATAAAGCTAATACCGTGGCCATTGCAAAACCATGATTAGTATGGTGTTTTATTTCATTTCAAGGTCGTCTCCAGTCCCGTATAATATTTCATGCAAAACTGATGAAATTACATAATTATAAACATTCCACTGTTCATACAGTTACAAATGCAATGTAAAACTAACAGTTGATTCTAAAATTATAAAGTGAAATACGCTGTGTGAACATGGGTGGTGAGTGAGCTAACAGTGACGTGACGTATCACTCAGACGCCACGAAGTAATATATAGAAGAAGATCTCAATCCCGTAAGTGCTCATATACACCATTTTTTTTTTTTTTTTGTGGATGGGAAATCATCAAATGACTCCTCCCGCTCTGGGTGGAGCAGGAGGGAGTGTCAGACTCTTACTGACTAAAACCCACCCGTGTTCCTTCCTTAGCCCTTTATGTTCCAGGGCAGCGGTAACCCTTTCGGACAATCCCGCTACCCACGTTTGGCTTACTTCAACTTACCGGCCACCCCTGATAAAAGCAGTGGCGCATCTATCTACGTACCTTATTTCGGTAAGTATAAGTAAGATGGCCGCGGTGACTGTGTGCGGCGGCACTATAATATGTATACTCGTCACTACTTACTGATTGGGTTCGATAGTTGACGTCGTGATACATCATGCCCTGAATCCTCGATTCATTGCTACCGTGCAGGAGAATCCTAGTCCAACGAAAGCATTACATTTTTGTTTCATTGACAGATACGTTTATTCTTGGCGCGTGGTCAAAGTCGGAACTAAGGTTGCCATCTCGTTTTGTCGATACGACTTCTGTGACATAATTCCACAAGATAAATGTTTATCAATAAAATACCTACTTTGATCTACAAACGCGGCCCGTCACAAACGTGATGTCTATTTGGTTCTTCTACTGTTTGTCGACAAAGTATTGTTAATCCAAACGGAGGCTTTGGCTTGATTGTAATAAGTTTAAGTATGGCTTTTAAAACAAGGAGGTGAGGGGTTTTTCTATTTCAAAATGTAAAAAATTCAATAAAAACAGGAAAATAAGAAAATCTAAAATTAAGTTAGGGTTACGAATCACATCCATCGCATTTAGCTAGTGGGCTGCGTCGCTAGTATTCACAGCGAAATTGTCGAATGAATATAGCTCCTGAGTGCTCATGCGTTCTTAGTAACTTTGGAGCGATTTGCGGGTTTCGTCGTTAAGTCAAAGCATTCACATTTCGCAAGGAAATTATTTTTACTAACTAACTTTGCTCTCGTGACTGCATAATATTCTTTTGGCATTGTTAGTCAATGGAACTGTGTAGATAAAACGCTATATTCAGACGGTCGGTATTGTTATAGAATCTCATCACTAAATATCACTTTTATCTTAACTCTCAATTTGAATGACCCTCATTGCTTTTATTTTGGGTACCTAAAACTTTAACAAATCTTTAAATGTAACGAAATTCTCTAAAACATCAAACAGTTAATAGTTAAAGGAAGAAGTTTATTAACCATTTTCAAAAATGATCTATGTACACGAATTTGGCCAGCAGTTATCTCAAAATTTAAAGGTATAATTAGGTACAAATACCTACTGAAAATTGTATAAGAACGGCAAAGGAAAATACACAGTGATACTGAATAATATAGAGACACTAGACTTACAAAACGTGAATGTGAAACAAATGGTACCTAATTATTTTTTAAGTTTCTCAACACTTATGCCTAGTTCAAAACGACCTTCCGATCCACGGTCCAATCCTTCATTTTTACCGCAGAGTATAAAAGCAAATCTGCGCAGTGCGAAAGTGAAAGCCACTTTCTCTTTCAATCTGCGCAGGGAAAAGCGCGGGAAATGTTATTGACCACCTCTTGATTACTCCCGCGCTACTGGTATGTTAGCCGCGCGCCATACTAAACGACGCGTCTCGATTTTCGCTACTAGGACGCCAAAACGTCGTTGGAGTGTACCCCTAAAATATGGAGTGAAGTTCACATTGTTCGCACGGCACGTCAAACAATATTTATTTTTATTTAATTTACCTTTTTTATCAGTTATTGAAAGTATTTAATTGTAATTTAAGTTACTAAACATGTTTCATAAACATCTTCCGATGCTTTTTGACGAGTTTTTTTAAAACATGACCAAGCAGAAAATTGTATTTCACGTGTTATTTTCGTTTGAAACCATTGAAATACAATTAGGTAAAACTTATTAATGCAATAAAAGCAGAAAAAAATAAAAGTTGTTTTAGAAATAATTTGTTGAAATTGATATTTTACATCCTTTGCAGTCTTCAAAGCATTTTAAAAAGTGTAAAAAATATTTTCGGAAAGGTTGGATTATTTCCCAAGTTTTTTGTAATCCGTCACGATTTATCGGATGCAAACACGCTACAAATCGTATCGTATGGTATAAAAAACATAGAGAGGAGCTTATCTGAGCTTGTAACGACACAAGCTCGACACTACACATAAGCAGAACTTTTAATGTGTGCTTTGTTTGTTGCAATATGGGTGCCCAAAGACATTCTGCACTTCATTGCAAAAAAAACCTCATCTAAAATACTTTTAAAAACTTCTTTGATAAATCTAATTCCTCAAGTGTAGGTAACCTCATAACTGAAACAGATTTCTTCAAGTCAAATTCAAAGCGCTAACCTATCTGTACAAAGAACACAGATTAGTATACTTAATATTCGTTTAATATAAGCACACTCGCTCCTGCCCACGACTGCGTCTGCGTGGAATTTTTTTCACCCGACCCGACACGTATCGCGTCGCCTGCGCGCTATTACTTACATACATATAAACAAACAAACAAAGAAATTTTACCTGTTTATACTATGTATATTAGTATAGATTTTAATTAATCACTCTTACCGTAACATTACATTACGGTACATTGTTATGCAAAGATGAAACTGTAATTAAATACTGAACGATAAATAGTAATGAAAATAATTTTGTCGTTAGAAAAATGATACATATTGTGATGAAAATAACGTGAAAGAAGAAATATAATAGTAAACGACTATTATATTTCTTCTTTCACATTATTTTCGATACTTTAGAAATGCTTCTAAGTTTGCTGCTTTAGTTAAATATATAAATGCCATCTGTGTGGCTCGTGTGACTTGCTTTCCCAAGGGGAAAAAGGGTTTTTTTTTTGAGCTCGTTAGTTCCGCGTCTGGCCGCAGCTGGAAGTTATAAGGGCTTAGGGCGCTGTTGTCGCTCCATGCAATAAAGGACGAATATTTTGTTTTATCTAGATCATTATCGTGAATGCAAATTATTTCTAGATTTTTATCGCAATTTGTAGATCAAATAATGAGTATATTATGTCATGGCAAAAGTTTACATGGTACAAAACTGCAAGATACTTCAGTTGCAGTATAATATTGTTGCTATTATAAGTCCTATGGCGTTATTTACCTGATTTGTGTTTACCACTAACGTTTGTTACGTTTCTGCCATTAAGCTACGTAACCCTAAAAACTCAGGCCGTTATTTTCATGACATCTATCATTGCGGTCAATATCAATGTAACTATAAAGTACTTAATAACATTCTTAAATAATAATTCAGTAATTGCATTAATTCAGTTACAGACAACGCTAAGCCAGTGGGTTAAGCATGTTGGAAATATTTTCAAGTTATGCTGGTAACCAACACGTACATACAGCATTTGCGCTAATCACATTGGTCTGAGTCCAATGTGAATATGTATGTATATCTGCAAGGGAACTGCGTATCGCTGCAAGGGAACGCGTATTTCGATTCAAACAATGTCGGCACATTAGCTCAGTGGTAGAGCACTTCGCACCAGATCAGATTGGTCGAGGAGGTCGTTGGCTCGAGTGTGTCTAATTTTTCGGTCCATGTCGTTTTTGTTTTTTAAACTTAACATTTCAGTGTAATTTTCTTTAAAAACACAAACATGTGCTCATTTTAATAGACATAATACTTTTAGTTAACAGCGCCCGTAGGCTCTATGAACCAACAGAACGCGAAGTTAGCTGTTATGCGAACAAGTTCCAATACTCTACGGTAGATAGTGCAGTTGCATCTGTTGAATCGTGCGCTAGATGGCACCACCTGATCAAAATGTTCGGTTTCATTGTTACATAGAATGAAAATTCCATAACTATAAACAGGGACCAAAAGGGTTAACTGCTTAGGGGTTTTAAGCGGCTTATTTTTTCATTTAATTTTATTTGGTAAAAGAACCTACATTTAATCAACCTATGAAAACGTAATTCGCAGGGTTGCGTTCGTTTTTTTACCCCACAACGATGTTAACGCCATCTTGCGGATAGATGATAAATTATAATAAATTAGTTGATTATGTTGGTTATTAATTATTTATAAGATTTAGGTCTTTATTGGAGTATGTAATCTAATCTGTGTATTATTATGAACGTCTTAATGTGAACACTTACGATTTATTCACTTTAAGTTATAACGGGCATCACAAAACTTGACACAAATAACATAACCATTCAATACTGCTGATAGTATATATCAGCAGTATCAGCCCATTCATTCCAGTACGATTCGGATGCGTATTTTAATTTGGAAACAAAATTGAAAAATTCTGGCTATTTAATCAATAGATGTCTAATTATTTATATTCCACACTATTACTATTGCCAAGTACATTATCAATAGTTTGGAAGGGTCGTACGTAATACTCGTATGTATGACTCACGCGCCAAAAGATCCTTGTACACCTATATAATATTATCCCACCAAAACAAAAACACTTTTTTTTGTTTACGGGAAGTATATTTCTTTAATCAAGGAATTGACCATTAGATAGTATTGAAGTTGCACTTTTGCCATTTTAATGGAAGTTCGTTAATAACTCTGCTATAAAAATCCTGGGGAAGATCGATCTCGAATCGATGAACTCTTTAGAGGCGTTTTTCACCGCCTCCTTGGATTGGAATTTTTTCCCGTGTAAAAAGTTACCCAAATACCGAATAAAAATGGAAATTAGTTGTAGCCAGGTCTGCTGTGTATAGTGGATGACGGAGAGTTTCTTGTCGTAACTCCTATAGTTTTGAGACGGTCCGTTGTGCGGAATGTGGGCGAGCGTGAAGCGTGAATGAAGAAGTAGTGGACTGGAGCAATTGACATTCTCGGTTGTTTGACAGCGAGCTTTGTCCATCATCACTAGCACTTCTACACAATACACCTGTGCAGTAATTGTTGTGCCAGGTCTCAAGAAGCTGTAATGAACAATGCACCAGGTCCACCATACACTCACAGAATAAACCCTTATATTGACTCAATTTACGTTTGGGACATGTTTGGCTGCCTCCCCTGTGTCCAACCAGTGCAACGGACATTTTCAATTGTTATACAGGATCCACTTTTCAGTACAAGTGACAATCCGATTCAGAATCCTCTCATTCGTGTGCCTATTCAACAAGTAAAAACAAGCTTCGACGCGATTTTGTTGTTGTTGTTCAGTGAGTTCATACGGTACCCATTTTACGAGCTTTCTTATCTATCAAATTTGAAATAAATGAATCAGTATCAGTTTATTACTTCCGTTGAAGGCTGCTACAAATTTCAACGTAGTTTGAGATAAAACTGCTTCCAATATGGGTTCAATTCAACTTTATCGACTTCAACCTCCGGTCGGCCACAGGGCTCATTGTTGAGAACAAAATTTCCAGAACGAAAGTGATCAAATAAAAACGGACCGTGCGTTCACTTGTGGTACCAAGTCTCTATACACGTCGATAATATTGCGTGCTGTCTGTGCTGCGTTGGTGCCACGAAGGAACTCGAATTCGAAAATAGCAATTTAGATTTTTCCATGGTTACAGAAATAGCGATTTTAAAGAAAAATCGAACGGTGGGAAAATAATATGTGATGCATATTAAAAGATTAATTTTAATTTCGAATTCCAGATAGAATGACAGATATCATCAATCTTCACAATAGCCAGTATCAAAAATTGGCAATTTCAAAGTTACCTAAAATAAGGACCTAATATTAAGTTAGTTCTTCCTTTCACCATGTTCATTTCGATCATGTCCGTATTATTTTATACGAAAACAGCTTGTCCTGTACGGTTTCACCTTAAATTCGCCCATGAAACGGCGAATACGTAGGCGAGTACTAGGAGGCCATAAAGATCAGAAGGTAGAATAGGGAAAATTTTAACTTTAACGTAAAGGTGAAAGCGCTATTATAGCGCGAGTCGCCCGCGAAATTTAAATTTCCCGCAAAACAACTCTTTTGAATTATAATTTAACGCAAACGTCGTATTTTCATGAATCAGTCCTATTATCGAACAATTAAAGATTTTCAATTTTTAGTTCTCGAAATGAAATTATATTTTAAGGGATGCATTTTGTGAAAATACGTCAGTTTTTGATGATTTAAATGATTGTTACCGTTATTTGCGTTTATTTTGAAGAAAGAGAGGAAGAAGAACAATGTCCGTTCCAAGCTGAACGGCAAGCGACAACAACCAGCAGATATCATGTGGACAAAGCGCCAATTCGCTCGAAAGTCAGCGCACAACTCAACTCTGTTACCCATAAGGCATCAACAGATTTCAATAGAAAAATTGCTAACTTCACAACGTTACATTCATTTGGTTACAATTTGACCGTGAAAGTACTCATTTCTACAATATACTACGCCTTCTCACTTTGACATAAAACATTCAATAGTTTTTTTTTCTACACTAATATAAATAGTTTAGGAAAATTCTAACTTAAACGGTTGAATAATTAAATATGGTAGTTTATACACCAAAAATAAAATAATATATATTTATGTCAATCAATACTTTTGGTAAAACTGATTCATAATTCTGCATAGACAGTATCATAATATGCGTTCCGGTTGGATACCAAAGTCGCCCAATTACGAGTTAAGAAAGTTTCCTATAAAAAAAGTTCTTATACTTATAATTATGTATGATAAAAAAAAATCCTTAAACTCGATGTTTTTGGCTTCCCCTGAAATTGTTCTACTGCCGTTTTGCTTTACTCGATTCATACAAAAGTTATAGGTATAGTTTCCCCGTAAGTTATTTAAATGAACATTATTTACAAAAACAAGTTGAATTAAATGCTTTTTATTGCGTCGCGTAGCCAGACGGTTATCTACAATGGCAGCGTAGCTGTCGTAGCCGTGACGTCAGACACTTCGTAGCAGCTGCTACGAAGCGTAGCTTTTCGTTTGTTTGCTTGTATTTGACGTCGCAAAAGAATTTTGATTGCGCTTATGTCTTTTGTACACCAAGAAATTAACAAACTTACTTAACTTAGTTTTTATAAAATTTTCAATTCATTTTATCAATTCAGAACACTCGAAGAGAGGCACTTACTTGAGACACATTTCATTTAACAAATACTAAGGGATCTTAGTGTAAATGTCATATTGTGGCGTCACTTGCACTATAATCATAATAATAATTTAATACATACAAAACTCACCACTCAAAATGAACGATAGACAGTCGAAATCTACTACGAGTTGGCAACCATTCTTCCCTCACAATGTTTTCTTCTTTATTTGCCTTCCAGCCAATCTATATATACAAAATTCAAAGTCCTGACTGACTGACTGACTGATAGATCAACGCACAGCCTAAACCTCTGGTCCTAGAGACATGAAATTTAGAGGGTGTGTTCTTCGTGAAGAGTAGGCATCCACTAAGAAAGGATTTTTCGAAATTCCACCCCTAAGAGGGTGAAAAGGGGGGAATTCGTTTGTATGAAAAATTTTATTCCTTGAGTTAATAAACTTTGAACTTGGCACGAATATTTATCTAAGTAAATTATGAAGATTGCGAGTTTTTGTTTTTCTAAACTACAAAAAGGTGATTGGGGTGTTTCAAAGTTTGTATGGAAGATTTTTAGCGCGCGCCGCGCGGTCTGATTTTCTCGAAACTCAGTATTTACACCTTGGATTGAAAGTAAAAAATAATGTGTATCAGGGTTTTTCGATAATCTACCCCTGACGGGCTGAAAAGGGGTAGTCAATTTTACAGGGGAGGATTTTACTGCATGGCTTGATTAACTTGAAAATTAGTACCTATGAATAATCTTTGGATTAAGTTATGAATACATCCCAAACGATTTTTTTAAATTCCACCCCTGTGGGGGTGAAAAGCGGGGATACAGTTTATATGAAAAATCTTCTTCATTACGTTAATAAACTTGAAACTTTTCAAGAATACTCGCTTAAGTAAGTACTAAAGTTTATCATTATAAGTTTTTCAAAACTACCTCTCGAAGGGGGATATAGGGGTGTTGAAGTTTATGTGGAAGAATTTTGATGCCCTTTGATTATTTCCTCTCCTTCTTGTGAATATTATTATTTTAAGCTTTTTAAATTATGTAAATACTAGCTGTGCCTCGCGGATTCACCCGCATTAATTTCGATCCTGTGGGAATATCGAGATAAAAACTATCCTATTTATGTTCATCCTGGTTATAAGCCATCTGTGTGCCAAACATCCAAATCCGTTTAGTATTCACAGCTTGGTGACAGACAGACTGACAGACAGCGAAGTCTTAGTAATAGGGTCCCGTTTTTACCCTTTGGGTACGAAACCCTAAAAACGGCTTACCTGCTCTGACCTACTAAGTATTTATTCATACAATTTTTTTTATGTATCTACAAAGGTTCTACTAATTAAATTAAACATTAAAAGTGTCTAGGGATGAAGGTATTTTAAAAACATATTTTATTTCCGTATTGAAATTAAATAAAAATATCTATTTAGATTGATAGAATAAATAAAATATTAAATTGATTACTACATAAACATTAATTTTACCGCCTCTATCATTATTTCTGGTAAATTTGAATTTAGAATACAGAAGAGGAATGTGCCTGGAACAAATTGGCGTTTAAATCTTTTTTAAATGGTTAGTTTTAAAGTTATAAGAAATATTCTCTAGACAGTGATGATGTGCTACATTGCTTTGCTGAATTATGTCATTTACCAAGCGTATACCAAATCAATTAAAGCGTCTGATTTAAGGAAGTTCGGTTCATTTTTATGTCAATTATCATTCGTTTTTACTGCATTCCAAAGTGGCAAAGTTTTGGGCCGACAAGATATAAAATTCAGTCGTACCAGCGACACAAAGAAGAAGAAGAAGACCGCATTCCAGACTGATCCACATGGTGTTTAAAGCACGTGGTCTCAATTCGTGTCCAATCGCTTGAAGTCGGCACAAATACGTGGTAAAAATACTAGGAGCACATGAACATCAGAAGGGTGATTCGGAAATTTTGTGATCGTAATAACGTAACAAGTATTTCCATAGTGCTGTAGGAAGTTCATTTCTAATGACATCGCGCTAAAGTCTACCTTTGCTTGCATTCTGTGATCACTTTGATACGTGAAACTTTAGTTCCAATCATAGTGCTTGGAAAAGTTAGGTTTTCCGACTTTATTAGCAAGTTTCTTGCGAATTTTGACAGAAAACTAAAACAAAATAATATGCAAATGAAGCGTTATAAAATACTGAACAAATGTCAGTAATTCTGTCTCTATAAACCGTGTCGTTCAGTCTATATTTGTATTATTAATCGAGGGCTACACCTTAGAATAAGGCAGTTCAGGGGTGCGTTGACATTTTGTTGGCAAATATCTGACGAGGAATAACAGGATTGCAATGAGAAATGACTTACAATTGGAACAAACTTAAAGACTAAATAAAATGGAATAGTTTTTAATTGGGATACGCATTTATTTATTTTGTAATTTATATTTTTCTCGGAGGTAGTGGGAGCAAACTGCTTTTATGTAGCGTACTTCACTCTAGTTACACAGTTGTCATGGAAACCACTTTGGCGTGCCATGTGCTCGGGAGCCAGTATTGATTCATCCAGACCGTACAATATTCAAAGCACTAGGCTTTCATGTAACTCTTAGAGGCTTTCTGGAATGTGATTCTGAAGATTGTAGTGTTCGCGCCATAAATACCGAGTACCATGGTATCCAACGTTCTTAATAATAACATAATGATACGCAGTATTTTTTTAGGTCCACCTATTTATTGTGTCTTCGCAACTTATAGCGCGTTTTGAAATAGTTATGTAGAAACGTTTTCAGTTTCTGTGCGACTCCCACACGAAATTGTTAAGATCATCAGGTAACTTAACGCTCAAAGTGCCTATGCATTCCACAACTTTTCATAAATCCTTTACTGTCCAGGCCGTTCGTTTGTGGAATACATTGCCAGTTGAAATAAAAGGCGCGCAGTCATTACAGGTGTTCAAAAGACTTGTAAAGGAGCACTACTTTCAATCATCTACAGTCTTCTTTTATTTTTCATTGCTTGTATACATAGTATGTAAGTATTTATGTAGGTATCTATAATTTTGGATATGTCTATATTTGTCTATTATATACATAATACTAGCTTCTGCCCGCGGCTTCGCCCGCGTGGATGTCGGAAATTATCCCACGGGAACGTGCTAACAGGATAAAATGTATGTGCTTCCCCAGGATGCCATCTATCTCTACGCCAAATCAGAAGTTCAGTGGTTTAGGTGTGAAAATGTAACATACAGTTTCAAGTTCAAATCCTCCACTTAAAAACTGAATTACCCCTTTTTGTCCCGTCAGTGGTAAATTTCCGACAACTTTACATACTCATTATTAATTATTTTCTGTCAAAACTATCATTACTGAGTTTCGAGTTACTCGGACCGCGCATTCAATTTCTTCCACACAAACTTCACACCTCTATCCCCTCTATACCCTTTGAGGTGTAGTTTTGAAAAACTTATAATGATAAACTTTATTACTTACTTAGGCAAGTATTCTTGCCAAGTTTCAAGTTTATTAACTAAATGCATAAGATTTTTCATATAAACTGTATCCCCCGCTTTTCACCCCCACAGGGGTGTAATTTTGAAAAATCGTTTAGGATTATTCATTACTTGATTCAAAGATTATTTATACCAATTTTCGAGTTAATCAAGCCACGCATTATAATCCTCCCTTGTAAAATTAACAACCCCTTTTCAACACGTTAGGGGTAGATTTTCGAAAAACCCTGAATTATGTTACTCTTTATTTTTGGTCTTAAGTATAAACACTGAGTTTCGAGGTAATCGGACTGCGCATTCAAATTATTCCAAACAAACTTCAACACCCCTATATCCCCCTTTGAGGGGTAGTTTTGAAAAACTTCTAATGATAAACTTTTACTACTTATAATGATAAACTATTACTTACTTAGGCGAGTATTCTTGAAAAGTTTCAAGTTTATTAACCTAATGAAGAAGATTTTTCATATATAAACTGTATCCCCGCTTTTCACCCCCACAGGGGTGGAATTTAAAAAAAATCGTTTGAGATGTATTCATAACTTGACTAAGATTATTTATACTAATTTTCGAGTTAATCAAGCCATGCAGTAAAATCCTCCCCTGAAAAATTGACTACCCCATTTCAGCCCGTCAGGGGTAGATTTTCAAAAAACTTTGATACACATTATTCTTTACTTTCAATATTAGTTATAAATACTGAGTCTCGAGTAAATCGGACTGCTCGCTAAAATCCTTCCATACAAACTTTGAAACCCCCCAATCCCTTATTAGGGGGTAGTTTAGAAGAAAAAAAAAACTGACAATCTTCATAATTTATTTAGGTAAGTATTCGTGCCAAGTTTCAAGTTTATTAACTCAAGGAATAAGATTTTTCATACAAA
Source organism: Apamea anceps (assembly GCA_951799955.1). Classification (NCBI taxonomy): domain Eukaryota; kingdom Metazoa; phylum Arthropoda; class Insecta; order Lepidoptera; family Noctuidae; genus Apamea; species Apamea anceps. The sequence goes on from OX637500.1 coordinate 24,083,283, forward strand.
CGAATTCCCCCCTTTTCACCCTCTTAGGGGTGGAATTTCGAAAAATCCTTTCTTAGTGGATGCCTACTCTTCACGAAGAACACACCCTCCAAATTTCATGTCTCTAGGACCAGCGGTTTAGGCTGTGCGTTGATCTATCAGTCAGTCAGTCAGTCAATCAGTCAGTCAGTCAGGACTTTGAATTTTATTATATGTATATAAGATTTGCACCAATGACAGTCCCATTTTATGTCCAGGAAAATCACTGTCTATTCTAAGGTTGCCTGGAAGAGATAACAGTAATGTGATAAGGCCACCCATTGTATATTTTGTAGTGTTTCATGTATTTTTTATACTATGTATTTTGTGGTGTACAATAAACTATATATTAAAAAGAAAAAAGAAGAAGCGTGATGGCCCGGAGGTCAAGAGGATTCGGGTTCAAAACCGGTCGTACTACCATATGACATAGAAAACGGCTCGGTCCGCAGTGGGACAATTCTAGGTTACTATTAATTCTAAAATTAATATTATGTTGATTTGTGAATGTGTAAACTGAAGTACGTTTGCCTGAACTTAGATGGTTAACTTTCACCGTTGCTTTTGGAAGCACTTAGTACACAGAAACACAACAATTATAATTATAGGTACTAAAAAGGTTTTGTTTATCTCTCGTCCCTGTAGAGATAAACCTTATCTATAACTAAAAGGGTATATAAAGCCTCATTAACGAAAAACACGAAAGTTAAACTAAAATCAATGCCATCTGTGTCGTATAGTTAGTTTCTGACCTTCAAAAGGGTTTACGCGTGTCTTACTAGTTCCACGTCTGTCCGCAGCTGCAACCGTTTATTTTAAAGGGCGTCGGGCGCTGTTGTCGCTGAATGCACTCAAAGGGACGATACAGGACGAGAATTTGGAAGCCATTTGTAGTGGCACATTAGCTCAGCTGGATGGTATAGAGCATCGCGTTTCCTGAAACGTGAAGGTCGTGGGTTCGAGTCCCACATGTGCCCTTTTGAACCACAAACTTTTTTAATGACTTTTGTGCTAGTTTTTTTGTTATAAATTCATAAAACAAATTATTAAGTTTGGGGCACATAGTACAATATCTAAGAAATCTGTTCGTATTGACTTTATACATTTTTTATATTGTTGTTGCTTTTTAATAACACGTAAGTATATTTAGATTTAATTACAAAATTTTGTATTACAGAATTGTTATGTTTAACTTACCTAATTAATTAAACGTCATAAAACAACTCTAAAAACAGAACACTTTTTTGGAATAATAGTAGACAGTTACGAGTATGTATGTATGAGTATCATCATAATATCCTTACGCGGTTTAAATAGAGGATGGGTATCCCGTCATGATCTAAGTAAGCAGCATGGAATTAAATATTTTGACTGTTGATAAGATACACTCGAGGTCGATTTTGGCAATTCTATCCCTAGAAAAAGTTTCTTGTTTCTCCGACACCACCTCGTCGCATCGCATCGCCCGCACATCGTGTGCCCGCGCTATCACTTCGTTTTCGCTTAGCGTTCTTTCCGACTTTTTTTATTTTTACTCTGCTCATAAACGTCATAGCGTGATGTTAATAAATAAAAAATAAAATCAAAGTCATTTATTTCAGACTGTAGTAACTGTACTAACCTAATATGGACCCATATTAGGTTAGTAACAATCAGACTTATAAACTATGTTAGTACAATATAAAAAATAAATAAAAACAACAACAATTAAAACCTGAGGGCACCCGACGAGGTTTCACAGGTAATGTGAATCCTCGTCCAGTGCTTCATAATAGGACAGTCGGCATCCAGTCGTTCTGCCACTACCCTCAGGAGGCTGTTGGGACTGCCCCGCACGCGCCGCATCAGGGAGCCAATTCTTTTGCGCAGTATAGCATGGAAGCCATCAACCTGGGCTGCCGCAAACATCCCTGATGCACTACAGTAGCGTGGCAGCCCCATCAACGCCCTGAAAGCATTATTGTAATAAATAGCCTTTCTCAAGAATCGGGATACCAAATGAAAAATTTTTTTTTCAAATCCTGCTGGCTGTTCCAGAGATAACCCCCTCCCTACATACAAACAAATTTAACCTCTTTTTAATATTAGTATAAAAAAATAAGCAAATGTGTTTTGAAAATAGTTTTTTTTTTTTTAACTGAGACCGATCAGTCTCTTAAGTTCTTACGCAGCCACCTTGAGTACGCATCTCAAGTCTGGAACCCTCGGTACGGGATCTATAAGTCTCGTATTGAGGGCATTCAAAGAAAATTTCTTAAATACCTAGATTACAGGGCGAAGCAAATATCTGTTAATTACACTCACCGACGCAGAAGGTACCATTTCCTGCCGCTTGACCGTAGACGTCATATTAATGATATATGCTACTTGTTTATTATCGCAAATGGTTCAATTAACTGTCCTGAACTGGTTTCAAAAGTAAAGTTACGTACTAATCAGATGGGGCTGCGGCAGTGACCACTTCTACATGTTGTTGGCGCAGTGGTTAAGCGATTGACTGCTGCGCTGCGTGTCGCGGGTTCGATTCCCGCACGGAACAAATATTTGTATGACCTACATGTATTTGTTCCGAGTCTGGGTGTTTTTCTATCTATAATATGTAAGTATTTACAAAAAAAAAAAAAAATGTATATAAGTAGTTTATCAGCCATCTTGTTACCATAACACAAGCATTAGGTTGCTTAGCTTGGGACTAGATGGCGCTGTGTGAAATGTCCAGGGATATTATTTATTATTTATTTATTTATTTAATGCATACTTTCTGAGAGCCAGTTGCAGTTTTAATGAGATTTGTTGTGAAGAAGGCATCGACCTTTTCTGCACCAAAGCAAACACAGTAAGAAAGCTCTTAGCAAAGCCATTTTTTGTACAGGAGGCACCTGATTGCACTTGAACTGCCAAAAACTGGCTTTGATTTGCTTGAATTTTAAGCCTATCCGGACATCAAAATGTCCGGATAGACTTAAAATTGGAACAAACGAGAAAAACCAACTTTGAGAAAATTAATTAATGTGACTTGGGGCTGATTTTTCAATCGCCGGATAACTTTTGTTCCAGGATTGTATGGAAGAACTGTCAAAAATTCAAAATTATTCCTCCGATAGAATTATCTGGGGTTGGAGGAATCTGCCCTTAGACGATGAAGGAGTAATATTTTTTGTATGTATCTGTGGAGACTTGTAATTAGCAATTTAGTTATATATTACTGTTATTATAATGTTATTAGTCTGTAAGCCTTCCGAAAATAAATAAAATAAAATAAACCCCATCGATATCGATCGATAAAACTCGAGCATCTCGAGTTTTATCAATCCATTAGATTGATAAAACTCGAGATGCTCGCGGAAAAAATAGCAAGTGAAGTGCTAGTAGCATATAGTAAATCAGAAACATTCCTGGTAAATGTTTAAATACCATCTATAATTGTCTGTCAATTGATAGTTATTTTAACAGTGTGATTCATGAAGAATTTGAACCATTTATCATATAAATATTATTGTAAATTTGCTTGAGCGTCATTTACACTGCCGAGCAATGAAAAAGTTCCACCCACAAAAAGCCGACAAACACTTTAATATCTACTAAGACATATAATTTAAAATTTGAACACAATATTTACGTTTTTAGTTGGTAATATTCTGATGCGCTGTTAAATGTACTTCAATATTGCAGGCAGCGTCATTAAGCTAGCCTTTCCCGTTTAGGAGTAATTTGGTGCTATGTCACTGGAACTTTTTCATTGCTCGCGACTGTATAATGAATAACCGCCTTACATTATTCTAGTGTGCTGATTTTGATGAAAGCGTATATAATATGCTGCCCAGTACATAATATTTGGTATGTGGTGAAACGACTTTGCCATGTAAGACGGATTGTTAAAAATAGTAGTAATCTTACCTATAAAAAACATGTACACATACAAAAAAAAAGTTCTCGTAAGTGTAATAAAAAATTCTTAAATAAAATTCTTAATAAAAAGTTCTTGTAAGTGTGATATAGGTGCGATGTTATGCATACCTACATCCCATATGGGTGAGCAATGTCTGCCTATATTTTAGCAATTCGCATGCAGCGTGCTCTCACATTGTATTGATGGATATTCACATGACTGTATTTGTAGTGCTGTCATTCTTAGATCGTTGCGGGCGGCTAAACGCCCGAAAGTCTGACAACCAGACTTAGCATGGGGTGGTATCGTGTGACCAAGTATTTGGTGACTGGGTTGTGGAGGTCAGAGAAGCAGTCGCTCCATGTAAAATAATGCACCTGGTTAGGCTGGATGCCGCCGACTATAGTTGGGTAAAATGCAAGGCAGATGATGATGATGATGGATATTTTTAAGTTACTTCTCTAAAAGCGGCAGATATCTTCTGAATACGAAAAAGATTAGAAAAAGATTCCAAAACTATCCGACGAACATTTTTGGACCGCACCGCAACTGTCAAAATGAAACCAATTCCGATTAATTGTGTGTTACGCAATTAGGGTGCCGAACAAAAACCTCTAGTAAAAATAAAAAGCCTCGACTATCACCTGAAAATGATCTCGTTATACTTAATCATCATCAATTAAATATAATTTGTGCAGTTGGTACAATTTCTGATTTTTTCAAGAGCCTTTCTATCCATCCCGAACCTGACAGGAAACCACATGAAAACTTAACAGCTCACTGAACTACATACGAGTAAACGATTTATCTTTAACAGACGTAGATAAAAGTAATTCTAGCTATCATTATATTCTTTCTTTTTACCAATCTTGGAAAGGTTTTATTTATACCAAAAACCTATTTCGAATAAGCTCTCTTAATGTATATGTAAAATCTGACTACAAACATCATGCTAAAATGTTAAGATCTAACCTGTTCGATAATCGCTGACCAGAAACACTAGTGCAGCAGAAACGTGGCGGCGCATTGACAAATGAAGGTACTGTGGTATAATTTTGTTATCGTCTGGCGCCGAATTCTGTTTTATAGAGGCTGTCACCAGGAGGACATGAATATAAAGTGGTGTGAGAGGAATGAAATAGTTTCATGTCAGCACGCCTTTTTCGGAAAGGGGTTAGCGGTAGTGTAACACGCATGTTTCGACATCTGTGCTTTTGCTATGCCACCTGGAAATGGAACTCCCAACCTTACGATCACAACATCTGCACTACCAACCAATATATATCTTATGGCTAGACCAACCAGACATGTACACTTTTAGTATGATTTTATTGCCTAAATGTTCGCCAGATAACATCTTGTTTTCATTTTATATTTGAAACCCCACACATCTGAGGGGCAATTCTCGTAATTTTAAGAACGTTCACAGTCTGATCTCAGTCTCAATCTGTCAAAAATACGTCTAATTTCTCTACTTTTTGACAAGTTTTTGACATTTGTTTGTCGCCGAGATTAGACTGCGACTAGATTTTGATCGTTTTGAATTACGAGAGTTGGCCTTCTGATTTCTGTCACGACGAAAAGTGCACAAAATATTAATTATTTTCGTGGAAAACTAAGGATTAACCCAAGGTAATACTTTTTTTCATTAATCTATCTATCTATATATGTATATAAAAATGAATCCTTATTTCCCTTGGTCACGTCATAACTTGAGAACGACTGTACCGATTTCATCTATCTTTTTTTTAAGTTTTCTAATACTTTGTAGAAGGTTCTTACGGAAAAAAAATAAGAAAGTTGCTTCACGCGGACGAAGTCGCGGGCAAAAGCTAGTGGTAGAATAATAATGGTGTATTGGCTACTATAAATTAAATGACAATGCTGGCACTACTAATTCATTTAATTCTGTAATATCTCCTTAAGAACGCATCTTTCCTAAATTACTAGTACTACGACGTCTTCGGTAGCGTAGCTGCCGTAGCGATGACGTTAGTCTCGTAGCAACTGTATAGTTGAGAACTACACAGTTACTACGAGACTAACTTATATGGCTTTTTTACATATGCGTTAGTTATATTGTGGTCTCTTGACGACTACACGTGATAATTTACCATAAACAACTGACAATTTTGGAAGGGAGTGTCAGACTCTTACTGACTAAAACCCACCCGTGTTCCTTCCTTAGCCCTTTATGTTCCAGGGCAGCGGTAACCCTTTCGGACGATCCCGCTACCCTGGAGCTATGCTCATGTCTCGAATAATATTGATCCTACGTAAATCTTGTAAACATTTTGTGCAAATTAACTATGAAATAAACTTTTTGGAACATAAATGCAACTTAAAATGAATACTTTACGAAATAATAGAAAAAAAAACCGGTCAAGTGCGTGTCGGGCCACGTGCAATGTAGGGTTCCGTAGTTTTTATAACAGCCAAGTGCGGGTCGTATTCGCTGACTGATAGTTTCGTATCATGCTCTGACTAAAAGTCAAACATGACTACCTACCTGATTTGACTTCGTATACAAATTCTCACCTGATTCGACAATTTTGCACGGAAAGTTTTAATTTTTGTTTTAAGATTTGGAGAAGACTGCAGCAACTGTTTTTTTTTTTTATTAAACTTATTTAGGAATGAAACAATAGCGTGATACAACTGACGCTTAGCGCCATCTATCGCCATTTCTATGGACTTGTTCGAAATTTTCGAGTCTAATACAATTGGTCGACTATTACTCGTAAACTTGTAAAGCCCACTTAAGTGTGACTCCACCACTTAAGTTTTCCTTTAAACTTCGTTATATATAGGCACTACTGCCGTGACATTCGAATTTCTAACTACAACCGTTTAGTTGGTAGAGGGGGGGGGACACTAGACTCTAACGAAAATTGGTACTTTAAAGAGTCACGAACGGTTTACTTAATCATAAAACGGTCTTCCCAAACCCCTAATAATCAATATTTTTGAAAGACCTCTCCAACGATATCCCACAATATGGGAAGGACGAAAGGACCCTAAATAATTATTTTCTCCAAAATTTTATTTTACCACTTTTTTGGCGTCATTAAAGTTTATACTCATGCCAAATTACAACTTTCTAGTACCAATAGTTTTTGAGCTAAACCGCGGACAGACAGACAGACGAGACGACATGGCGAAACTACAAGGGTTCCTTGTTGACTACGAAACCCTAAAAAACTGACTTTCGGGACCGTTAACGGCCAATTTTTTTTTACGCACATGATTTCATCTGAAACTATTTCTTCGCCTTTTCACACAGTATTTCTAATGCCTAATTACGGAAAATCCCGATGAGAAATCTTATTTTCCTGGGCTACACTTCCAGAATAGAAAAACATGTGAAGACGAAGCCATGAAGTGTCAACGAAACGGATAGTTGCTGTGTGAACGAGAAAGTAATCGGAACCGCGCGCCACATCGCGGTGAAAGATGGATAATTCAATACTATTCAGATAGGACAGTTTCCTTTCATGTTCATAATATTAATATATCGTTGTAAGTACACATAATAAACATAAGAATCAGCATTGCCATCCAACGTGGTAATGCTGCCAGCCTTTTGGGCACTTAACCCATTGCTATTGACTTGCCTTCAAGAATCGATATGTAATAGTAAACCAACTTTTTCCCCATACCTGCAACATTGTAAAAAATGTGTGTCTACTAACTAATTTATTTACGAAACCTACCTTCAGTAATTCTTATATTTAGTTTTAAGATTACCCTGTATTTCTCATATTAAGTGAATTGTATTCTTTTTGAGAAATAAATGTCTTAAACCGTTAACCCATTGACAGCGATGCGGATGAACTTATTTTTAATGCCCAATGAACTCCTGCCTTATTCTTTTTTTTTTTTTATATACTTGTATATAATATATTTCGGTCTCGTACTTTCGCTATATTAGGATACGGGCCAAACTGATTATTGTTCAGGCCCCGCCGTTGCCAGATGGCGCACTACGGCAGGACTTACCACCGCCATGCCTGCGTAGCCATGCATCTGGGCCGGCCGCGCTCGCGTCTCCAATTCGCACCGCCAGGGGCGCCAGTCGTCGTTCTGCCATCACGAATGTCGCTCATTTTTCTTTACATCACACAATTAATTCAGATCAAACTTTGTAACTCTTGGTATTCAATATATCAGATTTTACCAGAGCAGCCTACGTCCATTTATTCGAAGGCTTATCATACACACTACACAGCGGCAGCAGCTGTAATATAAGTTTGTCAAACAGCCAGAATTCTATTCGACGTTTACATAATGTAAAGTGATTTTTAAAAATCGTACTTAATATTTATTTCTCTAATCTATTTCTCACCACAGAAAAAGAATGTTCATTTATCTAGTGGGTACGTAGTATTCTTATAGGGCTTTTTAAGTTTGTAAAGTGCAAACCGTAGCTATTGTTTTAAGTAAGTGAGCTACGATTCGCACTAGCACTGAGATTTAACAGGTCGCTCGGTCAGTCTGAGGGGCAATTCTCGTAATTTTAAGAACATTCACAGTCTAATCTATGTCTCAATCTGTCAAAAATACCTCTAATATTCCTACATTTTTGACAATGATTGTCGCTGAGATGAGATTGCGACTAGATTTTGAACGTTTTTAATTACGAGAAGTGGTATTCTAAACAAATTAGGCTTATACAAAGTTAGGAAACGAAGGCGTGAACGGGTACGCGTTAGGTACGAGCATCTTTCCGCCATCTTTTAACAAGGAGCGCAGATAAGGCAGCAGGTGTTCCCCAAAATTAGGAAAAAGAAATAGCACAACGTTTAACAATGCCGTCCGAACACCTGTATACATACACCCTACCATACGAATACGACACATCTAAACATAAAATAAGACGCATTCAATGAGCCCCTCCTCTCACTAATCCTTCGATTGACGCATGCGTAAAGGTGGTCAATCTATATATGTAATTTTACTAGGTGAGGACTCAGCGAACCGAATGATATTATTATAACTATCCTCGTGAATCCTGTTTAAGGGATAAACTGAAAAGAAAAATACGTCTTTTATGCTGATTTGATCATTGTTACACACATTATCTTGACTCACTGATTGTAAATAAAAGAGTGGCAGATCGCGCACAGCCAAGACTACCGAGGATAAGATTAATAAGTGAACTGAGAAGTATTTTTATACCGACACAAGTAGTTTAGTTGAATTAAGCTATTTTAGCGGTTGTTAATTGCAAATTTAGGTTTAATATTTTGAAACGTTCTGAGTTACTTAAAATAAATACATACTCTGGTTCTACCCAGATGCAAATATTGGATTTTATTGCGTGTTTAACAGGGACCAACCAAGCATCTAGGTTGGCTCCCCGCCAAACACTGGCGCAACCTGCATACTGCGTGTCCTTTTATACTAGTCAGACAGGGATGATACGTACTTTCCTCTTTGTTTAACACCTGAATATTCTCTGAAACCTGGGTGGGGGGCATGTTTATTTATTTATAAGATATTATATTTGATTTAATAACTAATGTTAAACTAGAAAAGAGCTTAGAATTATCAGCATCCACTAAGGACAAAAGTCATTCCCCTCTGCCTATAACGACTGTCTTTTATTGTTTTAATGCGCAAAATACTAAATACATGACTGTGTATTTTATTCAGTTTTATGTAAGATCTACAACAACAGCCGGGGCCAACTGCATAACGCGCTTTCCAAAGCACGGAGGGTATGTAATTGAAGGCCACCCCATCCACGAACCAACTTTAGCAAGTGTTGCTTAACCGTGATGTTTTTATTATTTAGCCTCGTGGCTAAATCATGCATGCATGCATGCAGTCTGACTATGACTGTTGCGTTTCCACCATGATACTGCTATCGCCTCGCTCTTGGGAAATTCGTATATCGCTGTCGCTCGAGTGCACACGAGTGAGCATACCAGCGTTTACGTGTGCGAATAAAAACACGGCCACAGGAAACAGGTGGATTACATCCTGGTTTCATCGGATCCTGTTACTATGAATCTATTTATAGATTGGGCTTCCCGAGGGGAAATATTTAGAAAATAAATGGATTGAAATAATGATACGATTCTAAAGGCACGCTTTTATGTCAAATAACTAAATGCGTGCAGTGCTAAACATTTATTTAAGCATCATTCTGTATCTATCATATTCAAATAATAGAAGGAAACAGAACGATGTTTTTGATTCGTTAAGCTACCGTTTAGCAAATTAAAAAATATAAAGGATGAATCAATAAGAGCGTTCTCAGTGTTAAAAAAACAATGACATAGTTTTACTTGATCTAATAGGGGTTACAGTATGAAATTGCCGTTTTATTGTAATAGGTACTTCGAATTGACATAGAACCTTCATGGTTTGAGATTTTTGAGTGAAACTTTTTTCACTTGGTACCTATGAAGTTCTTCTTTTAAAAAATGTGCAACATTCGATTATGGACTTTCAGTTGTTTTTTTTTTTTATTCAGCTTAGACAAGAAAGATGGATACTTCGAAAATTCGAGTTATTTTTTAATACGAGTTCCGACGCGGAACTAACGGGGCAGAAACAGCTCGCAATATCAACGTTGCGTTTGGAGAGGGGACTGCTAATGAACGCACCGTGCGATTTTGGTTTAAACGCTTTCGTGATGGAAACTTTGATTTGAAGAACGAACCACATGGAAGACCGCCCACACAGGTGAATAACAATGAATTGAAAGAGATGGTGGAAGCTAATCCCAGCAAAATTACCCAGGAATTAGCTATTAGATGGCAGCAATGTATAGATAATAATGCCAATTATTTTTATTAAATAAATATGCTAAATTAAAAAAAAAACGAATTTCAATTTTTCAGTACAAATCGGATATTTCATACTTTAACCCCTAATATTTTTAGTGGCATATAGGAGGTACAGGGTAGTTATACTAACCCGGGAATCTCACTTACGTCGTAGGTACTGTGCCAAACATAATAAACAGTGGTTTATCTTTTTAATGATTAAAAAATGTATTTATTTATAACAGCAAAATATTTTTACCGGATACAAAATAATATTGCAGCTAGCTTTAGACGGCTACTAGTTTCATCGTTACCGTCTAAAAAACGAATCATGTCATATCATCAAAAATGTAGCAAAATGATAAGTGCAGAAAATATTTTTGCCTTTCTTAAAACACTGGGAACTGCTCCTTTTTAAGCTAGAATGTTTTGAGTGTTGCTTAGCAGGAAGACTTTGACATGGGAATCCAAGTCTCAACTAGTTGGAGAGGCACATAAAAAGAACAAGCAAATGACGCCATCGTCAACCGTATCATCGGTTATCTTTTGTCAGGAGATAAACTCATTAGACGCGCCTAAAATGTTAAATTTTAACGTTAGCACCGAATTTTATTCATTCCATGATACTTAAGCCCACTTATTTTCTAGGAAAATGGATTTTTTGTTAATGAATAATGAAAAAAAATATCGTTCGTACTACAGTAGGTGTAAAAGGACATCATTTATTTCGTACCCAAAAATTAAAGTGCCAGCCAGATAAAAAAAAAAATACAATTTTCTTCCAGCCAATTTCCTGAAAATTTTGTTGACTTTAAGAATGTATAAGAATAGCCGTGCATTTGTAAGTAAATGTAAGGCACCGGACAGCGAAAGTATTGCTCATTTTATTTTATAGTATCAGTTCCCGTTCCTGACACGTAGATACGTAGAATAATCTATGTAGCAAGTTTTGGCGCGAGACTGTTCTGAACAGTTTGCCGTTGAAATCTACTCTATTTCATGATCTCCTGGTGAAGGTATTGAACGTTGCGTTCCGTACCTGAACCGGAACTGATACTAAATACTAGTAAAGTTCAAGTAAATAACGCGTTAGAGCGCTTGTAACCTGGCCTTTTGGGATGAAAGTTTATTTGTATGGAAGTTCATCATTTCCGTAGTAAGTAATAAGATAACGCAGAGAAAAAAACACTAACAAAAAAAAAGAATAAGTTGCGGGAAAATACGCGTCAAATCCACACAAACCGCTTCGCTCAGCATTACGCTACGGCCCTATGCGATACAGAGGCTTAGTACTGGTTTTCAGCGACTGCCGGCGGGTATTCCACAGAGATTTAAAACTGTTACTTAACAGTATATTTTATAATTATATAGGCCTTCCTGTACACCCATTACTCGTGTAAGCAATATTTGTACGCCTTACAAAGGCAGCACATAGTGACACAACAAATTGTTTTTATTTTACACCATCATGTATCATGTACATTTGAATTTGAAATCTGCAAATCGTAGTTTCATTTGTTTATACTTACGTGTACACATCTATGCACTTATTCCACAACTAGCTTCTGCCCGCGGCTTCGCCGCCTTAAAATTCTTCCATACAAACTTTGAAACCCCCCAATCCCTTATTAGGGGGTAGTTTAGAAGAAGAAAAAACTGAAAATCTTCATAATTTATTTAGATAAGTATTCCTGCTAAGTTTCAAGTTTATTAACTCAAGGAATAATATTTTTCATACAAACTTTCATCCCCTATTTTATCCTCTTGGGGGTAGAATTTATCAAAATCCTTTCTTAGCGGATGCTTAAGTCATAACATCTACCTGCATGCCAAATTTCAGCCCGATCCCTCTAGTGGTTTGGGCTGTGCGTTGATAGATCACTATGTCAGTCAGTCAGTCAGTCATCTTTGAGTTTTATATATTTAGAAGATACTTTTCCGGCATAAAAAGTACCCAGAGTGGGTGGTGCCCGGGATATTAAAAAATAATTATACCAAGTTTCATCGTAATCGAACTGGTAGTTTTTGCGTGATGCCTGAACAAACAGACAGACAGACAGCCAGACAAAAAATTTTTTAATCACAATTTTGGGTTCGGTGTCGGTCTAGTAACACCCCCTGCCATTTATTTTTTTGATATTTTTAATGTACAGAATTTTCACTTCTACAGATTTATTATAAGTATAGATTATTTTATCACCTTTCACCCGATTACTTAAAATATCATACCATGTGCCTAGCCTTTTCCCAACTACGTTGGGGTCGGCTTTCAGTCATACCGGATGTAACTGAATACCAGTATTTTACAAGGGGCGAGTGCCTATCTGACCTCCACAACCCAGTTACTGGGCAACACGATACCCCTTGGTATATTGCGCGTGCAAGATGTAGTCATCGCCATATGAGCGATGAGACTCAGTCTGTCAATCTTGTCAACGGCACCCTCTCCCGTCTCACCACCACCGACCGACACGGAAGGATCTCGGTATGTATAGATGGTCACCCATCCATGGACCGATCGCTGCAAGCGTAGCTTTACCTGATCGATCGCCCCATGCAGCTGTTATAACTTAGCTACGAGCCCCTCTAAAATATCATACCAATATCTTTATTATAAAATACGACAGTTACTACCCATTCAACGCACTTTTATAACCTTTAATGAAAATGAGCTGAAACCCAGAAATGGTTCAAAAGATTTGATCGTGTCTTGGTGGGCCCACTCTTATCTACCTAATTACATCGAAAACAACAATCACAGTTTTTTTTAATTCTAAGTTATGTAAACGTCATCTCTCCAACCTGTCATGGCTGGCTATCGATGGTCATAATAAACGTCAAACATTTCAGTTTTAATTTGTGCCTAAAGAATATATGTTATTATGAAAAAAAACATTCTTTATTGTATTCAGGGACTCGTTTTCCATGTTTTCTAAAGTGTACATGTTATGGCCGGGGTCCCATACAAAAATGAAACGTCTCTCGTAAATCGTAGTTATCGTCGCTTCGTCAACGAAATAATAGGCCAGTCATATCGAACATTAAAATCGCAAACTAACGGCTAGTTCTGATTTTTTAATATGTTGTTAGGACTACTATCAGTAGCGTATATCCAAGTTTGCAGCTTCGAAAGACCTTTTGTTTTTTTTTTTTTGTCGCTGAGAAACGCTTTATGCATCCCCGTCTCACGGGGGACGAGACGGGGTATGTGGGACTCCCTGTCGGAATGACAGTATACCCACTAAAACTCAGCGGTGTTCCCACATCGCTGTAATGGGAGGGCCATGGGAAACCGGCATAGCCTTTACATCCACAGCCCTCCCGGCGCACGCCCACCTAGATGGTATGGCGGGCCCCGCATGCCCCCCAGGATGGGGGGCTACGAGAATAGCCGGGAACACCTGGCCATTCCCGTCCCACACTGGTGGAGGCCTGTGCGATGCAGGCAACGGTGCCCCGACGCCCGTTGCCTGCTGGCCCCCACGCCCGCCTAGCTGGTGGGCCCCGCATGCCACCCAGGTTGGGGGAGCTACGGCCGCAGAGGATAGGGAGAGCGGCAACGTAACACCGACACTCCTCTTCCCCTGCGGCCCCACCGCGTCAGCCATCTAACGGTGGCGGCCCCGTCCAGGCCGCGGAAGGTAGGAAGAGCGGCAACGTCACACCGACACTCCTCACCCGCCGCGGCCTCCAATCCTCAGCCGCGACGTCTCCCTCACGGGGGACATCGCGGCCCGCCTCAGGTACCTACCCGCCAGCCGCTACGTTGTCGGCTTCTCCGCCAAGCCCTGACGAGCGGCCCCCGCTGGGGTTCCTCTTAGCTTCATCGTGGTACCCCATACCACGGCTACTGAGCCCCCCCGCCTCGACCATGCGGGAACCCACCGAGGGGGGGGGGGGGGGCTTCGAAAGACCTGTGCTAACTTTGCAGCACTCGAAAAACCGCGAAAGACGACATTTTCATGCAGTAGTAGAATTAGATAATGAAATTGACTTCTGACAACTTTTGTATGAAAGAACTGTCAAAAAAAAAAATCAAAATTATTCCTCCGATAAAATTATCTGGCGTTGGAAAAATGGCTTATCCGTAATTTGTACGCTTTAGTACCATAGTATATTTTTTTTAAGATAACTAATGTCAAAGTTTATGTACAGACGCCAGCACATCAAGCTACTACAATCTGTCAAATTTCTTTAATAGATTTAAAACTTTCTTGCTAAAGCATTAAGGTTCAAAGTTGATTGGGAAAATTTGACAGTTTCGGGTAGCTTGACCTGCTGGCGTCTGTACGTACATGATTTTTGAAAATGGTTAATAAACTTCTTACTTTAACTTTAAACTGATTGATAATTTAGAACATTTGGTTACATCATCGACGTTTATTAAAATACTAGGTACCTAATGGCCATTTAATTTGAGAGTTCAGAAAATGTAATATTTAGTGACGAATTCTGGGAAAAAATACATCAAAAATAGGTTTTCCATTCCACTTGCTCAAAAAAGTGACATTCTATGCCACAAAAACGAACATAACAATAGTCATTTTTAATCCGTTAAAAACAGAGAAAGAAAATTGTACTGAATTTCATTCATCCTCTAGGGGGAGAATGTCATTTAAATTTGGAATACTTACCGAAATTTATACTGAACTACATCTGAGTTTGTATATATACAAACTCAATGGTGTAAACACAGATGAAAAAGATGTATAATGCTTTATAAAGCATTATACATCTTTTTGAAAAAGGAATACGCATTTATTATAATAATAATTTATTTATTTCGGACAGTGTCCATAGTCCTGAACGATTACAAAATTAAAATCAAATAAAGCATTAAAATTAATCAAAAAACAAAAATTAGACAGACATTACATTATCATAATTAAAAATAATAAAATATAAATAAAAATACACATAATCAATTACAAAATAAGACATACACAATATAAACATACACACAATGTCAAATAATACGAGGAGAAGCGCTAACATGAAGCTGCATTCACCTCTGTATCAGGGACAGGTCCCACCGCTCGGACAAAACCTTCAGGAGACTGTTCAAACTGCTTTGTAGGCGACATAATAGAGAAGCGCTCCGTTTCCTCATGATCGCGAAAAAATCATCCGTCCGCTCCTCAGCAAACATAGTCGAGGCACTACAAAACCGCGGAAGCCCTAACAAAATCCTGAAAGCATTGTTGTACTGCACGCGCAGAGCGCTGTACGCCCGCTGCGTAAAGTTAGTCCACAGATTGCACGTGTAAAACGACTGGCAATATGCCTTAAATAATGTCACCTTTACAGGTCTAGTACATCGCGCAAACCTGCGAGCCAACATATTACTTTGGACGGACAGCGCTCTGCGCTCCCTCTCAATGTCCGAATTGTCACACAAGTCGACAGAGACCCAGTGGCCCAAGTACTTGAATTGATGCACTCTTTTTAAAGGAATGCCGCAAAGAGTAACAGGAGGTACAGATGAGTAACATTTGGTACCGGCTTTGAAGATCATGAATTCACTCTTCTTAGCATTGTACCTGAGCCCTGGGCTTTTCTGTTATTCAGAAAATAATTACCGTCTGGGGGCCCTGGCCTCTTGCTTTAAAAGAAACCGAACCTCCACATAAAACCACACATTTATTTCAATTTCCAGACCCACATTACCCTCCTTAAAATTTTCCGATAGGGGACTACGCTATGCAATTTTTGTATATTTCACAAATCACTACTACAGTTTGCTATTGCAGAAATTAACAAATTTTGTATCTCAATAAAAAAAATTACCTACTTTGAAACTTTTGCTTCTAGTAAAAACAGCGTTGTAAATTAGGTCATAAAAGAAAACTATGTATCTTCTTTATTCTAACTGAGCAAATCGCTTGCATTAACAAAAAAGCGTCCAAGTGCGAGTCGGACTCGAACATGAAGGGTTCCGTTTTACGATTTATGACGTATTAAAAAAAACTACTTACTAGATCTCGTTCAAACCAATTTTCGGTGGAAGTTTACATGGTAATGTGCATCATATATTTTTTACACACACATTTTACCACTTTGGAAGTGTCTCTCGCGCAAACTATTCAGTTTACCTCAATATAATTTTTGAAGACCTATCCATAGATATCCCACACGAATGGGTTTGATGAAAAAAAAAATTTTGAGTTTCAGTTCTAAGTATGGAACCCACAAAAAATATTGTTTTTTTTCTATTTTTGTGTGAAAATCTTAATGCGGTTCACCGACAACTACTTACCGTACAACTACTTACCAAGTTTCAATAGTATAGTTCTAATAGTTTCAGAAAAAAGTGGCTGTGACATACGGACGGACAGACAGATAGACAGACATGACGAATCCATAAGGGTTTCGTGCCATTTGGATACGGAACCCTAAAAATATGTACTTTTTTGGCTTAGTCTAGTAATTCATTTACTGCCTGTTAGTTTTCTACTAAAAGGCTAAGGCCTATTTACATACAGATAGTTTCAACATGAGCGTGGATTACCATGCATCACATTGGGTCTTGACCATCACAAACTTGTAATTTTTATAACTCGAGTTTGTATACCATTTTTTCTCACCGTTATGATGACACTGCCCAAGATAAACTAAAAAAAAAAAAAATTAAAAAACCCCCGACACAAAGTAATAAATAAAAATAGTATGAATGTAAAACGACTAAAACAATTAAAAAAACAACTGTTGAAATAATAGCCACAAAATGTGTAACATAATATAGTATGTACATTATGTTACACATTTTGTGGCTATTATTTACAGTTATCTTCATTCCTTCCTCTAGGTCAGAACAAGCATTCTGTTACCGTTAGGCGCTGATCTGATTATTCCTCACGACACGTTTTATCCACAATCAGTACACAGACACAGCTCCAACTTTAACATGAGACTACGATGATTTAGTGACATCCAAAGGTTGGTAATTTCGCCCACATTGATGGATATCATTTTTCCTATAAACACTATACTTCTAATACAAAATAATTATAGATTTTATTGTATTTTAATAATATATATTTTATTATGACAGCTCTGACAATTGATGTTTAAAACGTCGTCATGACAATTTTCTTTTAAATTCTTAACTGCCTGTATCTTTTAAGCTGATTTCTAAATTGAAACTTTGACAAAATTTAATCACTGGCCACTTTCATGTCTCGAATTCATATTTTCTACATGATGTTATTCTACGAGCTGACATTATAGATCCACGCAATGCAAGGATCAGTTCGGGTTTCACCACTAAAGCGGATACAACTAAAAGTCTGATACCCCAGGGCTACGTATCCCGGGAATACCCAGCGTACCTCTCCGCTCCGGTGCCTGACGGACCCTGCCTACGCCTTCGTCCTCCGTCCTCCGGGAAGACCTCCAGTTAATATTGGGCCGCGCCTCATCCGAGGGCCGCCTCGCCTGGCGGGCTGACAGCATCCCCACCGTGCCTCTCTCTCCTGCTGCCGTGCTGCGTCCTGTCGTGCTGCGTGGGCCCTCCTACGGGTGTCCTCCGTGCCGCACACCCACCAGCACCTACCCTCACCTGCACCTGCACCTGTACCTGCACCTATACCTGTACCTGCACCTGTACCTGCACCTGCACCTGGACCTGCATCTGTACCTGCACCTGTCGCTAGCACCTGCCTCACGTCGGTCTAACTCTTCAGCTCCAGCTGTATCTCCACCTCAGCCTCCTCAACCCGCCTATCACGCATCGTCATCCATACACCCCACCTCCACATACTACATACCACTCTTCAGTCCATCTCCATCTTTTAATTACTTGTAAATATATCTTTAATTGTTTTATACCTCCCTTTTTTAATTTAATAACCCTTAACTTTAAAGTTTAGCTCTCCTTATCGCTACACGACAAATGATTAATAAATTTGATTAAATGTTGTCCTGCTGGGGTACCGCTCTAATTATTAGCCTAACGTTCTGTTAAAGTTTAAAATAGTAGCGGTCCCCCGACGGGACAACTGTTAATCAAAAAATTTCATACGTACTTACGTAGGGTCATAATTTCAAGGTTATTTTTTTCTTTTTATAGGGTTACTACCTTTAACCAAAACCTATATATACCTTTTTTGTTCTATTTGTGGCTATTATTTCAATAGATTTTTTTTAATTTTCTTAGTCTTTTTACATTTATACTATTTTTATTTATAGTTATTTTGTGTCGGGGGTTTTTCTTAATTTAATTTTTTATGGCATGCTTTTTGTAGGGACTCCTTATTAGATTCAAGTAATTTGGTGTGTAATCAGATTTTTTGTAATTCACCATTTTGTGGTAGCGGCCATCTTGTATTTGAAATTTATCATAGTGTATAGAATTCTACTAGGCAAGCTCTTTCATTTGATACCCATATTGAGGTTGTAGTGAAAAAATATGTATTCCACCATTTTGTGGCGGCGGCCATATCTTGGACCGATTTTCATCAAACGTAGCTAAGGACACTCCCGACAAATTCACCTTTCAAACAAAAACAAACAAACTTATAATCGGTTCATCCGTTTGAGAGCTACGATGCCACAGACAGACATACACACAGACACGTCAACTTATAACACCCCGTCGTATTTGCATCGGGGGTTAATCTCGAGTTCGTATACCATTTTTTTCTCACAGTCATGATGACGCTGTGCCCAAGATAAACTAAAACATGTAAACATGTAGTAAGTACATGATAACTGTACTTAAAAAGGTAAATGGTACCTTTGGAAGATCACCTTTCTGTCCAACTGTCTGTCACAGAAGCCTCTGTAAAATATGGTATGATGACGATAAAATCGCCTGCAAAAGATTAGATAAAAACTTTTGTTGGAAGAGTATAAATGAAATGAAATAAAACCTTATAACTTCATAATATTTCCATAAAGTCTAGAGATTTAATTTTTCAATTTGAAGTCTCTAAGGATGCAAGAAATATTTCTTAAAATACACCTTTTTAACTCTGTTGACAACCAAAATAATATAGGTAGGTATGAAGACTGGCGTTGCACTGAGAGGGTTCCGGATTGATCTATTAAGAGGTAACGGGACCCCCTCCATGTGCTGATGGTGATCACTAGGGTGGTTTTAGTGAGGTAAGAATCCCACACTCAATGGTCTAAAAATAAGGTACGAAGACTACGTCATGTGTGGTTATAGCTCATGATATGTTCAAATTCTGTTGATAGACTCTTTAGAAGGTATGTTTTGCTAGTGATTTGCACGCAATCGGTTACCATAGCAACGGATACCCTAGCGCGATGCGGTTTAACTGACGTAGCACGTGCTGGTATTGATAAAGACAGATAGAGTTGTTTCATTTTCGGCCATAAACTGTACGGTAGTGAAAACGTAGGAAATAATTCCACGATTTCTGAGAAAATATTCTTTTCTGAATATTCTCCTGATTACTTCGGCACAAAAATAACAGTTTTTCAAAATGTTGCCATATTCTATTGAACATGGCGTCGTCTTACTTGCAGACTGCTTTCGTTCAGAAATCATGTTACATTAAAACACAATTTTATCACGTAGACGTTGTTTATTTACAGATAAAAGACATGTATTTCTTTGTTATTATGATAAGTAAAACAGACTAATTACAAGAAAGTGTGACGACTCAATTCATCGTTAAAAAATATATTTCTTCTACTTTTGCGGATTGTAGATTTGTAGGTAATTCTGGACGAAAATTTCTAGTCTAGATTTGTATTGTTGACATCACATCAGTCTGTCAGTCTCGTTGTGGTCTCGTTCATTTCGACTTCTTGGCTTTCGGTGTTATTTTGGGTTTCATTTCTTTCTTTTAACTTCTTACTACTTTGGCTTTGTATCACAGTTTTTGTGATTTTGGCTCTTTTTTGGCTTTGCTTAACGGTACTTGAATTCACATTCTGGAACTTGGATTTGTCTGCCCATTGAAAATCTTCTGTTTTTACTCACAGGTAAATAATGAATGTCGTTATAAATCAGTTGAATTAAGTTAGGAAGACAAGTTTCAGTTTTTTATAGTTTTTAATAATAATATCCATTGAATGCAAAAATTATAATCTACTTTTTTTTACTTTTTAGTTTATAAGTAGTATTCATGTTTGCACTAGTAGCTAATACTCGTAAGTGCGCAGTAAGTAGGTAACACAAACTATCGAGATCAAACGTAGTCAGGGCATACTTGAAATTGTAGTCACTAATCTTAGGCAACTTACTAGGAGTTCATAAGCCAGTAGAATGTCGGTTTTAACTACTAACGCGGCCGTCACTTGGCGGAAAAACCTCGGAAATGCAGCCCGATACTGGCTTTCCGCCGCCTATAAACATATGCTGTACAACGAGAACCCAGGTTGGAACCACTTAACTGAAATACCTGTAAAATAGAAACTTCTGCTCTAAATTGGTCTGTAAATTAATAAGGCCAACCTTAAACAGATAAACAACTTTTGCTTTTTGTTTGAAGTCTGAAACAAAGCTTCTAATGACGTTTTGCAAGACGTCTTATTTACTTTCTTCCATTTAAAATTATCAGTTTGTTTCATTTCCATAACGTGCCAATTTTACCGTGAGCGACCACGTACCACAATGTCATTTCGCATCGTCCTTAGTACTAGGGACACAGGACGTTCGGAAGATTGAAACATATTTTAAATTCATGTTGTGGCGTTCATTAAAGTCCTTATTACATAGCTCGTAGGATCAAAATTGCAATCAACTATAGATTCAAACTGCAACAGATGTCTGTGAACGCCCGCCCTCGTACAATGAGTTTCTACAAACTGCGATCATATTTTGAAAAGACGATAAAAAGAAATTGAGAAACATCAACAGTCGTACTGCCGGTTACTGTACAAGCAGATAATTCAACGAGTAGATACAAATTGAATCATCCTAAAGTATGTTGGTATGTAACTGGTAAACATGGACGGATTACGAATTAAACCAAATTAAGTAGGTACAACGGTGACAACGAAATCGCTCAAGTGAGTAACTGAACATTACTAAACTAATGACCTGTCTGGTGTTATTACTAGAGGAGCTACGCGGTCGTGGTTACTAACAAATAAGTAGTTACACTGACACATAGAAAAAATATCGAATGAATGAGGAAATGATTCTCAGCGACATCAGTATGTAAATGATGTTTGCTTTTGCAAAAACTGACTCGCTGAATGTGAGCTAGCCTTGTATCCGGAGCCCAATTAATGATACTCGTATTATTCTATAAATACATATTTTCGCTACTGATGAGAATAATTATTTTATTATAAACTGTCTGAGCCGTATTTGCAAAAAAAGTTTAAAAAAATTGTAAAAATAGTTTCGCGGGCTATCAAAACACGTCCCCTCAGTTTACTCTTCTTTTTTTGTACGGCGTTCGCCCGGCGGGAACCTTCGTTGCCATGGATACGCAACGCGTATATATTACTAGCGCAACAGGAATCAGAAGGAGTTATCTTCTAATATTATCCACCTGTGCAATATGGCCGATATTATGTACCTGTGTGCATAGCCGCGACAGAAAATGGGTTGAAAACAAAGCTTTGATGAGCATTTTACTAAAACAGAACCAAGGCCTTCTTTGTAATAATGATCCACTATTTTAATTCCCATGGCTTTTTTTAACGGACGACATTTTCTAATATTTGAAGCCTGGCTGGATTACAATTTAATTTTCAGAATAAAAGCTATTAGATACTAGAAACATAAGTTTGTAATCGCATCAGCGAAGTTGACACATCGGGAAGTATGTTGGATACGGTACACATTGAGAAGGAGTGTCACTTGTATCCACCACATTGCCGTGACACTATGTATCTTCTGCATCCTTTTGTTGTTTCTTTAAAATATTATGTTGAATTACGCGCATTACACGCGAATTACACGATTTAAGGTTAATTTCATAATGTTATGCCCATCTAAGTTACTAAATTATCCTCAATCACGCTCAGATCCATCAACCACGTCTCCTCTCGAGGATTGCCGCTCCAACTAGCGTACAGTATCTAGATTTACTCTTTGTGCCTCATATTGTGCTGGTGCTCCTGGCACGTGTGCCTACTTTGCATGGCAACAAAAGCGCGGCGTCCCGATCCTGTAAGGTTATTTGCATAATAAATCTCCACCGAATAGAGTATCGAAGCGCAAGTTGTCCAAGATAATTTATCTATATTATTTTTTCACTGTATATAAAACCACCTAAGTCTAAGGGTCTGTAATAGTTAGCTGTAAATAAAATGATATACTTACGTATGTATACTGACCCTACCAATGAATGAATGTTTGTCAGATTTTCATGCATGCTATGAAGCACCAAATGTTGTGAAATAAAAAATGAAAATTCACCACATTTTTTTTTTTGTAATCTTATAGTAGTAGTGTATACTAGGCGATGCGTAAATAGGTAGCGCCTAGTGTTAGTAAGTTATTGAATTTAAGATTGCGTATAGTTTTAAATAATAATATCCATTGAATGCAAAAATTATAATCTACTTTTTTTTACTTTTTAGTTTATAAGTAGTATTCATGTTTGCACTAGTAGCTATGATACTCGTAAGTGTGCAGTAAGTAGGTAACACAAACTATCGAGATCAAACGTAGTCAGGGCGTACTTGAAATTGTAGTCACTAATCTTAGGCAACTTAAAAGGAGTTCATAAGCCAGTAGAAAGTCGGTTTTAACTACTAACGCGGCCGTCACTTGGCGGGAAAACCTCGGAAATGCAGCCCGATACTGGCTTTCCGCCGCCTATAAACATATGCTGTACAACTAAGAACCCAGGTTGGAACCACTTAACTGAAATACCTGTAAAATAGAAAATTCTGCTCTAAATTGGTCTGTAAATTAATAAGGCCAACCTAAAACAGATAAACAACTTTTGCTTTTTGTTTGAAGTCTGAAAGGCAAGGCAAGGCTTCTAAAAACATTTTACAAGACGTCTTATTTACTTTCTATCATTTAAATTTATCAGTTTGTTTCATTTCCATAACGTGCCGATTTTACCGTGAGCGACCACGTACCACAAGCCGTCATTTCGCATCGTCCTTAGTACTAGGGACACAGGACGTTCGAGCCTCCTCAACCCATCTATCACGCATCGTCACTCATACATCCCACCTCCATATACTACACACCACTCTTCCGTCCATCTCCATCTTTTACTGTAAATATATCTATAATTGTTTTCCTGTACATTTCTTTAATTTCATCTTATCCTTTAGCTTTACTTGTCGCTACACGACAACTTCGTACTGTGCGAAGGCGAAAACAAAGAAACAGTGTTTTGCAAAAGTGACAAAACAAAACAGCACCCTAATTGCGTAACACACAATTAATCGGAATCGGTTTCATTTTGACAGTTCAACAACATTCATTGCGTTATTTACGTGTTGAGCAGACAAATTTTTCGAACTTATGAAGCAATGGATTAGCAATTTGCTTCAAAATGATACAGATTACTATTGTTTGTGTGTTACGCAATTAGCGTGCTGGTTAAACAAAACGAGTTAACAAAACTTTGGCCTATTTTCGTGTAAAATATTTATGACATAATATGTCATAATTATAACTACAACTGAAAACTTGTACTTGTACTCGTATGTCTTGTTGACTTTAAAAATTTATAAGGATAGCCGTGCATTTTTACGTAAACCTAAGGCACCGGACAGCGAAAGTATTGCTCATTTTGTTCTATAGTATCAGTTCCCGTTCCATATGTAGATACTTTTGGCGCGAGACTGTTCTGAACAGTTTGCCGTTGCAAACTTCTCCATTTCATGCTCTCCTAGTGTGTGTGCATTGCGTTCCGTTTCGGAACCGGAACTAATACTAGTTAATTTTTTTAGGATTTTAACGCGCATCCTGGATCACTTTTTGGAAAAGAAATGTTAAGTTTTTGTTCAGATCAAAACTTGTTTTGTGTAGATTTAGTGAAACTGGGAAATGATTCATATACTTTTTAAGTGATGCGCACGGTAGCCGAAGGTGGCTAGACCATTGTTTGGTAACTGAGGCCGCGAGGGAATCTGTTGCATCTGTTAAGATACATTACGATGTTTACTGGTCAGATCACTTCCCTTTGGAGGTACAATGTAATATGACGAGGGCCACGCCAAAGTCAAATCTACTTAACGTATTTGAAATTAATAAAGTTACGTGGGGTGACCGAAATATAGGTCAGATAGAACGTTATACCAAAGAATGTAATTCTAAATTGCGGCTAATTGGTTTTCCTAGTAAACTAAGTCATTGTTGTGATAATATGTGTAAGGAACTAAAACATAATGAAGTGATAGACGGTTTATACCACAAAATTATTTTATCTTTACGAGAGGCTGCTGAGTACGCATACGAAGGTTACTGTAGAGGGGGGGATAGGAAATGGTAGACCTATTCTAGGATGGAATAAGTATGTGAGGGATGCTCACCGGAATTCCAGGCAAAAGTTCACGGAATGGGTTTGGCATGGGAAACCACACATGGGATCTATTTTTAATGAAATGGTTGAATCTCGAAGAATTTTCAAACAAAAGCTGAAGTACTGTCAAAACAAGCAAGAACAAATCAAAATGGATATTTTGGCATCAAAACATGATAAGAAAGACTTTCGTAGGTTTTGGAAACACACCAAAAAATTAAACCCTAAGCCTGGCGTTCCGGTGAGCGTCGCCGGTGCTGGCACGCCCAGGGAGATCGCAAACGTGTTCATGAATCATTTTAAATTACATCTCCCTGTGAAGCCGGACGTTGAGGTTGGCGTCGCTGGGGCTGTTGTATCTGAGGTGCCTGCCCGTATTACGGCTAAGCAGATTAGTTTAATTATTAAAAGTATGAGACGTGGCAAGTCGCCAGGACACGACAGCCTCAGCATAGAACATTTGGAACCGCATCTCCCTCGGCTGTTAGCATTACTGTTTACTTTCTGTTTTCGACACTCCTACCTACCCGCGGATTTGATGAGAACGGTGGTTGTACCAATACTGAAAAATAAAACAGGCGACGTTAGTGACGTGGGTAATTACCGACCGATCTCGCCGGCGACTATAACGGCTAAGGTACTTGACAGTGTGTTGGAGGGACAACTTAGTAAACACTTACGAAAACACGATGCGCAGTTCGGCTTTAGGCCTCAGCTATCGACTGAAAGTGCTATCTTTGCCCTCAAGCATACTGTCAGTTACTATACAAAGAGAAGAACGCCGGTATATGCAGCGTTTCTAGATCTTAGCAGGGCTTTCGACCTAGTTAGGTACGATATATTGTGGAGTAAGGCGCGCGAAGCGGGATTGCCTGACGCCATCATAATTATGTTTCAGTATTGGTATGGCCACCAAACCAACCAAGTAAGATGGGCCAATGATGTGTCTGACGAGTACAGGTTGGAATGCGGTGTGAGACAAGGTGGATTGACGTCGCCAGCGCTTTTCAACCTGTACGTAAACCAGCTGATCGTCGAGCTTAGTAGCACACAGGTTGGCTGTTCTATTGACGGTCTATGTGTCAATAGCATTAGTTATGCGGACGACATGGTGCTGTTGGGTCCGTCAGTTGGTGCACTCAGGAAGTTGTTGGCCGTCTGCGAGGCGTATGCTGAGGCGCATGGTCTTAGGTATAACGTTCTAAAAAGCAAACTACTTGTTTTTAGGGTAAACAAAAAAAAAACCAGCTCATGTACCCCCTGTTATTTTAAGTGGTGTGGCTCTTGAACGTGTAACAGATTTCAAATATCTTGGGCACATAGTAACGGAGGAGTTAAAGGACGATGCCGATATGGAAAGAGAACGGAGGGCGTTGGCTGTCCGATGCAATATGCTGGCACGCAGGTTTGCGCGTTTGTACTCCAGAGGTGAAATCAACTCTTTTTAAGGCTTTTTGCCAATCGGTGTACACGTGTTCTCTGTGGGTTCGGTATACGCAAAGGGCATACAACGCCCTCAGAGTTCAGTACAATAACACCTTCAGGATGTTGTTGGGGCTTCCACGTTACTGCAGCGCCTCCGGGATGTTTGCTGAAACACGTGTGGATGGTTTCAACACCATCTTACGAAAACGGATGGCGTCCATGATGCGCAGAGTGCGTGGGAGCGCCAACAGCATTCTGAAGGTCTTTAGTGATAAGCCGTGTTGCGACATCATGGCTCACTGGGTACATGTTCATATGCATGTGCCCGGAGTGTCAGGTGAGCGCGGACGGTACATGAACTGATTGTGTGTGCATTATTGTTACTAACATATAATGTACACAACATATAATATGGATCACTGAGTCTGAAATATTTTTTTTTTTTTTTTTAAAGTTAATGTCACTTTTGAGCGATTTAACAGTTCCAGACCTAGGGGATGGTTTGTATGAAAGTTCATTATTTCCCAATAAATAATTTAATGTCTTTGTTATTTCCGAAGTAAGAAATAAACATGAAAATATTATTAACTAGCTGACCCAGCAAATGTTGTTTTGCCATATAAATTATTTGATAACTCTTTTAAACTTTAACAGAACGTTTGGCTAATAATTAGAGCGGACCTCCGACGGGACAACATTTAATTAAAAAATTTCATACGTACTAACGTAGGTCCATAATTTCAAGGTTATTTATTTATTTTTATAGGGTTTCACGTTTATACGTTTTTTGTTCTATTTGTGACTATTTTTTCAATAGTTTTTTTTTAATTGTTTTAGGCTGTTTACATTCTTACTATTTTCATTATTATTTTGTGTCGGGAGTTTCTTAAAATTTTAATTTAATTTTCTAAGTACAGGAACTGGATTTATTCACTTACCGCACAAAAAAAAAATTTACTAACAGAGCCCTTCCTTTATGTTAAGTAATGATTAACGTCCACTTAAACATTTTTTTTGTTGACGTTTCGACGTCTCATAATTTAAAGTAACATTTATAAAATAAACCGGGACAAGTGGCGGTTTCCACAATTAAATATCAAACGACTACGGCAATGTATATAGAAAGAGTTTTGTATTTCACAGACTATACGAGTAACAGTGCTGTGTTTGGAAGTACTAATAACAAAAAGTGCTACTTTGATTTTAAGAAAACTTTCACCAATAAACAGTGTGTTTTCGGAGAAGGATTAGGTGTATATTATATACATATAGGATGTAAAACAGCTGAGCTGCCGCAGCTTATGTAAAGCAAGTCGCAAAAACATTTTAGTGAGAAACCGGAGCAGGTCCGATAGTAACATATGGAAATTCATTGCTTATCAAGTTATAGAAAAAAATATTTCTCACATCGCTTATTTATGTTTTATCCATTAACTACTGACTATTAAGTTAAGAAATTTAACAGTCATCACAATAGTTAAAGCTAGTCAACGTTACCAAAGAACATAGGATCATCAAATAATACATATTACACATTCCTATTTCCTACATACATAATACTATACGAGGGGTAATTGAAATAACTGAAAGCCCTAAACAAGGGGTCATTGAACTTACCACTATTAACATTTTTTTACTATATGACCAACCCTGAAATTGAGATAGAAACAATTATTGTCATCTTTTCCACGCGTTTATGTTTTCATAACTCGGAACGTGTTGAGAATAGTTGATTTGGTTTCAGGTTATATTATTATCAATTATAATACTAGCCTGTTACAGTCTTCTCATACCGAGAAGGCATGAGCATTGATCACCACGCCTGCTCAAAACGGGTTGGTGATTTCAAACTTATATTAGCTATACTTCCAAGTTCGCTCAAAAGGTTTTCCTTCACTGATGTCAGTGATAACCAAGGTAAACTTAGAAAGTACATATCAATTGAAAAAATCACATTAGTAATTTTCTGTATTTCAATAACACCTTGTATAAAGTCAGCCCAACACGTCAGATTCTTTATAAGTACTAATCCCCGAAAGTTCTGAAGGGATTTTGATAAAATTTTCATCATTAGATAGGGTGTCTCTTAGAGAACGTTTGGACGTATATTGTATACATATGGTTTGTATATTACCTGAGCTACCGCGAGATATGTAGAGGGAGTCTGTAGCGATATGTGAAGCTGGGGCAGCTTAAGGCTTAAATATAAAATAATATATCACCTAAAACATGTATAATATAACAAATGATAGTCAACATGACATAATAACATACCTTCTAATTATACGTACAATTATTTCATATATCCATAATTTACCTTGCATTTACACGAAGGTAGTAATCTCATAAAAAACAACTGACTACCGTCATTTACCACACAAAGAATTTTTTTTCCTACCTACCAAGGGAACATAAGTAAAAACAAAGAACAAAGAACGCTACATAGACTTATTGTAAACAAGACTTCTTCAACAATGCGGTAATCAATTTCAGTTCCCCTTTCGTCAGTATCGAGGGTTCTATGTAAACACTGCAGTACTTAAATATTTCGCTCTTTGCTCATTTCCAGAAAATAAGAAACAACTAAGCAGTTTCTATATAGCACTCTTAAAATGTCTATCACTGTCAGTACGGAGTTAACGACCTGACCCTCATTGTATGTTTCCCGAGAGCTTGTAGTTAGGGGTGGTCCGCGTGTACACGACTCGACTGTACACACTGTTTGCTCCACCATTTAAATTCGTGACATAGTGACTGATAATTATAAATTTTGGTGCGGTTTAAATGGATCAATAATTCAATATCGTCAGTTTTATAATAAGGAAACCTACACGATTTAGATGTCTCAACGATCTACTAACAATGCAAAATAAACTAGAGCAAAGCAAACATGAGCCAAGTTGGCTGTGGTGATTCCCCTAGTACGCAAGACTGAATAAGCAATATCTGGCTAACCAGCGTAAGAGCGGGAAAAAATACACGAGTCGTCAGCGTTACAAATCGTTTCGTAGCATTTTGCAGCATTCAGTACTAGCAAAGTCGTTGTAATAATCGCACGTCACGTATTTTGAGGTTAAAATACGTTCATGAAATTGTTTTTAACTTGCATTTTAATTATATGTGACAATAGAAGTGGAAGAAAATAGGCATTAGTTTGTATTAGATAAGAAAGTGACGTTGTGTATTGTGAAATCGATCGGGATAAGACGTAGATGTTTGTGTCTGTTCACGTGGCGCATAAGACATTCTCTGTTAAAATGTATAAATGTTTGATGTTTGTTAATTTCTGAAACTTGGCGTGAAGGTAAACTGCATAATAATCGAATCTTGTAAATAATAAACTAACCTTTATTAGCACAGCTGTAAAATGAACCATACATCAGTTTGGAAAAAATTGAGAAATTCATTGTTAATAAAATTTACTCCCGACTTAAATTATACGTATATTCATTCAGTCACACCTGTCATTCTTTGATAGTTATATAAAATGGCATGCTGTCAATTTCCTTAACAATTGATTTCCCTGACTGTACATCCACAAGATTGATTACTCTGTAAATATTTTAAGTCGTAATTATTGTTTTTAAAAATATTGCTGAAATACTTAGCAATATTTTCAGTTTAGCCTCTCCGGCAAGTATTGTAGCACAACTTTTTGAACTATTTCGTCAGAAATAGTGGCCAGTGTACTGTAAACGGCCACCAGCTACCGGCCATACTATTGTAAATCCGGCAGATTTTTACCTTCTACCCGGTTTACCATAATATAGCTTCTGGGCGGCTGCCCGGTAGCGATATTATGGTAAGCCGGGTTTGAACGTTTGAAAATTGATTTATGTGTATAACTAATAACTTATAATTATCAGCCTTAAGCGAATGGTGTAACTAATTAATTCACTGTAAAGCTTTGGATTCCCAACAAAGCGGTGTCGCCACGGGTGAGGACAAGCGATTGTAATTTTTTGAGTCGGTTTTTCTCAGTCACATGATTAACGATGTATTTAATTTAATATACAACCTAATTTTTGTGTACCTACCGTAATACTCTTAAGGTGGTCATTGTACTTATCTTTATGAACAACTTTTACTATTGCACAAACCTTGAAATCGCGAAATAAAATTTTCTGTCCCGTACATTTTGTCGATTTATGTGAACACGAAATAAATGTGACAGCTGTTTCTTTAACGAAATTGCGCTCGTTTACTCTTACTCTAACTGCCGGCATATTGCGACGGACAAAATAGTTATAGCGATTCGCGAGCCAATTTTATAGCAGGTGTCATCTAGAAGTGCTGTCATTGCAACATTTGTGTGGCGGCATCGCGTCCTAAGTCAAGCTTATGTTAGTATTTCTCCAAATCATGCCAATAATCAGTATTTTACATATTAAACACAGTAACTTTATGTTTTAACGCCCGCGCCGCTTTGACACCAACTAACAGTGCCTATAGCAATGTTTCAAGTTGTTACTTTTCACTAGCGTGCGTCAACTAATGTAATTTAACTAAAACTACTAAGTAAGTGTAACTAAAAGTCACATGACACGCGCTTTTGATTTGCAACGGCTATAGCAGAAATAAATGTTTGTAAAAAGAACTTTTCATAATTCAGAATTGTCTTTTTTACAGTCGACCACCAGTGTAATAAATAAATAATTATTGTATGCCTATTAGGTAGGACATATTGGAACTTTAATTTATTTTTAAGACCTGTAACTAACATATGGTCACAATAAAGATATTTTGAATTTATACCACTGGTAACCAAATTAGTGTAAGCTGACCTTGTATTCTAATAAACCTCCGTACTACGCCAGGCCAGCTCGAGGTCAAAATGTAACCACTTACGTGGGGTTGACTGTAAAATAGCAAAAATAGCTAGCGCTAATTTCGTGTTATTGTTAACATAATAAATGACTGTACCTATTTTGCTAACGACTGTAATTTTTATAAATAAACGCCTAAAATGCATTGCCATGGTTTTCTTTTTTATGTATCATAATTTGTATCCTAAAGCTGTGCTCACGATTAACCTGCACCCTTCTTGCATAATACACTTTTAATCACAATCCAAAGGTTTTGTAGGAAATTCCTAATCCATTGCTTCGTAGGTTTGAAAATAGTCTGCTACGTAAATTAAATAACACAATGAACGTGACTGAACTGTCAAAAAGATAGACACAATTGCTCAACCTGTTCTCAGATCATAGCAACTTCCAGTACCCTACCTACCTATTACACGAGTGTCGCAGAGAGCAAAATTGATAACAGCATGAATGACCGGATCATTCATGCTATTATCAATTTTGCTGTTTATCTCTTTATCGCAGTACTTCGCAGCTTTCTTAAACAAAGGAGTCGTTTGATGTTGACGTCGTAAATAATTTGAAAATCCTTTACTCTGCGCTTGTATTTAATAGAGTAATTTTGGAGAGAAGAATGCTACGCATTCTTATCCATAGGAACCTACTACACTTTGGATTTTTAGCTTCATCATTCTGACTGACAGGCTCCTTGACTGTACATACAAAAGAGCCTGTTAATTAAATAAATGCTTCGAGTTTTTTTTAAAGGAAAAAAGGTTTTGTAGGAAATTCCTAATCCATTGCTTCGTAGGTTTGAAAATAGTCTGCTACGTAAATTAAATAACACAATGAACGTGACTGAACTGTCAAAAAGATAGACACAATTGCTCAACCTGTTCTCAGATCATAGCAACTTCCAGTACCCTACCTACCTATTACACGAGTGTCGCAGAGAGCAAAATTGATAACAGCATGAATGACCGGATCATTCATGCTATTATCAATTTTGCTGTTTATCTCTTTATCGCAGTACTTCGCAGCTTTCTTAAACAAAGGAGTCGTTTGATGTTGACGTCGTAAATAATTTGAAAATCCTTTACTCTGCGCTTGTATTTAATAGAGTAATTTTGGAGAGAAGAATGCTACGCATTCTTATCCATAGGAACCTACTACACTTTGGATTTTTAGCTTCATCATTCTGACTGACAGGCTCCTTGACTGTACATACAAAAGAGCCTGTTAATTAAATGAATGCTTCGAGTTTTTTTTAAACTTAACCTGGGCATACTGAATTATTTGAGAAATAGAATGCATATTATAATGCATACAATATTGTTGAATTCTGAACCGTGTGACTAGCTGGCCGCATACCTGAGTAGAAGTGGCTCCATCTGTGAATTTTAGCAAACAGTAACCACATGGCTGCAAGCAAAATGAAAAGTTGTGAGTTGTACTTGCTGGCTGACTACGTAGTGCAACATGTTGTCGTCTAGGTGTCGCTACAAGTTTTGGAGTTTATCAACTGCATCATTGTAGACCACGTGACTGGCGCGCCTCACTAAACACACATCCTGCTAGCGTATGACATCCTGGTACTCGAAATATTATGAACGTTGCGAACCCTTCGGTGGCCTACCTCTACACACCACCATCAAAACGCATGCGCTAAGGTAGCGCACGGAAAATTAAAATTTTACGTTTTATTAAATTGCAGATCAGTGTCAGGACAGTAGTTGGTGTGTTTAACCAATTATATTCATTAGCTATGAAGCTAACTCATATTAAATAAATAAATTAAAATATTCATAGTAGAACTAAATCAATGATGTGACACCCACCAACTACTCACTGCACTGACTAGTTCTCACACAGAGGAGGCATGAGTCAAACAAAAAAAAATTAAATGTAGGTGTCACAAATAGTAATAACAGCCATTAGTGATGTGACAACTCTGTGTCTTAGAAAGCTCAGTTTTCTTCATTAATTTGTAGAATTATTCCTTTAGTATTTTATGTGAATATCTTGCAGTAGTAACGCGAAACCATTACTAGCTTTTTGCGTTGTAAAGATTTCATGTAACCATGATACAAACTCAGCATCAAATCTTTTGTTGTCTTCAGGTAAGTGCAAAACAGCAATAGTAAACGTCCAAGACATGCCATGCGAAGAAGAAGAAGAAAGTTCTTCGAATGACTGCACAAGAATGAAGTGCCGCTGCTGCCCAGTCAGGCTGGTGGACTGTCGAGGAGCATGCAAGTACGTAAGCTTCCTTAAGAACCATTATTTACAAATAAGTATCATACATTCTTTTACTGTCTTTTTCTACTGAAATCGAATCAATGAAAGTTAGTAATTGCAGTTACACGGACAATGATTGCATACTATCTACTCGTAAATTGACGTCTAAGGGAGTAAGGGTGCACAGGGCTGCAAGGTGGCAAATTTACCATCTCAGTGCACCAAGTCAACCTCATCTGCCCGTGGTGCATCCTGCTGAATAACAAACGAGACCCTAACAACCGGAAAATAGCGGTATAACCATTACTAAATAAAATTTCACAGCAAAATGGCGCAGACTAGTACCGCATGTTGTGCTCTACAATTGCCAATCCGCATGCCCAGCGTGGCGATTTTGGCAAACCCTCCAAAGGCAAGCCAAAATCAACCACACCCCGCAGTTTCCGGCCGGTTTGCTATTCCTGATTTTGTTTGTTTTTGTTTGTGACCGTGACCGTGATTCTCCGCAACCTACCTAGGTAGGTTGCGGAGAATCCCTAGGTTACGAATGGCCACCAAACCCAACTGACCTTGGTGACGTATAACAGATGCACGTTAAGGCTCGACGAACACCTAGTGCACCTAGAAAAAGAGATCGGAAAAATAGACACACATTCACATTCTTGGGGTGAGTGAAGTCCAGAGTGAGGGGGAGGCACAATAACTCTTGAATCGGGCCGCCTTCTGTTATTTCGAGATGAAGACTAGCTATGTCAAGGCGGAGTCAAGTTCCTGCTAACCAAATCTTTGTGACAACGTTGTGGAAGTCTCTAGTGTCTCGAACAGGGTATAGTTACCTCATAGTGAAGCTAAGCGAGAGGTATAGCCTCAAGGTTTTTCAGATTTACGCACTGACCTTGGAATACTCGGATGACGAAGTGGAAATGTTCGAGGACATAATATCCAAGGCCTTGCATTCCAACACTAAGGCCCACTGTAGCGTTCTCATAGGGCATTTTGAGAGGCCTATATCCAGATTTTGTGAACTGAGAATGTAAAAGTACTTTGAGGCACTTTTATGTTCCTGTCTGCTATTTCATGTCTATATCTTTTTTTTTTATTGAGATTATCATACAAAAATTCTATTCACACTTCTACGTTTACGCACTGAAAGGTTCAACGGTATTTTTGAATGTTTCAGTGCTTTCAAGAGCATTATGCTCTTGCTATGCTACATCATATTAATTTGTCGTATAGTGACTACGAAGAAAAATAACAAAACATAAGTATGCGTTTGTATACAATAAGCTGAAACCACCTAGGAACTCTATTTTCTACGAAAAAGGAACCAAGAGGAACCATTGGTTGACTGACCTGACCGACATTCCTAGATTAGAATTACGTTAAAGGTAGGAGGAGGAGGAGGAGGGGGGGGGGTAGGTAGGAGTTGTAAATGAAAATAGAACTCTTCTTCGTTATGGAATCCTAGTACATTTATCACGCAAGTCTACCTGTAGAATTCAATGGATTTAACACCTGACTTTTTTTTGTACGGCTATCTAAAAGGATGTGTGAAAACGTCATGAAAAACGCAGTGAAAAGGGTTCACATCTCCCATGCTGCTAGAGGTGGACATTTGTCTGAGATTATTGTCCATATTGAATTGCCGGTCCTAAATACTATATTTAAACAAAAATACTCAATAATTTTTATATTTCATATAATATTACTTTTTAAATAAAGTGTATACCTCTTATTTTCCCATCCTGTACACACACACACGTACATGCTTTCCGGTTACCAGAACTATATTCTATCCAGATCACGTCGTCCGCGTATCAACTATATGAACTACAATTTACTACTTAGATGCTTAGGCGACATCTGCTACGAATACGTAGTAAGCGTAGTCGTGATAATGCTACGCCGTAGCTGTATATCCCTATTTACGGAGCTTTGTGCTTTAAATAACTTTCTCGCAATGTTACTATTTGTAGAAATATTTACGTCTGTGAATGAAAATAGGCCAAAGTTTTGTTAACTAAACTTACGTTTTCATAAACGTAAGTTTAGTTAGCAAAACTTTGGCCTATTTTCGTAAAAAATATTTATGAATGGATGTCATGTTGCTTGATGTATACATACCTATATTTTTTCATTTCCTCCTTCGCACAGTACGGCAAACCCGAGGTTCGCCTACTTTTTCTCCCTTAAGTTGTACGCTTGTCGTCTCGTTTACGCCCCGCCCACCGATTAATGGGTTGGACCAGTGACAACTGGCGGTAAATTCATAGATGGCGCCAATGCAAATATCTAGAGCATTGATGTCCTGTAACTAGGGTTCACGATGGTGGACTATCGACCAATATCACTCACAACGTTGACTCCTAACTGAATATTGTCGAGATATAAGGTACTTTATTGTACATTTTGACGTGATCTGCTCAGTTCGTGTTGATTTTATTGTTTACTAGCTGACCCGGCAAACGATGTTTTTCCATATAAATTATTTCTGGCTGCCCGGCGCTACTTCGTTCGCGTGATGTCCTACCACCTACGTAGGGTAGGGGGTAGGACACCACGCGAACGAAGTAGCCTACTCCTACACTACTCCTACCCTACTCCTACCCTACTCCTACCCTACTCCTACCCTACTCCTACCCTACTCCTACCCTACTCCTACACTACTCCTACCCTACTCCTACCCTACTCCTACACTACTCCTACCCTACTCCTCCCCTACTCCTAACCTACTAATCTAACTAATCTTAGATAATCCGAGTAATGTGGATATTTGTATGTTGTCAATTTAAAACCCTTAATTTAATACGTGCTTCAATTCAAGTGGACCCGAGTCTACCGTACCGAAGGGACGATCGTCAAATGTTTGACAGGAAAGGAAGTAGAACAATTTATATGGGAAAATGAAATTGTTGTTTTTACTATCTCCCTCGCAATTTTTCCATATTTTCTCACCGTTTAAACCATCCCTGAACTACGACAAACATTTCAAAACCAAAATCTGGTAAATCGGCCCAGTCGTTCTCGAGTTTCAGCGAGCCAAACGAATAGCAATTGATTTTTATATATATAACTAGCTGCTGCCCGCGACGTCGTCTGCGTGAAGGCTCTACAGCATCAAAAATACCTAAGATGCCAGTGTCGCTATAGCATTCTAAGTAAACAACATTTAAAATAGCATTAAAATATAAGTTTTTTTTTGTAATCGAAGCAAGTGAAGAGAGTTATATGGGAATCCTGCTGAATTCAGTCATAAGATGTGACTGAAGGAAATAGAGAAAATAATGCAGGAATACATTCCAGGACACAAAAGAGTAAAAATACGTACAAAGGTATCATACCTTACAACACTTCCCTATTTAGCAAAATTTAACTCATACTTCAACTGTTATTGGCTGCAAGATTTAAATTTTATTAAGATCTGGTCTTGTGAAGGAGAAGAGTTAAGAAGTAATAACCATTTGGAAGGATGGCATTCTAAAATTAATCGTTTTGTGGGAAATAAAAACCCATCCCTCGTAAAAGTGTTGGACATTATAGTGAAGGAAACAAAAATTAAATTAATTAATTCGGCAGCTAAACATCGGAAAAACAACGATTATGATGAAATTGACACTGAAATAAATGCAACAATAGAGCAATTAAAAAATAAGGAAATAACAGTCGGACATTGTTTGGAGCTAATTGCTCCTTTTATGTTTTAAAATAATAGTAGAGTAAAATAAGAGTTGCTCCTTTTACGATTAAAATTAAGAGTAGAGTAGAGTAAGAGTGGGTAAAATACTAATGTTATCTTTTTAATAAATGTTTAAATATAAAATGTTTAAAAGTGTTTGCATTTGTACATAAAAAGCAGTAGGGATAGATCCTCGGAAAAATACTTCGTGCAAGAAAAAAATTCTAATTAAAAAATAATTCTCTTACAACTAGTTACTAAACAGCGAAAGAAAATTATTCTATTGTAACTGGTTGGTTACAAAAATGGAAATAATTTGATCTACGAATATGAAAAAATAATACTTCTCTCACAACTAGTTACCAAACAGCGAAAGAAAAATCTTCTCTTGTAACTGGTTACGTAAGTTTAGTTACCAAAGCGGACGAAGGCGGACATACACACAGACAAACAGACAAAAATTCTAAAAACTATATTTTTGGCTTCGATATCGATTGTAGATCGCGCCCCAAGTATAAATTTTTAAAAAATATTCAATGTACAGTTTTGACTTTCCTACGATTTTATTATATGTATAGATTATTAAAACTTTTCGCACACAAAAACGGTACAAAGGCGGACTTAATGCCTTAGGCATTCTCTACCAGTCAACCCAGGATGCTAAAGATGTTACATGGTGGTGTCGTAGGCATGGTGGTATGGTGGGTATCTCAGTAGTATTTAACTAATAGTTCATTATTTGACCATCAGCAATGATATCATTAGATAAACTAAAAATTGATCAAAAAATACATTTTACAACACTGTACGCTTTCAAACAATTTCAAAAAGTAACTTCAGTATTCAAAACTTGATGGCATTGTTAGGTTTAGGTTGGGGTTTCTGCCAAATAACTCACTTGTACCAGGAGAGAATGAAAGCAGAGTAGTAATTCCACCTGAGCTGGTAGTACTCGGTTGTTTCATTCAAGAGAAGAATGAGGTAGTTGTTTGGGTTGGGTGAATGCCACTTTAGAGTTGGAAAGGTTGATTTCGAGATTCTCGCCATCCTTGTCTAAACTAGTGTTATATTAAATCGACATAGGAGACAACTAACCTACTCCTACACTAGTCCTACCCTACTCCTACCCTACTCCTACCATACTCCTACCCTACTCCTACCCTACTCCTACCCTTCGTTACGCGCGTTTTTTAAAATATGCAAAATTAAATGTATATTTTTCAATCTTTCTGAGAGATTTTCTTTATATTTTTTTTCGTAAGAACCTTGTACAGAGTATTAGAAAACTACAAAAAATCAGCCAAATCGGTCAAGCCGTTTTCATGTTATGTCGTGACAACGGAAAACGGGTTTCATTTATATATATATAGATAGATGTAAATCTGGCACGCGGTGTTTTGACCACGTGGAGTGCTGCTTATTGCGCTTGCGTGGGAAATACTACGTCGTCGCAAATACGATGCTCAATACTGGGAGTTTATAAATCGTGAGAGTACTGAATCCGACCATGACCCCACCACGGGTTCATGGTCAGAACGGAATAGCCAACAGAGTAGATAGAATTATAGCTAGTTATTTTACAAAGAAGTTCATAGCCTTTCATTGACACTTTGACTTCAGTAGTTACTTAAAATTATGATTTGTAACAATATCCTTTTATTGCCCTTGTTCAAATTCATTCGGGGTTGCGCCACCAGAATATCCGTGGTGCTTTTCGTATGAATAAACTACAAAAGAAAAGCTCTTTTTAGTGACAATGTCTGTTTTAAAGACTGGACTCATTTGTTTGTCCGTTCAAAGTGTTATTTGTCCAAATAAGACTATTATAATTCATGTATTTTAAAACTCCTGTTTTTGCCTTCAATTGTTTTTTTTTCCGGACTATAAGTATAAGCACCGTATGTTTTACCGTTCTTACTACGTAATAAAATTTAAGAAATGTATCTTATGTTGGTTCAAATGCCCTGCGAGACATGGACTAATAGCGGCTGCTGGTCCGTGTTTAGGTCAAGGCCGAATAACCCGTGATCCGAGTAGTCAATACTGTGAATGTGCAACCGTAGGGATCCCGTTCTGAGTAACAGACAGATATCTACCAGGACTACATGACCGTGGAGGAAATCTAGTTAACTGACACACTGACCCGCATTTACTTTGAGGTTGGGGAGACATGATTGATACTTTTTTGGTTCGAGGGGTAAATTCATGGCGGCTGAATTATGAGAAAGCATGCGAGGCAAATTCCTTGTAATGCTTTTGGTTTTTCTACAAGTATATTATCACAATTTTAACTCTCTCTCGAACTCAGAAAATCAAACCAATGTCACGGGGTCTAGTCGGTGCCATTTTTTCTTAAATCATAACAAATCAAAAGTATACTTCCAAAACAGATTCACCCATAATATTCATATAGTTTTCAGCTTATTGGTTTTTTTACTTATTGTAATAGTAGTAATTAACTTAAAAAAGTTATTGAACAACACAAGATCTTCGATTCTGATAAACACAAGTTCAAATATTAAAGTATAACCCAATAAATTTATTTTCATAATCTCTTAACTATTTACACTAGGTACTAAATTAAAAGACTAACTAATTATATAAATAAATACAAAAACAAAAGGATATTTAAGGGTCGAAGTACTCGTCCGCATCGCTGTCATCCGGAAACGTGCCCAGAAGACTGGCAGCATTACCACGTTGAATGGCAATGCTAATTATTTTTGTATCTAGTGTAAATAGTTAGTTAAGAGATAATGAAAATAAAATTACGTTAAATTATATAAAATAAGTATGTTGACAAAAATAAAAACAGTAATAAACTAATATTAAACCAACCCAGCCCCTAGAGCGGTTTTCAACATCAAAAAACTAAACGAAAATGACTGGTCAAAGAATTATTAGCATTGCCATACAATGTGACACCGTGACTGTTCAATAATTATTTAATTGGTCCAAACACTATGCTTTTTTACTTACACAGACTCGTCTCTATTCGCAAAGTACGAGTTCGATACAACATAATATTAAATAAAAACTTGTAATAAACTTTATTTCTACGGGGTGTCCGCTGGCTGCCCCACGTGGCTTCCTCCTCAACGTGCTTGCGTCGACTGAAATCAATAAAGTCCTGCAATGACGGCTCAAATACGACGCAAGTTACTAGGAACCCATAAGCATTAAGAGCTTTAATCGAGAAATTTCAGCAGTTAAAACGTAATACCTACCGCTGTAGCGTGATGCTGAACTCGCCCCTGTTTTCATTATTTTAGGTTTGTAAATCGGATCCATGTTTTAGCACATTGATTTTTCACCTCGCGGTCTCTATCATAGTTACCCGTGGTAAAATGAAAGTGTGCGACTTTTTTAGCTGATTTCTTCTCAATTATGACAGAAATGTACACAATATCTTAAATAAAACATGCGTTATTAAATACTGAACAAATATCAGTAATAAAAAAATTGGAATACCATGTTATTGAGGCTATATTAGTAAGCTTTTCAAGAAACGGCTATCCAAAATGGCGCTTTTCAGAGGCTTTTTCTAGAGTGTAAACGTAATTAAAAACTGACTGGATTGCAATTGTTTTCTTTGAGCTCACGTTATTCCTTCCTTCACAAATGTTTTGTCTTTGGAAGTAGAGAAACGGAAATACACAAACGTAGTAGTAGATGCATGCGGCTAACTTTACACTAACTCAATCCAAATGAAGTGAAGGTGACATCAGGCAAAAGTATCCTGGCCGCAGCCAGGATACTTTTCAGCAGCGATCTGGTGGCTGGCACCTTACTCTCCAGAAACACTAACAACTCTAGAGAGAAAGCAATTATATCATCTGCCTAGCTTTTTCCCACGTATGTTGGGGTCGGTTTCTGGTCTAACCGGATGCAGCTGAATACCAGTATTTTACATGGTGCGACTGCCTATCTGACCTCCACTACCCAGTTACTGGGTAATACGATAACCCTTGGTAAGACTGGTTGTCAGATTTTCGGGCTTCTGACGACCCGTGACAAATGACAGCCGAGATCAACGGCTTAACGTGCTTTTCGTGGCACGAAGGGGTTTTGGTATGTAAAGA
Organism: Apamea anceps; assembly: GCA_951799955.1. Taxonomy (NCBI): domain Eukaryota; kingdom Metazoa; phylum Arthropoda; class Insecta; order Lepidoptera; family Noctuidae; genus Apamea; species Apamea anceps. The sequence continues at coordinate 24,124,609 of OX637500.1, forward strand.
TGGTCACCCATCCACGGACCAACCAGGTGCGGCAAGCGTAGCTTAATCTGACACCCCCGAACCTCCCGTCCTAAATTAACCTTCCTCAACATTTTCGCCTTTCAGTTGATTGCAGCCGTAAGCTCTTTCCGAAGTGGTTCCACCGGCGGCCTCAACAGCCTGACTCTACAACACTTAAAGAATCTATTGAGTTCAGGCGCCGGGGAAGCTAGGTATGTCGCTTTTGAAAGAGCTTGCGGCTATGAATACGCTCAGACTTACCGTGGCGTGAACGAGGCCGTCGTCGACATCACATCTGTAAATATAGTACGTAACTATAGGTTAGGCATTGTCTAAATATTATAAGCGAAGAATGGCAACGTTTTGAATTTGTTTTTCTACTGATCGGCGTTTCATAAAAGGGATGCGTATTGAAGTGACTACAAAAGACAAGTAGAAATAGACTTAAGAACGATGCTGTTATAAATTAATGCCGTACAGCGGCACAGCAGTACTTTCATCGGTTTGACAGTCTCAGTCTTCCCGACTTGAGTTGCTCATGTTTATGGCTCCTAGGAATATGCCTCGTATTTTAGGTGATTCTCTGAGGAACCGCGGTGTGGCTCGGTTGTGTCATGATGCCATCGGGTTCACATCTATCTGGGAGATTATTGTGGCCAGCTTTTGCAATTTCAGTAATCTCGACTATTTTTTTAAGATAGAAAATCTCTGCAGGAAACAGAAGGTCAAGCTATTTTAAAAAGAATATTCACGTTTATTTATGTGCACTTAATATTTAAACTTTATGACATCGATGCGCTAAGAAGAAAAAGATGTACACTGCTAGAAGCTATATTTTGGCGCTCAAATGATGCTGACAGTCACGCGCCAAAAAAATCTTGTAGCGTATATTTTAGTATAACTTTCCATGAAGTAACACACGTTCCTTGCGCTTCATTTCAATCAGTAAACACAATCAAACTAATTTTATATTCAGCTTGTAAACTGGTGTTTTTTAAGGGCAAATATAATGGTTTTCTCCTAAGTCGAAGTAGTCAGTTGGTAAACAAGTCATTGTTTAAACGTTGACTTGCCAAACATTAGGTTTGCTTTACGATTATTTGTGAATAGATTTTTTGCTAAGTAATAATTTGGCAAATGAAATTATGCGAAAAATTTTTTGGGAAGTGATAATTTGGAAAGTTTTTTTTCGATGAAACAAGGGATACCCGGCCTGTGTTTCAGCAGTCGGAACATGAAAGGCTGATATGCTATGCGCAGATATCGCGTTCTATTTCCAGACAAGTTGTTTGATGACGGTACCTTGCCAATTCATTTATGAAAATATTATGTATGTAAGAAAAAATCAACATCTTTTTAATAAAATAAGTGATAGACATAATTTTAATACTAGAAATAAAGATAAATTAGATCAACCTTTTTTCAGATTATCTAAAGTACATACATCTTTTATGGGGTACTGTGTTAAATGTTACAACAAAATACCTTGTGAAATATTGCAATTAAGTGAAAGAAAATTTAAAACTTACATTAAAATTACACTTTGTAAGCAAGGATATTACAAATTAGAGGATTATATCCAAGATAAGAATGCTTGGAAACATGCTGGTCCTGCTCTATAGGACAATCTCTAGAGTCTAGACAAAATCAAACTGGTTGCTAATGTAATTGTATAATTTATTCTTTTTTTTTTTTATTCTCTTTGACATTGATTTACATTCTGTAATTACTTAAAGTCACCCGGACTTATTACTCCTTATTATTTATTTATGAAAATAGTCTACTTTTGGAATGTTTGTAAATATGTGAGCACCATGTACCTATCACATAGTCAATTTATATGTCATGGTTTCATTAATTCATTTTAATTTTTTTTTTTTTTTTTTTACCTATTGTGGTATAGTAATTTTATGTTTAGGTGCATCGTCTTCACATATAATTATATAATTAATGTATGCAAAATATTGTAAAACATTTTAAAAGAGTAACGGTGGAGTTTCTTGCCCATTCTTCTCCATACGAAAACTACCTTTTGGAAGGGGCGACTAGAATCAATTTAATTTTAATTTTGACGTTCAAAAGTGCCTTTTATGTGCCTATTTGAATTAAATGATTTGACTTTGACTTTGAGTTCAATGTTATTGGTTTAGGTTCTTAGGACCCACCTCTTGTATAGCTAGTTTATCTGTGTGTTCATTATACATAATTTACGCATAGTGTCGTTCGTCCCGCAAGTGTTCTAGACGAATAGGTTTTCTGTACCCTGTGCGTTTGAGCGCACTGTGTGAATATATAACACTAGCGGACCGCATACGTCGTCCTGCCCTGTTGAGTCATCATATACCGACAGCAGCAACACCTACCGGGTCCAATTATATTCAAATCACACAGGAACCCATTGAAATATACATTCAAATCAGTCTAGCCGTTTAGGAGGAATTAGGTGACAAACACACGTACAGAAGAATTATATATATTAGAATATAAATAGATTCTTGAATATTGATGTAATCACTAGTAACTATATGTTTGCTCTGGTCACATAGTTGTCATCATCATCATCCGCTACGCTTTCGTAGGGGATGATAGAGGTCCTTTACGTCTAGATTTTATTTTGCAAAGATCGTACGCTATGCTATTGATAACATCTAATTAATGTGGATCAAAATTGGTTTTTAGTATTCAAAAAGCCGCGTGCTGATCGTTCGTCACCACATCGACTAAAGACTCTTGGAGAGGCATATGTCTAGCATAAAGAAAGAAAGAAAAGTATTTTGTTCGGGACATGCACAGATAATACAAATAGTAAAAAAGGAGCATTTAAAACTAACAAAGTTACACAAAAAACAATTTAAAAAAATAAAGAGGCCGAAAAGACTCCCATCTCAGCATAAAGCAGAGACATTTAAAAACAATACCGCAGCGTGGGTATTCTGACAGGTCATATTATTATAATTATCATTTCCGCTGAAATAATAATGGTGATATATGATAAAATAGATGTTATGATATTTAATGACATAACATAACTTAAAGGTTTACTATTTTCATTATATTGATTTCTCTTCCTTAATAAAATCTTAATAAGCCAATGTTTTTTTTTTTCAGATTAAAATGACAGCAACCGTGCCATCTCACTGTTCAACAACTTTAACTTACGTTCAACTTCACTAAGTGACCGCTGGTGGACTGCCAAATATTAAAGAGGTAAGGCTAACTCATTTAAGAATTATTAGGATCTGTTTTCGATATAAAAAACACTAACGTCTTAGTTCTTCAGATACAAAAAAACAATACAGACAAAACACAGACTCTTTTGACTGTAATTAAAAACTATTCCCTTTTCAAATTACGGAATTTACTAAAAAGTTTCCATAGGAGTTACAAAAACTATAATTAAAAGGAACAGTCTTTTAGTAACTACGAAAAACGTGCTTGATACCTACTTAGACACTCTTGATGTGTATACATCCAATACATCCATTTACTTCGTAGGTATAAAGTAGGTCACAGGGCGTACCTATTCGAACGTAAACAAAGAGAAAAGCGACTGAATTAGTAAAACCCAGTGATGGCGAACCTGAGGCACGCTTTCTAAGGAAAAATAATATGTATGCGCTATATCCTTTAATTTGAAATATCTAACTTTGAAAACCAAACCGTGCACCCGCCCATTGGGCTTTCCCGCCGGCAAAAATCTCAATATGCTGATTTTTAATAAAGTAGGTTTTTTTTTTTTTTGAAATCAGAATAAAACCGAGCAACAGATCGGTTTTGTTTTAAAACTAACACTATTGTGCAAAGAACCATGCTTCTAGACCCAGTGGTTTAGGCTGTACATTGTCTTCCAATCAATTTCTGTAAAATTTTGATCAATAGATAAGCTTTAAGTCATTTTTGTTTTTATTTTGCATTTATTATTTCTCAAATAACGATGGCCCATACTAAAGATATTATTGTTTCCTCTAAATGGGCACGTAAATGTTTCCATGTGAATGTTCACCATTCCTGGTGTACTTTGTGTATAAAATAAGCCGTTCAATGCAGTTTACGGCAGTGCTTGGGCGGGTGTCAACCATGCTGTTTCAATGGTCGGCACTTAACCAAGCATTAAAAACCAAACAAAGAACCCTTGACATAGGCAAGGCATAATCGTCTTCAGCCGCGTTGAGGTCGGAAATTATCCCACGGAAATGTACTACTCGATTAAATATATTCTATGTCCTAACCTAGGTCACGGATTTCGGTGATGATCCTAGGCACGAAGGTATCTGCTCTGTGGCCCTTTGTGCCAAACACCATCATCGAAATCCGTTCAGCCGTTAAGGCGTGTAAATGTAACAGATGATGTTGGACACGTCACGCAGTGAGGAGGTTTCTCACTCAAGATCCACTACATCATCTCCTCTATCTTTTTCATACACCTACAAATTCTTTTGTTCATTCTTTAAAATATTATGTTTAATTGCACGCTTCTTGGTTAATTAATCAAGTTACTAAATTATCCTCAATCACGTTTACCCAACCACTATGGCTCCTTCCGACGATTGCCGCTCCAGCTACCGAGAACTAGTCTGGTTATACCCTAGATCTACTCCTTATGTCTCATGTTATGCTGGTACTTCTGGCACGCATGCCCTATCCATGGCAACAAAATCGCAGTGACTTCATCCTGTAAGGTTATTTATTTTTAATCGACGAAAAAACGGAGGTTCTCTAGTCGACGCGTATATTTTTTTAATGTACATATACAACGCATAACTTTTTAGAGAGTAGTCCGATTTTGATAATAATTATTTTTCATAATAAAGCACCTCTCCTCCGAATAGAGGAATCCTAATTAGGAAAATACGAAAAAAAGAGTAGTAGAGGAGAGTGAATGGTTCCTGACTGACTAGCCAGATTAATAAAACTTGTATAATTTTAAAAAGTATAAAAGCGCGAGGTGCTCAAAATAATAATTAATTACTAAATATTTTTTTATTTTTCATTGTTTATAAAACGATCAACCAAACCGATGCGATGTGTAGAAAATTGGCTATAAAATAAAGTATTCTTATAAATATTATCTTTTTACTTGTCATTGTACAGACGCCAGCACATCAAGCTACTACAATCTGTCAAATTTCTTTAGTAGATTTTCAACTTTATCGCTAAAGCATAAGGTTCAAAGTTGATTGGGAAAATTTGACAGTTTTGGGTAGCTTGATGTGCTGACGTCTGTACATAGTCTTACCGCTAGACAAAGCACTACTCTTCTTCCACCTTTTATTTATATAATAAAACTTGTAGTTAAGAATATGTAAACGGAATCGTCTACTAACTCCACACTGACTCCACCAATGAATGAATGTTGGCAAAAAAACACCAACAGAAGGGGAACACCTTCTGTTGCTGTTGCCTATCTCTTCTGAACAATTTTTAATTCATTAACCTATTTCTCATTAATCTCTTTTAACGTTCACAAGTGCATACAGATGAATAACTACTCTATGTTCAGGTGCGTACCAATCACGTCCAGATATAACAGGTGGCCTATATACTGGTAGTCCTGGTGAGAAAAATCAATTTATACATTTTACTTGCATGAGCCTGAACATTCAAAAAACTTTTCTCAATAAGGTTTTCACAACGCAAATTTTGAAGAGTATGAACTATATGAACTGAAAGAAAATGAACACATAATGTGGGAATCAGTTTAGGATTTATGATGATGATTTTTTATTCATTTTATGTTTTTAATGTTAGTTTTTCTCATTTCGCCGGTTATGTTTAACTCGTGTATGTGACAAGAGGGCTTTTTGCCATCAACCGAACCCAGGACTCCAGGGATACGAGCTCATATGTCCGGACTACAATACAAGTATATTCTTCGAACTACTTCCAAGTTCAATGCTAAAAGTTCAACAACCTATTGATTTTCCGGTCGATTGACATGCTGGCCTTCGATCTGCCGCCCTAGTAAGACTACGAATATAGTGACGTCAGATAAACTCAGCACCTAGTATTCAAATGACATCATGAGTAACGATAGCAGACATATAAAGGATGTAGTTTAAAGTATCATGCCACCTCTTTCTATACTCGTCGATGGGGTGTTTCTCGCGGGAAAGCAAATACTTTCCATCCCTCTCTGGCCCGTTCTCCCTTTTCCGACGCTTCATGTCTTACGACTTATTGTTTCCTGGTATAAAAACGTCTTAGCGTCAGTACTCGTTGCGTACTTTGACGATACTACGAATACCGTAATTAATAAAATTATGAAAGGAGAATTACCAAAAGTCGTACCAAAAAGTCTCATGCATCGAGATCAAAATATCATAGTAACCATTTTCATAATTTTTTACCAATTTACCCGTGGGGGGTTTGATTTTTAAACATTCCCTGTTCAAAAATCAAACCCCCCACGGGTAATTTGGTGTGATTTAAAGTAAAAAGTGTTGATATTGTATTATTCCCTTTACATGTCGTTCCGATTCAAATGATATGATTAACTTAAGAATATCAAAATTATAACCTTAAGAATTGTAAAAAAATATACTTTTATTCTACATTAATTAAAAACAACTAGAATGTAATAGAATAGATATATAATGAATATTTTAATCATTTTTTTAGAGGAACAATGGCCGTGCGCTTATGACATGTCAAACAAAATAAAGTACCTAGTATTTAGGATACTCGGGTTTTGTTTAGAAAAAGAACTTTTGTAGGAGTTAATATGATAAATGTAGTGTTTAAAAACCAAAGTTTAACTTTGATGAAGCATGTTCTAGCCACGCTATTTAGTTTATATTTTAATTCTATTCCGTTTTTGCTATCAAGCAATTATCTATTTATTTTATAACACTTTTTTACACAACACAAAAAGTCTACAAAGTCAAAAATGTCCCTATTTATTTAGTTTTTGATCCATCATTCTTTTTTTTTTTTGTCTAATATTTGTTCGTTACGGGCTATTAAACCACTAACCGTTTGTTTCAAGTCATAAAATATGGCATTTCCTGGAAAAAATATTTTTCTGTTCATTTATGTAATGAAAATGTTTGTTTTCTAATTTTGGTCACAATAAAAGAGATAAAACAGAATAATTGACGACTTATATAATATGAAATTTAAACAACAAAACATCACGGCTATATATACCTCTAAGGAGTAGGTAGAAGTGAGTGGAACATTCACATTTCGCAATTTATGTTATATTAGCTGCGCCCCGCGGTTGCACCCGCATAAATTTCGATCCCGTGGGAATATTGGGATAAAAGGTATTATTCTTGTAAATCCTGGTTATAAACTATTATATGTGTGCCAAATTTCATCCAAATCCGTTTAGTAGTTTTGGCGTGAAAGAGTAACAAACCTCCGCGTAACGCCAAACATAAACGCGATACAAACTTTCGCGTTTATAATATTAGTAGGATTTTGCGGTGAAGTATTATTTTCATTTTACTTATATAACATCACACTAGTATTCCTTAGTGGGAGAGAGGTAGGCAGATGTACACCTCTCCCACCAAGATGTATAAAAGATTGCTACATAAGTAGGTATTGCATTGTATTTTTCGTCAAAATGAAGAAAATCGAAAAAAATTATTGTTAACCAACATTAAACTTTAAACATAACATATCATTACGCCTGTAATTCTCGAAAGGATGGGTGGAGATGTATAAGACACCCAGACTTTTCGCAAGTTAGTTATTTAGTGATTCCCCACATAGACGTAAAGTACATCACATACACCACCCCAGTATTTCTCGGAGGGGTAGCCAGAGGTATATTTAAAAATACCTAGCTTGTCCATTAATAATAATATCCCTGGATATTTCACACAGCGCCATCTAGTCCCAAGCTAAGCAACCTAATGCTTGTGTTATGGTAACAAGATGGCTGATAAACTACTTATATACATTTTTTTTTGTAAATACATACATATTATAGATAGAAAAACACCCAGACTCGGAACAAATACATGTAAGTCATACAAATATTTGTTCCGTGCGGGAATCGAACCCGTGACACACAGCGCAGCAGTCAATCGCTTAACCACTGTGCCAACCGTGCCGTCATTGCACAACCCAGACGAGTCGAGAGACGCCTTAAAGCCGATAGGGTGGTTCGAGTCTTATTTTTGCCCCGGTAAAAACGTAAAATTACGCCTTTAATTGAGGAATATGAAATGTGAATAGCCAGCTATGTTGAAGTCTCATGTGACGCTACCTTATTGCCATAAACCGAAAACAAATCCTGTTTTGTTTACTTAGCTACAACTTTGTAGTTACAGTTTTGTGGCTATCTACACGTGTGTACAAGTTACTCCATGTTTGAAACGACCAAACCCCATAATTATACTCGTGTATGAACTACGAAAACAGCCCCTGTTACAAAATCATTTTAAAAGGTCAAAATCATGATTATATTTTATATATACTTCGCAACAATTAGAATTTTAATATTAACAGCTAGAGCTAAAGATTTATTTCTCGATTTCCCTCGAGTGCTAACGATCATGCCTGTTTCTTTTTCTTGTCAGTAATTTTGCATTATAAAACTAGTTGTTTTGTTAAATGCCATTAAAAGATTTGGACGATCTATCTATGATTAAACTCTTCTTGAGTTATGTAGTGCTGGTGAACTAGCCGCGATTTCGTTACCATGGCAACGGCCGCTTGAAACCTTCTTGTAGAGAGAAGTAAGCAGAATATTGTTTATTCCTTCCTACATTTAATTAAAATCTCCTCTTCTTGTGTTATGTATTGCTAGCGAACTAGCGGCGATGGCGTTACCATGGCAACGGACGCTTGAAACCTTCTTGTAGAGAGAGTAAACAGAATATTGTTTATTTCTTCTACATTTAATTAAAATCTCCTTCTGACGTAAGCGAACTACATTTGTTAGACAAGGATAGAATCTAGAGCACATATTCACGGTGTTCACCCTGTACTAACTTTCGAAACTCAACCACGATACGATAGGTATTATAGGTGGCTCGGCTACCAGGATATTATTAAACACAGGAGCTAACGTGCACAAATATTAAACGGATCTATCTCACGAAGTCCGCTCAGCCTCGGTTGTAGTAGTGACGTGTCCCGATATGCGCATTTGTTTGCGTGAACCTAGGCAGCGTTAGCAATAAAAACCTAACGTGAATTTAATTATTTATTTTTATTTGTTGAACGAAAATTGTTGTTTATAATAAATTAGAAAGAGAAAAATATGAAAGTAAGGCAATAAAAAAACCAAATAAATTAAATAGGTACATTGTTGTAGTCGAAATCATATGTTATTATTTTATTTTCTTATGAACCACTGCTGGGCAAATGCCAAATACTTCCAGGAACTCTTTTCCCGGGCCACCTCGAACCTGCCATTTACATTGATTTTAATTTAATTTTCGCGATTTTGTATTTTATTAATGATGACGTTTTTGTGTACCATTTTAGCTATGAATAAGGTTTATCTGCACTAAAGGGACGTACAGATGAAAAAGTCTTTTCAGTGTATGACTGCTGTTTTCCTATATGAAGCGCTTCCAAAAGCAATGAAGAAAGTTAGCCGGCTGGGATCAGTAATAACGTACTTCAGTTTATACGTTCACATACAAACATAATATAAATATTAGTAATGAAAGAAGCCTAGTATGGTCCCACTGCGAACCAAATTACGACAAATTGTTCGCAATTGGTCCGCAGCGGGACAAGACTAGGCTACTAATTTAAATTAATATTTATCGTTTCTTTTACACTAATGTTATAAAGAGGTAAAAATTGTTTGTTTGTTTTATGTATGTGCGAGTATGTATCGTCGAAGCTAATGATCCAATTAAAAAAAAAATTGCTGACTGCAAGCTTCATTATACCTAAGTGCTATATGCTATATATTATATTTACATCTTGCATTTCACCTGAGCTATCACAACTTTTGTCTAGCAAGTCAGAAAGAAATACCTCTTAAAACAGAATTATTCGCATGCGCTGCCTTAACAGTTGTACGTAAGTTAAAAACAATGTATATAAATCAGCGACACCATATTTCTATCTTTTATATTTTATCTTTTATTAGCTCTTTTATGTTTTAAAAAAGTATTTTTTCGACATATGTTTGGAAGAAAATATGATTTTTAAATATTAATCATTATTTTTTTATAAGATAATATTTTTTTTTATTAGCCATTAATGTCCCACTGCTGGGCAAAGGCCTCCCTACTCTCTTTCCACCTATTTTTGCATTTGATAGCCCAATTCCTGAGAAAGACTATTTAACATCACGCTACGATCTTTTGTTGCCGAGCAGAAAGAACGCTAAGCGAAAACGAAGTACCTAATAGCGCCCAGACGAATGATTTGACGGGTCGGGTCGGGAGAACCAAAAATTCCACGCAGACGAAGTCGCGGACAGAAACTAGTACAATATATAACGCAACTAACTTTTTAGACTAGGTAGGTACTGAATTAGATGACTACCTAACTAAATATAAAATAAATCCTTTTGTTTTTTGGTCACTTAGGCGTCGAAAACATCGTGAGGAAACCGACATGTTTTAGAACCAAAAATTCGAAGACTTGTGACTACTACCAACCCAGTATGAAATCTTAATGAGAAACTTGTCGATGCTCTTTAAGCCGAAATATTTTTATCTATCCAAAATACATACCTAAAAAGAACTTGCATATTTTTTCCATATTAAGTAGATTAAATTGACTGATCTGTTCTTGTTGTACTACTTTGGCTTTAACTTAATACTGAAGTCAGATGTGTTATGGAGTAGATTTTGTTTTATTTAAAAGCTCTTTCTTTCATTCTTCTTCTTTAACTCCCGACGCAAAAACGACGGCGTGTTATCTTGTCGTAAGTGTTAGCCCTAACTATTTTGTTATTTTTGAATTGGTTTGATTCTGACAGCTAAGCATAGATATCCGACAGCTAATGTAATGAATATGATGTGAGATGTCATTCTTTATGTATTTTTGTTAACATTATTATTCGCTTATATGAAACGAATATTAACTATACAGTTACAGTAGTATAGTAGTTGTATGGTTCTTTCTACAGATAGGTTAGTAGGGCTTTGAACTTCATTTGAAGAAATCTGTATCGGTTGTGGGGTACCCACACTTGAGCAATTAGATTTCTCAAAGAAGTTTTTAAAAGTATTTTAGGTATGTTGTTGTTATTAAAACTTGCATATTTTTTATTGCAATGAAGCGCAGAAAGTGTTTTGGCACCCATACTGCAACAAGCAAAGCACACATTGAAAGCTCTGCTTATGTGTAGTGTCGAGTTTGTGTCGTTACAAGCTCAGATAAGCTCCTCCCTATGTTTTTTTTATACCATACGATACGATTTGTAGCGCGTTTGCATCCGATAAATCGTGACGGGTTACAAAAAACTTGGGAAAAATGCAACCTTTCCGAAAATATTTTTTAAACTTTTTAAAATATTTTGAAGACGACACAGGACGTAAAATATCAATTTCAACAAATTATTTCTATAATAACTTTTATTTTTTCTGCTTTTATTACATTAATAAGTTTTGATTGTATATTTCAATGTTTCAAACGAATATAACACGTGAAATACGATTTTCTGCTTGGTCATGTTTTCAAAAAAATCACCAAAAAGCATCGGAAGATGTTTATGAAACATGGATAGCTACTTACATTGCAATTAAATACTTTCAATAATTTATAAAAAAGGTAAATTAAATAAAAATAAATATTGTTTGACGTGCCGTGCGAACAATGTGAACTTTATTCCATATTTAAAGGGTACTCTCCAACGACGTTTTGGTGCCCTAGTAGCGAAAATCGAAACGCGTCGTTTAGTATGGCCGCGCGGCTAAATACCAGTAGCACGGGAATAATCAAGAGGTGGTCAATAAAATTTCCCGCGCTTTTCTCTGCGCAGATTGAAAGAGAAAGTGACTTTCACTTTCGCACTGCGCAGATTTGCTTTTATACTCTACGGTAAAAATGACGGATTGGACCGTGGATCGGAAGGTCGTTTTGAACACAGAACAGATAAAAGAGGTTAGAAGGGCCTTGTGGGCGGGGCAGGCGCGCCGCAAGGTTGATCAGACGCTCAAAGTCAACAGAAATTTGAATCACCGCTCAACAATCGCGCTTTTGTTGTGACAACGTTCGAAACTCCGCGGAAAAAAATAATTATGCCGTCTTGCGCTATTATAACGTGTCGGAAAAGAAGTCAGAGGTGTAATGTGGCCCGAGGAGGGATTTCTTATCACCGGTAAGTCCAAAAACCTTAAAATACGAGTGATATTTGTAATTATTGCAAAAGTATTATGTAGTTTGTAGACAAAAACGATAAAATCGCATTCAGATGCAAAATTATACATTGCTTGCAATACATGGGTACGATCTTGTACGACGTGAGCGGTCGCGCAATGTATTGCGTTCACTGCGAACGCCGGGTGTGTCGAGCCAAAGCTTCTATTCAGGGAAATCTATGCGCATCGATAGTGTTGTACCAAATTGTAAACAATGTCGATATTAAGTATGTGTATTAGACGAATGATTATTTTCAGTAATGTTACAATTAATACAACTTCGTTTTTATTAACACTAATTTTATTATTGTATAATGTGGATTATTATTATTAATTTAGTTTCTTAGTTGGTTTTTCGTCTAAAATTTGATTTGGCGGGCACAGCTATTATTCATAAATTAACATGATACAGTTAATAAATATATTTTTCACAGAGTAATTCACAATACATTAATTTGATTATATTAAGTTAATTCGACTTAGCATTCGATATGGCCGTGAAATTTAAAATTTCGTTTTAGTTTTTTTGCATATTGTAGCTTTGTTTTACGTTTTATGTTATTCAAAATGCTATTTTTCTTTCTTTCTATTATTACTATGACGTAAAACAGAGATGCAACTAGCATAAAACGAAAAAAAAAAAAAATTTCGCGGCAGTATCGGATGTTCCTCCTTAAATTGACTTTGATTTAATTTAATTTATATGTAATTAGGATGTCCACATTAGTCGTACCGTACCCGCAACTAAAAAATTGCAAAATTTTAAATAACAAAATTACAGTAATTTTATCGATATGATTAATCGACCTTTTGGTCGCCGTAACTATTTGCTTTTACACGTGTGTGAGTGTACGTCCAGAGCAGTATTTGCGTTAGTGTGAGAACCAATAGCAAACACGCGATCTAAGTGCATGTGGTTTATTTGTGTGCGTAATTCGCGTACGTATTGATGTCTTGCTTGTAGTGGAGAGACAGGAGTAGGAGACAGGCGGCGACACGCGTTTTAATACAAATCTGGAACTATTTCCTTTCTAACCTCTTTTACTGTTCTGTGGTTTTGAACGGGAGCTAGGTAGAAGTGTTGAGAAACTTAAAAAAACGTACACACACAGGTGTTTAACGTTCAAGTTTTGTATGTCTCGTGTTAAGGTATATTAATCATCATCTGTGTATTTTCCTTTGCCGTTATTATTGATATAGATTTAAAGTAGGTATGGATGTCCAAGTTTGCACAGTCTAAAAGTTTATAGCAAGTCGATTTGCTACAAGTTTCATAAAAAAATTGTCAAGCAGTCAAGCTTCTCCGATAAATATTGCTAACGAACATATTGCTTTAGACATCCCTTTAATATCTAAAGAGCGTGAGAATTCGCTGACATTATAAAACTGTATCAGGAACAGGAAATTGACTAGGGGAAAATTATCGTACAATTAATCATCCGACAGCAGCAGGTGCTTCATTAATCCATTTTGAAGAGTTTGGATCAAATAATTTGATTGGAAAATCCAAGAGGGAGCTCTTTGGTTACGTCAGTTAGGAAAACAGTCTAGAGAAGATAGCGCCAGACTCAGAGGATACTGTTACTGTTAGCCTGCATCATTCCACTGCTGGGCTAGGGCCTTTTAGGGTCGTTTGTTTTGTATTAACATTTATCGTTTCTTCTTGACTAAACTAAGAAAGTACGGCTGCATTTGAATAAGTCGTAATGGTAGTTGACGCCTTAACCTCCGGGCCACTACTCCACTCCACAACATAATTATTCCAAAACACGCAATAAGTAGCAAAGACATAACAAATAGCTGGTTTTAAACAAATACCATTATCACTGTGTTAGTATTTTCAGTCTTAAATACCATGATACCCAGTGTTTATGATGCGAACACTATGACCTTTAAAATCACATTCCTGAAAACCTCTTAGAGTTGCATGAACGCCTAGTGCTTCGGATATTGTACGCTCTGAATGAGTACATGGCCTGCCAAAAGGGTTTCCATGACAACAATGCAACTAGAGTGAAGAACGACTAACTGAAGTATGCTGTACACGTGGATTTTGCTACCAATCCCATCCCGGAGTAAAATATAAATTACAACAAAAACAAATACGTGTCCCGATTAAAATCTATTTAATTTTATTCAGTCTTTAATTCTGCTTCAATTAAAAGTAATTTCTTGTTGCAATCCTGTTAGTTTTCGTTAGATATTCGCCAAGAAAGTGGCAACCTACCCCTAAACTGCTCTATAGCGAGGTGCTGCCCTCGATTAAAAATAAAAATATAGAATGAGTGACACGGTTTACCGAGACAAAATTTACTGATATTTGTTGCGTACTTTATGCATTTTTTCGCATCGCATCGCCTGCCCGCGCTAGTACTTCATTTTCGTTTAGCGTCTTTTCTGACTTTTTCCTCCTTATCTTCCTAGCGTGATGTTATATAGTCTATGGCCTTCCACAAGAATTGGGCTATCAAATGTAAATATATTTTTTCAAATTCGACTGGTACCTAGTTCCGGAGAGTACTCGCTATATACGAGCAAACAATTAAATGTTACCTCTCTATAGTATTAGTATACTCGTAGAAGAGGAGACCCGACTGGAGAAAAAAAAAAGGAATAACCGTGTAGTTTCTTGCCAGCCCTTCTCTATAGGAAACTACCAATAAGATCCGCGCACCTAGCTCCTGACATCTCATAGTGTTCATGTAGTTTTATGAGAAATAAAATATTTTTAATTTGGGTCAGGAAGCCAGTCTTGAGTCAAGGTTTTCCCGCCAATAGCGTAAACGGTCTTACGTAGTTAGTATTGACATCCTACTCGCTTTTGATCTCCTAGTACTTTACTAAGTTATGTGCCTACAATTTGAGATCCCTGACTACGTTAAACGTAAGTTAATTAAACCACTGCACACTATGAACATAGCACTGAGAACATGAAGACTATAAACTATAAATTATTGCCTTCACACTAACTACGTCGTAGCCGATCGTCACCTAAATAAACTGCTTGATATTGAAAATGTTATTTTGAACTTAGTAGGTAGTTTTGCAATTAATTGAGGCTATAGGGCAGATGCACCTAATCTCCTTTTAGAAGCTTTCAGTGGGCTCCGTAGCTAGATATACTGTAATTAGTGGCCTGGAGTCGGTTTAAATCCTCTCGGTGACTAATTATTTCTGATTTCATTAAACTTCAACATATATTATTAGATCCTACATCAAAACACCCAAAAACGAAGCTCAGAAAGTTCTTAACAAGGACAACAGCTTCATTTACCCCTCCTTTTGTCATTTATTAATTACTTTTGTTATAAACTGTTTGGATTTTGAAATAATTCAAGCATTTAGCTTTTTTTGTTTTAAATAAATGAGAAATACTAATTCATTGGGAAGATGTAACTCACACAATTATTTCCTGTCACTCTCTCTTTAAATAGTGACTTCATCTGTTTTAGAGTTTCCTGATAACCTCACAATAAGTAAAACAATGCCTTAAATACAATTTATTATTCAGAGAAAAAGGCCGTGTAAGGCCTAACATGATAAATGCAAATATCTAGTGACTTTATGGAAAGTAAACTTAGTGTTTTGTGTTACATTCTTGGCCCGGCTCGGGTGACAATATAATCGGCCAAAAATATTAAATTCCTGCCATTCGTCTAACTTTACCACTTAAGTACGCCTTTGCGTGGTAAGTTCTTTGTATTTATTGCACGTAATTAAACAGGTGGCATCTTGCTAGATACTTATCTTATGCCATCCTTCTTCATCTTTTGATCCTTATCTTGGATCATAACCCAAATATTATTTAAAAATTATGTGTATAACACGAATGTCATGATTAAAAGATTCAACACATAACTAAGTAACCCATTGTCCAATAAATCCATCACGAAATATATTTTCATGAAATTAATAAAATTAATGTCTCAAAATTCACGCAAGTAATTTAAACCTAATTTATTTGAAACCAGAGCGGGTCTGTTAGTATAATATGGTTACATATTATATAGATAGGGTGACTGGTATTTACTGACCGACACAGAAACACATGATTGTACTCATCATAAGGAACAACTTTACTAAAGAAACAATTGTTTCTAATTTATCAAGTGTATGACCCCAATAGAACCGCACGCGCGGTCTCTACGGTTGTTAGATGATTGAAAAAGAATAATGCATGATAAAAATGAAATAGTTTTTTTGTAAAAAGAGATTAGTAAATAAATTAAATTATAGCATCTTTACATACAGAGACCCGTCCGTGCCTCGGAAAGCACGTTAAGCCGTTGGTCCCGGCTGTCATTCGTGGATCTTTGACAGTCGTTACGGGTAGTCACAAGCCCGAAAGTCTGACAACCAGTCCATTGGTGTAATTGCCGTATGGCGTTCCAGTGTGAGAATAAATAAATAAATAATAAATAGCTAATTGTATTAGTATTCTTGTTAGGTTAGGTTAGAAAAGGGGTCATGCGCTTGGTAAAATTAAAAAAATCGTTTCTGTGGCACGGTTGTTTAGTAGTATGATGAGTACAATCATGTGCTTAAGTATCGGTCACTAATTACCAGTCACTCTATATAATATGCATTAGGCACGTCCTAGATGATCAAAATTATTGGGCAATGGTTTTGATCGTTAAGAGTTGCTAGTGAGCATAAGGTCCTGGGTTCAATCTCCAGGTCGGTCAAAATGGTTTTGGACTTTTTTAATTGGGATTTTTCAGCAGCAGCTCGGTTTCTGAATTAGCCATTAGTGTGCAGTTGACGTCAATTGACTCTCCCCTAGTACATGGAACTTAAACATAACTGAAGTGAAATGTGGGTACTATGACACCTCTGTCTAACTCTTTGCGGAATACAGTTGTGATGTTATGGCATCTTATAAAATTAGACACAAGCGGCGCGTCGCGGACGGTCTGTTTAAAAGTATTAATCTCAAAAAGTACTGGATGGATTTTAATAAAATTTTCACCATTAGATAGGGTGTCTCTTGGTGAATATTTTGGTGTATATCATATACATATGGCTGTATTTTATCTGATCTAACGCAAGCTATGTAAGGGGAGTCTTTAGTGATGTGTGAAGCTGGGACAGCTTATGGCTTAAGTACTCGTATATATATATAAAAATGAAACACCGCAATGTATGTACGCGCTTAACTTCCGATCGACTGCACCAAATTGGATGAAATTTCGTGTGTATATTTCAATAGGTTCCTGGATGGTTTTTAAAATACAATTCAACCCGGTATGTGGCGCTGCTGTCGGTATATGATGACTCAATCGGGCAGGACGACGTCGGCTGGGTCCGCTAGTAATTTAAAAAAAAAAAACTTAATTTCGAGCGGCCATTGTTGTTTACATTTTTGGCAGAAAGGTTCGAGATTAGATGTAGGATGATACAGTGGCACCGCCTCCTCAACGCATCGTCTAAATGGCTCCTCCTCCTTTTCGTTGTTTTAATATCGGTTTCGTATGTGTGAATCTATCGGTTTTCGTATTTGAAATCTCCTGTTGCCTCATGTTCTCCTAGTAACAGAGGACGTATCTGCGCTGACTTCCAAGCGCAACCAGTCCGCTGTCCCCCTGTGAATCTATCGGTTTTCGTATTTGAAATCTGCTGTTGCCTCATGTTCTCCTACTTACTAACAGAGGACGGATCTGCACTGACATATTGGTATCACCTGTTGCTTCATATGCTCTCCTAGTAACAGAGGATAGATCTACGCTGACTTCCAAGCGCAACCAGTCCGCTGTGCCCCCGGTGAATCTATCCGTTTTCGTATTTAAAATCTCCTGTTGCCTCATGTTCTCCTAGTAACAGAGAACGGATCTGCGCTGATTTCCAAGCGCAACCAGTCCACTATCATATTTGAAATCTCCTGGTGCCATGTGCTAGTGATAACGTCTGTCAGGTCCGCTAGTAAATGATAAAATACACACCGGTTTCTAGAACAAAAATAAAAGACGTGTCAAATTAAACTCATATCAAGTTAAATGAGCTTATTTGAAAGCAACAATGATAATTATTATGAGGCTGTGGTTTTTTATGTGGACAGCCGATGGGAGCGAAGTGTTCTGGAGCGGTGACAGCGTACACAGGGCACAGTTAATTAGTTTACATCGCGCATACATCGTTAACTGTCATTATTATTGGTGTCACTGACTCTGGCAGGGCCCACCATCAGGGATTTTAATTGTGATAACACAAAAAATTAGTCGCTAATTAGTCGAAATTAGTCGCCAAATATCAGAATTTGTCGGTCACTGGTTCAAAAGATATAAGGGTTTATAGATGGCCGATCTGGAGAAAGTCTCCCCAGTAGGCCCACATTTGTATCTCAAAAACTAGGGCACCTAGCGAAGATGTGTTTTCTCCCATATTTTGTCGCTAATTAGTCGCAATTTGTCACCAAGTCACAGATTTAATCGGGTCTTAATTTTGGAGATATAATCGAGTTCAATTAGTAAGGTATAGTCCAAGAGCTAGATCGAACCATTTTGTACCACTATATGGGAAAATTGAATTCTTTAATATCTTTTTAATTACACACCGACTGAATCTGAATTTTGTTATCAAAATTAAAATCCCTGATGGTGGCCCTGCCAGAGTCAGTGACACTTATTATTGTGTGAGTATACGTAATTTACACACGCGGTTAAAGATAAAATAAACGGGTTCACAATGAAGGAATATGGATCCATATTTTAGTTTAATTTTGTTAGGTTTGCATAGCTAATTGGTGTAAGCGTCTGCGATAGCTACTGATGTAAGCTAGACGACGTGAGTTCGATCCCAACTGAGGGATTTTATTTTGCTGCTTTTTACTTTTTGTTTTCTATTAAGTTAATTTTGTGGTAAAAAAAAAATCACTCAAGCAAAAAAGTAGAAAGTTAATTAAATAAAACCAATAAAATCATTTTATTTTTTTATTAGATAAACATTTATATTTTTTAGAATGAGCGAGCTTATCGCTTGGGTCATTAGCAAATGATCCGTCACGTTTCTTCTAATATGTTCCTTCCAGTGGTTGTTTTAAGGTTCAACTTGGTGTGGGCTGTACGTTAGCAAACAAAACTTGTGTGGCCGATATAATGATTTATTGCAAACTGTTTTTAAACATAAATATTCTTTAACTATTCATATTAGACGTTCGAATGAGTAAAACACTGTTGTTTATCCGTTATTTTGACAAAGACAAAGTTTTTTGTTGGTTAAGGATGGACGTAAATAGTCAAAGTAAAATTTTCAAAGTAGGTAAGTATATAAATTAAAACAAAGTAAAATTAGAGTGAATCAACATGTTAGATCTTTAAATTTAAAGGGGAATAAATTACGGCGGTATACCTAAATAATGCGAAGGTTTGTATTTGTTCACATTCGCTTAACATAATATATATTATTATTATAATATTTATTATTATATATAATAAATTCGACTAATAAATAATCGGCAAACCTTCGTTTTCTATCACCACATTGTTCTCCCAATCAAAATTAATGTATGACCTAGAAACCTGTAGTCGGTTTTGTCGCAGTGGACAGCAAAATCTTCCGCGCTAGCTTCCTGCAACGTAAACTAGCTGAATGTAGGTGATTTCTCACAGTTTGTAACCACACATTGTGTTCTGTTAATGTTACGCGGGTGGACAAGAAGGGATCAGCCTTGTGCCTTTCCGCGATGACGTGGTGTAGAGCCAATGAATTTGCGTTTGGTTTTGGCCCACGTCGAACATGTTCTACGTCTCCTGAATCCGCATGTCGGCGGACGCATAACTGCACGGTTCTCCTCTGTGGATACAAAACAAAACAGTATTTAAAATACTCACCTATAATAATAGCTATTGTTATAAAAATAATCATATACCTATACCTACTATATTTATACAACGTGGCGCTACAATTTTGACATTAATTTAACACACGGGTAGGGCTAGTGCCCATTAATCATATAAAATTTGATAGGTTAAAATAATTCGTAAACTGAAAGAAAAAAATTTCAAAGCAGTAAAAAAGTTACGAAAGCAATAAAAAAGTAACTAAAATTGGGATCACCGTTGCAAAAGTTTATTCATGAAATTACTTACCTAGCGCTAGCTGACTTACGTTATCTCGGAGCGGCAACGCGTCGCTTCGCGCGCTGGCAACCGCGCAACGCGTCTTGTACCTACTCGTGATCGGTCCGATTCTTTGACGGCATGTTATCAAAGAAACCGAGCGGCGCAAGTGATACCTACAGCGAAGGTGCTTAGTCAAACACTTATCAAATCACCCTCTCTTGTTAATATATTATAACTGTCATCACTAATCACTGCTTTTATTAGTCTTTATTTTAAATTTTCTTATTTTCAATAAGACCACCGTGTTGGCGGATACAAAGAGCTAAACGGCGTTTCATGTTTTCCTGCACATTTGAAAATATGTTGTCACTTATAGCCATTTGCCTCAATTGTTTCACCGAATCCACGTTCTCCGCGTCCACATCATCTTTGATGCATCCCCAGAAAAAAAATCGAATGGCGTGAGGTCTGGCGATCTTGCTGGCCACCTACGAGGTCCAAATCTGCCTATCCATTGTGCACCAAACGTGTCATTTAGCCACTGCCTGGCTGTTGTTACAGAGTGTGCTGTCCGCATATTCAGCTGCTGTGTAGTTCGGATGTGCATTTGCCATTACGATCACAAGTTTACACAAGCACTAATAACACAAATAAAAGCGTCCGTATCATAAGAGATGTAAACGTAGCGTCTTTATTACAGTAGGTACCATAATCTAATTACTATGTCAGCCAGCCCGCGCCGCTGTGCCTGTAGCTTTAAATTCGTTAATAAAATCCGTTCCAGTCTGTCCCTTGTTGCCCTCCCCCAGTGTTGAGGATGGCTATAGGATGCTTGTAATTGAAAATACGATCACAGCTTTAGCGTATATTTTTAACCATTTTTCACACAGAGACATTAAAAGACAGAAGAATAAATTTATAGAAAAATAAACAATCAATATAAAAAAGGTTGGTTGCTGGTCGTCAACATGGCCCCCGACGGTGTGAAGGCACCAATTTACTGGCAGGCGACCAGCAACACCACCTTGCGAGTGGGTCGACGCAGCACGCCCCCCTTCGTAGTGACGTCCACCACTCTCACTATTCCGTCTCTCCCCGGGTGCACTGCCGCGATTCGCCCACGAGGCCATTGGTTCCTGGGCAGCATGCCATCCGCGATAAAAACTAGATCGCCCACCCTAAACGGACGAGCCTCCTGCAACCGCCTCCTGGGTGTGAGCGTGGGCAGGTACTCTCGTACGAAGCGCTGCCAGAAGTGGTCTGCTAACCTCTGCGCCTTTCTCCAGTTAGCACGTCCGATCAAGTCTGCGTCTTTATTTCAGGCTCGCTGCTTGGGGTACCAATTAAAAAGGTGAATGGAGTTAGGGCGTACTCCGCGTCTGCATCCACTGAGACATGTGTCAGGGGTCTTGAATTTATTATGGACTCCGCCTCTAGGAGCAGGGTGTTTAATACCTCCTCCTTGGGCGTCCTTTCCTTCAAGGTCACCGCCATGGTACTCTTCACCGAGCGTACCAGCCGCTCCCAACAGCCCCCCATAAATGGTGCGGATGGGGGAATGAATCGCCATTTTATTCTTCTATCAGCGCAAAAATTGAAGAGCTCTGGCAGCATCTTTGCTGCGCCGACGAATGAAGTCCCGTTATCGGAGTAGATCGTTGTCGGGCATCCCCTTCTAGCGATGAACCGTCTGAGTGCCATCAGGGCGGAGTCCGACGATAAGCTCTCCACGATCTCCAAATGCACGGCTCGCACCGTCATGCAAGTAAAAAGTGCAATCCATCTCTTGGCGGTGCGTCTGCCAATAGAGACGCTCAGGGGGCCAAAATAATCCAGCCCTACGTGGGTCAAAGGGCGCTGGTGATGTGCTAACCTGGCATCTGGCAAGTCTCCCTCTGGTGGTGATTCCGGCTTAGCCTTCCGATTGCGGCAGAACTGGCATCTCTGCGAGGTTCCTCTGACGGCTGGTCTGAGACTTAGTATGTAGAACCTCTGGCGCAGCTCATTGACCACCAGCTCGTTATGTCCGTGGGCGTACCTGACGTGATAGGAGCATATCAGTAGCTTGACGATAGGATGTCGGCCATCTAGGACTATTGGACGCGGCTGTACATGCTCTGCGACGGCGGCAGTGCGACCAGAAAGACGAAGGAGCCCGTCTTCACCGAGCAAAAGCGAAAGGTTCCGAAGCCTACTATCACTCGAAACGGAGCGTGCTGTTAGAACGCGTGTCAAATCCTCGGGGAAGGAATCTAGTTGAACTTTGCGAAACAAATGGACCTCCGCAACGTTGAGATCTGCAACGGAAAGGGCAAAGAGGTTGCGAGCATCCCGAAGTGCGTTTAGAGAAAATTTGGAATTTGGGTGCAAAGCTGATCGAAACTTGTCTAAACACTGATGGGTTCGCGCTGTAGCGCGAAGCAATCGGGTCCAACTGCTAAAGCGTTGATGATCCGCAACTACCGGAAAAGGTAGCTGTCGCGGTGAAGCAACTATCAGTCCCACCGAATCCGAGTCTCTTTTCAGTTCTTCGGTCACTAGAGGGGCGGCACACGTCGGTTCATTTGGCCAGTCAGAAGGTGGAGACAAAAGAAAAGTGGGTCCTGTGAACCAACGTGAGGAAGTCGTGAAATTGTGAATGTCTCGCGTAGCGTCGTCTGCGACGTTTAAAGCCGTGGGAACGTATTTCCAACTCTGGATGTTTGTTGACTCGGCTATCTCTCCCACCCGGAACGAGACAAAGGCTTTAAATGTGCAAGCGTCGCTACGGAGCCACTTCAGAACGGTTAAAGAATCCGTCCAAAAATAAATTTGATTAGGTTTTCGTCTGTGCGCTTCCGTCACATAGACGCTAAAACGTGAAGCGATCAGGGCAGCCTGGAGCTCCAATCTCGGGATTGAAACGGGTTTCAGAGGCGCTAGCCTACCCTTTCCCCCAATCAGGGATAAGCTTACGTTGTCGTCGTCGCCTGTGAAGCGCCAGTAGGCCACGCAGGCATACGCGCGTTCACTGGCGTCAGCAAAGACATGAAGTTGGGCATTTTTAATGCGTCCGGTGCCGCGAAAGTAGCATCGGGGAATGGAGCTGTTGTTTAAAATTTGAATCTCAAGCAACCAACTTTTCCAACCTTCAATAAAGTTAGCCGGCAGAGTTTGATCCCAGTCAATACCTAACTTCCAAGTTTTCTGGAATAGTGCGCGGCCTTTCATAATAACGGGAGTTAAAAAACCTGAGGGGTCGTAAATGGTCATCAGCAGGGACAAGACTGTACGTTTTGTATACTTAGTAGGGACCTTTGGAGGAGTCTTGACGAAATGAAGCTTGTCCTCGCTAATGTTCCACGTAAGACCTAAAACGCGAATTTGTGAGGGAGACGTCGGGCCTAAGCTCACCTCAGTAATAGCGTCTGTCGCATATAAGTCGGTAGGGATTAACGCTAAGGCTTCCTTGCAATTTGAAACCCAAGAACACATCTCGAAGCAACCCGCCTTATGTATGGACCATATTTCAAAGGCTCGCTGTGCTGCCTCGCTGATGCTATCAAAACTCCCTAAGAAGTCGTCCATGTAATGGTCTTCGACGATAGACTGCACGGCGTCCGGATGTCGTGACTGAAATAGACTAGCGTTTTTGTTTTTCACCCATAGCGCAGTACACGGACTGGACGCTGCGCCGAATATCATCGAGGACATACAGAATTCCTGAAGCGGCAAATCGGGACTATCTCTCCACAAAAAACGTTGGGAGTCCCTATCCTCGGGTCTGATTTTGATTTGCGGGAACATCTCCCTGATGTCTCCCGCCAAGGCAACCGGGCCTTCCCTAAACCTCATAGCGATGCTAAGAAGCGGCTGGAGTAAATCGGGACCAGTCAGCAGAAGCGAATTGAGGCTGATGCCTCCGCACTTCGCCGCTGCATCGTGGACAACTCGCAGCTTCTTTTTGTGCGGGTGGATAACTCCAAAGTGTGGAAGATACCACGGGACCAGACCGGACGACGGACTCGGACATAATTCAGCGTATCCTTTGCTAATCATACCTTGAATATTTTGCTTGTAGGCATCCGCACCATCCTTAGCCATTTTACGCTCGAGGTTAGCAAATCTAGATAAGGCCAGGTCACGACTTTTAGGGACGCGCGTGATATTATCGCGCCATAATAGGCCCACTTCGTACCTACCAGAATCTAGACGCTTGGTAGTTTCCTCTAGAAGGTTTAAAGCACGTTGTTCGCTTGCACTACGATGGTCTACCTTTGTTATTCCTATAGAGTCTAGTCGAAAGTATTCCTTGATAAGGTTGTCCAGCGAAGAATCGTTGTCGACAGCGACGGATATATGGTTAATGGATGTTGCAGCGTTAGATCTGCCGGAAATATGTCCGTAAAGGACCCACCCTAGCGCGGTGTGAGCGGCCGCAGGTTGATCACGAGTACCATGGCGGACCGCAGAAGGGAGTGACAGGTGCCAGTTATCCGCACCTATTAACAACATGGGCTTCGCGTCATCGTAACACACGACGTCGACCAAGTCAGATAAATAATCGTACCTGGCTACGTCGGATAAACGTGCGGACTGCCTATTTATGCCCAAGTTGTGAATGGATCGCGCTGTGATTTCGAAACTGTCCGCACTATGTAGCCCCTTTGCTTTGATGTTAACATAACTCACATCAGCCTGCGTACTCAATCCGCCAATACAGTCAATATTCAGCCTACACCTAGGGCCCTCAGCTCCCACCGAGTTCGCCACGGATTGGTCTAACAGAGTCACGGAACTCCCGTCGTCAAGTAGGGCATACGTGTTAACGCTTCCCAGGGGTCCAGAAATAGTAACTGCTATTACCTTTAAGAGTGGCTTAAGGCAAGATGAGTTCAGTGGAGCTGAGTTGTGGGCCACGGTGACCGATCGCTGCTCGTCCTTTGACGCACTTGGCTTCACCTTGGGGTTGGCGATTTCCGTGGCTGAGTGTACCTCTATATGGGCTGTCGTCACAGGTTGGGTTCTATGTAAGAGGGTGTGGTGCCGCTTTTCAACCGGGCAGCCTTCGATCTCACACTTTTTCTTGCAGTGGCGATATTGATGAGAGCCTTTTCTTAGACATCTACGGCAAATCTTTTTCTCAATCACCCATCGCCATCGATCGTCCAGAGACAAAGATTTAAAAACTTCACAGTCGCTTACCTCGTGTTTACCATCATGACAGTACTGGCACGAGTAGAAACTTTTCAGCTTTGAAGTGTTTGACGTAGTCGCAATTGCGTAAATCTTGTCTCTGAATGTTTTGACGGGTTGACATGGACCTTTGACAAGTGTCGGCTCTGGCACTATGACATCGAATTTAATTTGTAATTTTGCCTCGATTTCGAGGAAATCGGCCAAAATTTCTAATTTAAACTTACCAGAGCCAACCCTTGGCGATGCAAAATCTCTCCATTTGGATCTGAGGAGTGGAGTCAACTTACCTACGATGATGTTGAGGAGGTCCGGTGAAGCAAGGTGCTCGGGCAAATCCAACAAACGGATGATTTCGACGCAGTTGCGGATGCGACAGGCAAAGATGTTCAGCTCTCGCGCAGACTCGTACAAACTTATTTTAGGAAGGGCTTTTACCACAGATATCTGGTGTAGAACGATGACTTCCGGCTGAGCGAATCTGGTCTCTAGCGCTTCGACAATCTGCTCCGGGTCGTCAGCTGCTATCAGTCTGATGGAGACTGCCTCTCTGGCAGCTCCGTGCAGCGCCGCGCCAAGACGTGTGATGTTGTCACTAGGGGAAAAGTGTATCTTGGATTGTTCGTATGACTTCTTGAAGTGGAACCAATCCGAGACGTGACCATCAAACTTAGTGATATCACAAACCTTTGTTGTCTTCTTCCCTGTGCCTGTAATTGCGTCGACCAGCTGATTAAATGATGTAGCTAGATCTGGGCTAAGATTTTTATTTTTGTAGTAACAATTGTTATCTTTAATACGTGTGCCTAAACCTAGTGCGTGTGGCGTGTGTTCAGCCGGCCCAACTGATGAGTACTCGCCCACAGGGAGCGTACAGACACAGGGGACAGGGTGCGTCGATGTACCAGCCGGGGCCGGATGCATTGGCAAGTGGGCAGGAGCCTGGCGGGGAGGCGCACAGGTGAGGACAGGGCGCGTCAGGGCACAGGGGACAGGGCACGGCGGGGCACGGTCCAGAACGTCAAGAACAGGATGTGTCACTGTCACTGGACCATCCCCATAGGCCGTGGCGGGCGTCGAACGCGGCAAGGCCGGCGGTACAACGCTAGAAAACCTGGGCTCGCTTGCCCCCCTGTCGACAAATGAATGCGCTTTATTATCTTGCTTAGGAATCGTATTAAATGATTTAGTTAGCCATTTTTCGACTCTGTGCGAAGATCGGGAGCACTGGGAGTTGCCCGAGTGGCGGGATCCTCCGTGTAACGAGTTGGCCTGAATAGCGGCCAGCTTCGCCTGCAGTTCTAACTCCGCAACGGCGTTTTCACGCTCCGCTTGGGCATGGTCACGCTCCGCTTGGGCGTTTGCGAGCCGACGAGCGTGCTCCGCCTTGGCGGTCAGTATTTGTGCTTTTAACGTGCTGCTAGAGCGGCCTGACCGTGCGCTCTGTGGTATGATGCTTGACGAGGTCCTGCTGGCGGGTGGTAAGGTCTCGTTAGGGTTGGCGCAGGGCGGAGCCGGCGCTATGGCGCCTTCGGTGGAGGCACCGCCCTCCTGAGGAGCACCTATTGGAACGATACCTGCTGTACCAGTCTTCGCCATGGCGGCCTGCGTCTGTGATCTTGTGGTGGGCATTTCCAAAGTAGCCGTTTACTTCTGACACCAATGTTGAGGATGGCTATAGGATGCTTGTAATTGAAAATACGATCACAGCTTTAGCGTATATTTTTAACCATTTTTCACACAGAGACATTAAAAGACAGAAGAATAAATTTATAGAAAAATAAACAATCAATATAAAAAAGGTTGGTTGCTGGTCGTCAACACCCAGCAATACCCTAAGCCCAGATCCTTACCCCACAGGGAGTGCCCTTAATGTGATGTCGCTTAGTTTTTTAGTTTTTCAGCTCTGGCTGGAGGCATTAATTTATTAAGGCACCCACAGGCAAGCCCGTTTAAGCAGCCGACAACCTTCTAGGGTGCGAGATGCCATTTGTAAAACAAAAAAAAGGCTTTCTGGCAGTGTAGGGCTGGGCCTGGAGCTGTTTGACTAGTTTCCAGTCACTACCTTACTCATATACGGAATAGATTGAGAAATAAAAAAACAATCAAGATTGACCGACGCGCGACACTTAACATCGTTTATCTATGCTATAGATAGACTATTGTCTATAATCTATAATACTGTATGACGCGGGCGCAGGCGAAACTTTCTATCATCTGGGCTAGAATCAGCTGTCAAAACGGACAGATAAAAAAAACAATTAGAACAATGGCCATAGTGACAAATACACATCTGAGTACTAGTAGGTACTTACTTAGATAAGAGATTAAGGTGACACTAAACAGTGGTGCTAGTATATAATGTGTCGTTGCTGCGTATATACTCGTATGACTGACTGTGTTGTTTGTGTTGTGCAAGTCGCAAGGAAAAGTTTCTTTTACTCAAAGAACAAAACAATGAAATCAGAGAAGTTATACTGCTGTGCCCTCGTTCAGGTCACCAATACTAACTGCGTCCAGACTACGGGTAAGTTAAAAAAATGGACATTATTTCTTTTGGATACGCGTGTTTTAGTTCTTAAAAATTTAATCAACTTTTAAGAACTAAAAGTCATCATCATCATGTGCTTCGGCATCGGCTTCCAGTCTAACCGGAAGCAGATAAATACCAGCATTTTAAATTAAAAAAACCCTGTGATATAATCGTTATTCTAACAATATTATACGTTTTTGGTATCCGATATAATAAATAACACCTTGAGTAATAGTATCACCTTAAAACGTAACGCTTTTGTACCAGGGTGCAATGAGTCACAGGAGATGTAAATTTTGGAAAAAGAGGAGCGGGTCACCGGGCCAGAGAAGGATAGAAGGCTTTCCCGCCACAATCACCCCATCCCCCAACGAAAGTAACGCCATCTTGTGGGTGAATGCAGCTAAGAAGCTATCAAATTATCTAGATAGATGGAGCTACTAAGTTGCATCAAACAAAAGTAGTAGTCCAAGCAACCGGTAGAGAGTATTAAAGTTAAAAAGTAGTATTCTGTGTTTGTAAAAATAGCGATATTCAATTGCTATTTTACAAAAAAATAATTATACGCTCTGACCAGCCCTCTGGTCACGTGAAAATTCGACCAACTGCTTGGCGAAGTCCTAGTGTTTCAACCTAAAACGGCTTGAATATACGAGTATAACTCCCAATAGATTGGAGTATTTACGCCGTTTGAGGTTTTCCGCACCTGCAGTAGCCGCCCCAGCATAGCCCACCTGCCTTACTTAAAAGATAGGATGGCTGCTTGTGTTAAATATGCATGTTTTCTTCGAGCAAGTCAACAATGATCACTACAATCGGCTAATTCTATGCGCTGAATGGCAGCTGCGGAGCCATCTATCTACACACGTTGGAGTGATTTATAGCCTACGGTTGGAAAAATGCTACACCAATCATTCCCACTTGTTTGTTATCTTTGTTCACGGAGACTCCAACAGATGGCGTGTTTGGCGCAAGTGATACCGTACAAATCGGCCGCCTTCTACCAGGAGTGCATACATACGGAGCGGTTTACCTACGCATTCAGATGGACCCACTAACCTATATTATACAAATACGCTGGACTTCATACTATCGATGACAAAATGAAGATATTCGATTATCGCCATTTTGGCGCTGATAGGAACGTGAGCGTCCGTGAAACTAATATTTTTGATGCAGCCTAATGACAACAGCCTAATGATATGCGAACCAAGCGACAAGTGATCAGTGATTAGCTCATCGACTACGACCACTTCAAAGTGGTGCGTTAACTTGCAACCTGGCCGCGACGGCCTGGCTACATGACGTAGGAATGATTGCTGGCTGGTGAGGAGGGATAACATAAACCAGTTACACATTTTTTAATATTTCAACAATTTGCAAATTGGACCTTTACCAGCGTTATCGACTGTTTCTTTGGCACCTTTAAATATTATTTTAATTTTTGTACCTCATTAGATAGCTAATTAAATGAAGATGTCTTCTCCGTAATTTGTACGCTTAATGTCAGTAAAATTTTGAGATAACTGCTGTTCGTGTACGTAGATGATTTTTGAAAATAGTTAATTAACTTCTTCCTTTAACTTTTAACTTTTTTATATTTTAGAAAATTTGGTTACAACAAAAGGTGTGTATGACACCAACAGATCCCTTAGAAATATTTCAAATTATTAATTCTTTAAAGAACACGAATGGTGCGGGTTATGATAGTATAACTTCTAGCATTTTAAAATCTGTATCATATATTGTGTAACCTGTATGAAGTTTTATAGTAAATGTATGCATAGAACATGACCATTTAAAACCGACCGACCGACTAAAAACGAGCTGCTAGCAGCAGTCCGCGACTATAACAGAAAGCACCCAAATGATGGCCGCCTCAACACACAGACCATTGGCATGGCCGGCGAACCCCGACCAATTTACATATCGGAGCATCTTCCTGCCAGCTCGAAAAAGCTTTTCTTTGCTGCTAAGGAATTCGCAAAACTTAAAGGATATGTTTTTTGTTGGACTACAAACGGAAACATATTCCTCAGAAAAATCGCAGGAGCCAAGCCAATACTCATTAAATCGGAACAAACCCTTCATGAGCTGCAACAACCAGGGACCCAATGACTGCACTTCTTAGCGATGTACCTATTACTCTTCCAACTTTCCTTATTCTTACACACCCTAATTAATGACATATTAATAAAAGAAAAAATTACTTCTAAATTGTATAAACTGTGTAACAGTATAATTAATCCTATTTATGTAACTAAATTAAACAGCAAATACCCCCCAGGTTGTTATGTAACCACAATATACCACGTCACACCCCATTATAGGACAACAAATAAAACGCATTCGCATCTACCGTCCACACTGCTTTACACACATATATTTTCAAAATCATTCTTCTTCAGCAAGACACTTCGACTGCACTACTTCATTATATTATTTTGTTTTGTAATGCCTAATGACTGTCTTTTTATATCTCGCCATTGCTTGCTTAGAGCTTCTATTAAAAACATGCACACTCTCCACAGCTTTTTCCTATATCTTTTTTGTGATTTATTCCCGCATATTGTTCCGAGCTTCACCAAGACCATTAAAGTATTGTAATATCAATATTCAATAACCTAATAGAAATAGCTAATGACGTTGACGAACTAGCTGTCGCAACTTCATCCTATGGTAGTGTTAATTCCTTTTCTCATGAAAATCCACATCAAACTTCATTCAAAATTGTTTGTCAGAATATAAGAAGTATTAGTTGTAATATGCCCAGTTTTATGACATTATTGGAAAGATCGCAAACAAAATGGGACCTCGTCGTACTAACAGAATGTTGGCTTCCCCGCACTCATTCCATTCCCCAGCTACAGGACTACGAATACCTAAGTACACTTAATAATCTGACACAGAATGAAGGTGTGGTGGTCTATTACAAGCCATCATTACGATTAAAATCTGAGGAGCCTATACTTATGGACGCCAACTGCCTCATGTTAGAAATTAACGAAAATACCATTGTTTTCGCAATATACAGACCAGCTGGTTTTAGAAATATAGCTAGATTTATTGAGTCACTTAATACACTCTTAAGTAAATACTCCGCTTATTCAAACATCATACTTATAGGAGATATTAATATCGACGTTACACCTCAAAATACTGACTCCAGCTCGTCTGTGTATTTAAACTTATTAGCTTCCCATGGTATGTTACCAGCACATACATTCCCCACACATAGTCTAACATGTCTAGACCATGTTATGCTCAAGACAAGGCTACCTGCTTATTGTTACATAGCGGAAAGTTCTATAACTGACCATGATTGTATATTTTTCACAATTGAACTAAAGTCTCGAAATCGTAAACCTTGTTCGAAAATAATTAAAAAAATAAACTATAGCACCTTGGACAATGACATGAATTTAATCGACCTTTCTTCAATATTCAGCGATTGTGATGTCAACACAGCTACAAATTATTTTATTTCCACCATGAATCAAGCAATTAAAAATAATACTTCTACGATAAAGACCTCTAATAAGAAAACTATTATAAAACCCTGGATTACCAAGAGTTTGTTAAAATGTATGAGAAACCGGGACAAAATGCATCAAAAACTTAAAGAACTAAAAAAAAAAAGACCAAAATAACGAAACGCTAGAAATAACGTACAAAAGATATCGGAATTTCTGCAACGATCTTTTAAAAAAAATAAGAGCTGAATATGAGAGATCCGAAATCAGCAGAGCTGCCGCCATCAGCAACAAAAAGCTCTGGGAAGCCGTAAAGACAGTCACAAATACAAAAAAATGCAAGGACGTCCCTACTGAATTAATAACTAAAAGCAATCCCCGCGACGACTTGAATAATATTAATTCATTCTTTGCGAGCATGGGCAAAAATCTTGCTGAAAAAATACTACCCAGCAATCATCGATTCCCTGAGATTCACACTAAAAACTCTTTCAAACAATCCTTTGTTTTACTTCCCACCGATATAAATGAGGTTGAACAAATCATCCAAGGCCTTAAAAACAACTGTGCCGTTGGTCGCGATAACATCCCTGCTATCTTCCTAAAGCGATATAGAGAGATTGTGCTTCCACCTTTGACTTATATTTGTAATCTTTCCTTTTCAACTGGTGCCTTCCCAAACTCACTGAAACTTGCCGAAATTCACCCTATACATAAGGGGGGGGACAGGGGCTGTGTCAATAACTTTAGACCTATTTCCATTTTACCAACTGTGTCAAAGATACTGGAAAGGTTAATAAATAAACGATTAACCAAATACCTCGAGTCAAACAAACTGTTATCACCTTCTCAGTTTGGTTTCCGATCTGGAAAGTCAACTAGTGATGCCGTCCAGGAGCTGGTTAACTTTATTTCCACAAATCTCGATGGTAAGCAAAAGGTGCTGGCGATCTTTCTGGACTTAGCAAAGGCTTTTGACACAGTCTCTGCCCCGCTCCTCCTTGAGAAGCTGGAGGGGTTTGGAGTGAGAGGCACGCAACTTAAATTATTTTCTGATTACCTCACAAATCGCATGCAGAGAGTAAGGGTTGGTGATATGTGCAGTGATGATCTTGACATCACGTATGGGGTACCACAGGGTAGTATCCTTGGCCCCACATTATTTTTGACGTATATCAACGACCTCTGTAACCTTAAATTGCGTGGTGGCAGGATCATCACCTTTGCGGATGACACAGCTCTGCTTTTTCACGCGGACTCATGGAAAGAAGTCTTTTCAAATGCTCAGCTTGGTTTTGACATGGTCGCAGAGTGGTTAAAAAATAACAGACTCACTCTTAACGTATCTAAATCTATGTATATTCCCTTTAACATAAAAAATCACGCGATCCCATCCTATACAAATCTTTCAATAACATCACACACTTGCTCTTTCCTGCCAGACAATCCTTGCTCATGTCCTACTCTCAAAAAAACGGCTGTTATCAAATATTTGGGTATTAAGATTGATGATCGTCTTAGTTTTCAGCCGCACATAGACGCACTTACAGCGAGAACGCGAAAATTGATATATGTTTTCAAGAATCTACGCCATGTGGCGGAAACTAAGACCATTGACACTGTATACTATGCACTAGTTCAGTCAATCTTATCATATTGCATAACGGCATGGGGCGGAGCCCCAAAGACATCCTTGTTGAGGTTGGAGAGAGCTCAGAGAGCTGTTCTTAAAGTTAGTCGTAAACTTCCCTTTCTCTTTCCATCGAAAGAACTTTACCAACAGTGCAAAGTACTGACAGTTCGCCAATTATTTATTTTAAGCACCATTATTCGTAGGCATACTCAACTTCCATACAATCCTATCGAAGTCCTTACCAAGAGACGCAAACACACAGTCTGTAAATCAAGATCCTTCAAAACCAGCTTTAGCCGTAGATTTTATTGTTTCCTAGGGGATTACCTTTACAACAAAGTCAATAAAGCCGTTTCCATCTACTCCTTATCCAAATTCAACTGTAAAACGAAAGTTCAAAACTGGCTTCAATCTCACGATTATGAAGCCACTGAGAGGCTCTTGGAAGTCATCTCATAAAAATCAGCTCGACATGTCCCAAGTAGATATTAAGACAAGTTTTGAATATCACACACACTCACTACGCACCCACAAACCCATACACCCACACCCTCACTCACAAACCCACACCCACACTTACACACCCACACCCACACACCCTACCTTGCTGTCTAATTGATTAACTATTTGCTTTGTATTTTCTTTGTTTTACATTATTATTATTATTGTTTTTTTTTTTATCTTTTCTTTTTTCTTTCATCACATTACCATCTATTAGTAGACGTGATACAAACGTCTTGTGTGATTTGTCCGTGTAGTATGGAGGCCTGGAGACCTGTAACACAGGTATTCCTAGTACAGGCTCCAGTCTCCACAACATCAATGTATTTTTGTATACACAATTATGTATTGTACTAACGTTTCATTGTGTGGTGGAGAAAATAAACGTTTTTATTATTATTATTATTTTCCAAATGCGTTAAAAACTACTTTAATGAAGCCTTTGCACAAAAAAGGTGAAAATTTACACTTTCAAACTACCGTCCAATTGCTCTCATACCAGTATTATCTAAAGTTTTTGAAAAAGTTATTAATGTGGGGTACCGCAGGTAAGTGTCCTTGGCCCTTTGTTGTTTCTCATTTATATCAATGATCTGCCAAAATGCACAAAATTTCAAATAGTTTTATTTGCTGATGATAGCACACTCATTATACCATGCAAACATATTGAGACTTACCAAAATGATATAAACAACTTTATCCGTAAAATTAAGTCTAAAATAATAATACATATGTACAAGTGAAAAAAAAAAGAATCATAGGGCATCAAAAAATTCGTCCGCATCGCTGTCAACAGGAACAGTGCCCAAAAGGCTGGCAGCATTGCCACGTTGTATGGCGATGCTAATTCTTTGGCCAAGAAACAGGCCAGCCCTCTGGTCACGTGAAGAGTCGACTAACCGCTTGGCGATATCTCGAAACACCAAGTGGGCACTCGGACCCCATGGCCCTAATGTTTCAACCCCAAACGGCTCGAAAATATAACTCCCAATCAGGCTGGAATATTTTCGCCGTTTGAGGTTTTCTGCACTAGCAGCAGCCGCTCCAGCACAGCCCACCGTGCTAGGAAGATGGGATGGCGCAAGGGTGTCGACACATGTTGCATCCCACACCAGAGGTCTGCCTAACTTCCAGGGCATTATGGTCATTCCGTCTGGTCTCTTCCCATCGTCGCGTGCCAGGCCGTACTTTATCCGTTGCATAATAGATTGGTTAGTGAAGAGTGAATTAAAAATAAACATAGAGAAAACAAAGCTTATGACATTTAACCAAAAAACCGTTACCCCTAGTTTGAATATAACGTGTGCTAGTCAAAGAATAGCTGAAACGATCAATGCCAGATTTTTAGGCCTTCAGCTGGATAATCAGTTGACCTGGAAATGTCATGTAGAGATCGTCTGTAAACAATTACACCAATACTCACATGCACTTTATAATCTTGTAAAAATGGCAAACAAGTCTATAGTTCTCATCTCGTACAAAGCATGTTACATCCACATTACGTTTTGAAATTATATTTTGGGGAAATTTCACAGAGAGGTTAACCGTGTTCAAAGTTCAAAAGAGATGTGTGCGTCCTGTATTTAAACTTAAACCTACTGACAGCTGTATCCCATATTTAAAAAAATGTAAACTCGTAACATTTCCTTGTATGTACATTTTTGAAACAGCAGTATTTGTCGATTCCAACTTTCATCGAATCCAACTTTCATATATTTAAAACACTGAAGTCTAAACGTCGGAACAGAGAGATATGTACCATTCCACACAAAACTGCATTATTTTCGAAAAGTCTTCTTGGAATGGCACCTAAAATCCACAATAAGCTTCCTATTGAAATCAAAGAATTAAGTGAAATACTCGTTTTTGTTCTTTATTAAAACTATTTTATGAAAAGGTATATTACTCTTTTAATGAGTACCTAGATGACAGATTTTAATTTATGAAATTCATTCCATAATCGTTATTAGTTCTAGTTTTTTTTATTACTTATATGTTTTTGTTTGTTTAAAGCTGTTAGTAATCAAATCACTATATTAATAATTATTAAATGATTGCCTATTGTTTTAAATATTAACAAATTATTGACTACTATACCAATTAATATTAAATTATTGACTCTTTTTAAATTATTGATTATTATTGTTGAATACAATATTAATTACCACTAAATTACTACTACTACTGTAATTTTGCAAAGTCTTTAAATTATTGTATGCCTAAAGGCGGGTCATAGATGTACTTCACTTTATAAACTGTAACACCATATTTTTACCTGTGTACCACAATAAACTATTTGAATTTGAATTTAATTCATTAATAAATTCTTTAATGAAAGATGATATTCCATCAACTCTGGCACTGCGCTTGTTCTTCATTTTGCGTGCTATCACGTTGCATGGTGGTTGAACTATTAGAGAATTTATTGGTGGTGTAAGAACTGGGCATGACGTGCTGCTGGGTGGGAAGTGGTTCGCCAACCGAAGCATCTATCTAAAATTCATCAAATAATATTATGTTTTGTGTGCTCTCAGTGTACTTAAACCACATGCATCACAGAAATAATCAAACGTACTTAAAAAAAGCGCAAATATTGAAAAAATCAGTATAAAGGTACATTTAACTGAAATTTAAACTGGCGAAATTCTAATTAACAATGATTATATTAGTAATTGTAAAATTGATTATTCTTTGAAGTTGATAACAATACTAAAATAGAAAATAATTAAATAAAAATTAAAAAATCAATAACGTGAAGTAAATTGATAAACATTATGAATGCTGATAACATGCAAGTGGAGCAGACGATACGTCATCCCGAAAGTCGCTATTCCTCTAAATCACCGTAGAAACATTTTAGCTAGGGGACTACTTCCCTCACAAGTTGCGAGGGAAATGTTTGCAGCGGGGACAAGAATACAAAGGGCATTGACCTCATCTGATGTAACTGAACCCCCAAAAATATTTAGCAGAACAGTACGTTAGTATAGAAATGGTTTCAAGTTCTATAGGCATTTATACGTAGATTTATGACTTACTTTAGTGATCTTAAAAGGGTCATAGATTTTTGAGTGCTACCGGCAACGGGAACCTCTTGACCTAGCGTGTACTGCTACAACGAACGCTTTTGGCAATGAACCTACTGAATAACTGGTGCTTTTCAGAAAGAGAGAGACAGCGTTGTGTCTACACGTGTTTTCAGTTGGAATAAGATGGGACAGTTACTTATTAGGACCAAGTTACTACTGCAGTGTTGTGAACCAGTGTAGTGTTTTTTTTTTGTGATTTTTGCGGAATTATCAAAGTTATATTACTGTAAAAAATTTACTTCAATTCAGTTAAATATTATATGTGCATTTATTATTATTGTTTGGTTTTAATTTAACAATGGTGCCTTTTTTGGTGGAGCAGAGTGAGAATCAAATAAAAAATATGGGCGGTACGTACCTAAAACTATTCTTTAATATTATAATTTTGCACTTTTATTAGCTCGGGATGCACCTATGTCTAACCCAGTGACCGATATTAGAACTCTAGAGGAAGGTATTTTTTATTAGAGCTCTTCAATAAAAAGTTCTTAGTAGAAGGATTATATATTGTAGAATTCTTGCAATGATAATTTATCGTTATAATCTCTATTAGCATCATTTTTTTAAGGCAATTGAATTGACGTACTGAAAACTGAATCAGTCAATTTTTTTTATATTTCTCCGTTCTTTGATCATATTAAACAGTGAGTTTTTGGAAAATAATGTATACTCCTAGGTATATGCTATTCTAGTAGAGATGCGGGATTAGATGTTGCGGACGATTATACCTTTTTGCACATTTCACAGAATAATTTGTTTTCATGGACACCAGCCCGTATTACCTAGAAGTATTACCTATCATCAGTGACTTTTTTGTACTTCTCATTTTGCAAAAGGGACATTCTGAGAAAGGGACATTCTGCGAAAGCGACATTTCGCGAAAGGGACATTTTGCTACCAGTAGTCATTTTGAGAAGTGGTCATTTTGCGACAGAGCCATTTAAAACACTGGCCGCGTGATGTTATAGACAAAACTTACAAAATAATTTAACCTAGTTTACGATTTATTTAAATAATACCGCACCTCTCTCTTGGTTACATTGTTACCGTTGTAAGTTGGTAAAAATCGATACACAGGACAGAGGGTGCAAGACACGCTGTAAGTAGGGTTGCAAACCATACTGTTACGAATAACAGTATTATTATACCGTTTATTCCCTCTAAAATACTGTTTTTACTGATATCCAGAGCAGTACTGATTTCAAAATAAAAAGTTTCATCTACGTAGTAGAACATAGTGCATAGTGGCCTGGACACGGCCACGATGGTTCCGTTAGCCTACATTTCAGAAGGAAACTGTTAATGTCTCGAATATTCAGGACATAATAAATAGATAATTGTTATCTTTTAGATACTAGTATTTACATTTGGTTAGTTCTGCCACCCACAGTATTCACAGAATGGCGGGACTACAAAAATAAAGCTTCAACACATTTAATAAAAAAACATGCTCCTCGACTTTTTTGAGAGGCTTGCGAAGCTTTCAAAATTGGTGCTAAATTGATGATTGACGTGACTTACACAAGCCTAAACTAATATTATAAAGAGATAAGATTTGATTTTTTGTATATTTGTTTGTTACTCTTTCACGCTAAAACTACTGAACGGATTTGGATGAAATTTGACACAAGGGTAGACCATGACCTGGATTAGAACAGGATACTTATTATGCCAATATTCCCACGGGATCTAGACTTATGCGGGTAAAACAAAAAACAAAAAGGAATTATATATCTATTTATAAGAATAAAAGAAATACTTAAAATAACGTTTATTTTTCCGAAATTCTGTTTATATCCTACTTTGACCATAATATATTTTATTTTTTGTGCAAACAGTTGGTAACCCTAGCTCTAAGGCCTTTTGTACTCACACGTTTTTCTTTCCGTGATAAACTACGGTTTATCCGCCTTGTGTAGGTATAGTCGTCAGTGTTGTATGGATCACGATGGAAGTTGAGTGGAGTGGAGTTTCTTGCCGGCTCGTCTCCATAGGAAACGACCAATTGGAACTGTGCACCTAGCTTCTGGCGTTTCATAAGTGCCCAATTGCCCATGTTAGGTTTATGTGAAATAAAATATTTTGATTTTTGAGTTTGTTACGACACGGCACTGTCGCCGTATACCATAGAAGCGTGTCACATACAAGGTCACACGATTATTTTTTCGGCGCTATTAACACGCTGAACCGTAAAGAAGCCGTGCCGTGTACAAAGGTCCTTAGACCCTGAAATTCAGCGAGAATAATCCGCTTCTGTTGTGCCATGATATCCTGGTGCTGATGCCGATGTAGACATTGCGGTTCTACGTTATTCAGCATTTGTTAAAAAAATATATAATTAACTGCTAATACAGTAGAAAAATATGCTGAAAAATACTATACGTGTATATATTATATTAAATGGAAAATATTCGATTAAGATTATTACTGTCTTAAATATTTATGATTTCACACAATTTCACAACAGTTATGCCAGTCTAAAGTTTAGCAATGTTCTTGGTCACATTTAGTTAGCTTTATAGACTTATACTACTTCTTTATATAAAAAAGAAACGCCTACTTATCACATCAAAAACATAGCGGTTTTTAAATGCGTAGAGGTAGTCCAAATAAAGTAAAAATGACAGTGCAGAACGGATTTCATGTAAGGAGGATATGAAGTCAAAGAATCAAATGGATTTTCGCCTTTTCTAACCATTCTAAAAAGTATGGCAAAAATAAAATCACATCATAAATCAATTTCCTTTAGCTTATGATACCGGAATAGCCACAAACTGGTAGCATCAATAGAAATGTAGTCTGAAGGAATGTGCTGAGTATATGTATATACAAGGAGCGTATTATCGAGCGGGGTTGGTGGCCACAGCTCCACGTCTAAGCGCGTATTCTACTAGGAGCGTATGACGCAATAGAAGAGTGTCTATCAGTGTTGGTTTTCAGACCGTCAAGGTTACGTTACGTTACCAGCCAGGGTGTCGTCGGTAAACTATCTAATGTAACACGATCAAGTTCCACGAAGAATTTGTAAATGCGCACATTGAACTGCTTTTGCAGAGTAGCTAAAACATTTAATTTCATAGAATAAATTATACTTTCTGGTTTTCTATAGTAATTTTCAATTGTTCAATTCAGTGAATACGTACTTAGGGCCGTCGCCGGCCTAGTACAACGTCTTTTTCACTGTGAAACAAATTTCAACACTGTTGTTGTTGAAATAAAGTCGAAAGTAAATAAACTTCCATAATGTAGCCCGCGAGAGCATCAAAGCGAACTGAAGCATGCGGTTCAGTTTTATTTTTATTTCAGACGCCAGTTGAAAGTGTGTGATGATGATACTTATTTGAAAGTGAGAACCGCATTGACCTTTGACCAGGTATGGGCCGGCCGTTACCAACTTATTATATTATTCACCATAACAACTAAATACGTTGTCTAAAGATTTCCTATCTACTACGATTTATACGAAATACAAGCCGTTCAAAACTGACGAACTTCCATAAAAAACTTTCATCCCTTGTTAATTAACCTCTTAGAGCTCGCCTTCGCGATATAAGGGACTCTTGTCCTAAATTTCATACTTCTAAACAACTAGGTTTAGGCTGTTCGTTGTCTGTCAGTGAATGAATTTAAGATATAGAAGATTCTTGTGTAATCGTAACATATATGTTATGTGTTTTTTGTTGTCATGTCTTGGAAAAGTAAATAAGAACTTTAGTTTCTCTCCGGCCACATCCGAGACAAACATTGCTGACGACCCTAACGGGCGCTTAATGTTTTAATGTGCACAGTATTCAGACATTACTTAAATAAGTTGGTGGCTCGGGAGCATCAAAGGCTCGCTACAAAAAGCATCCTCCGTCTCGTCATCCTCTGTTACGGGATTTATTAGCAATAGTATTTATTTTCAGACATCAGTAACTACAAGGCTTGACCCCATTTTTCCGAAACAAGTTAACGACGCTGGTCTCAAATCTGCTGAGAAACAAATAGCTGCACAGGAAACTTATCTCTAAACAATTAGGTATGTGGTTTATTTCCCAAGTTGTATTTTATATTCTATTTCAGGAATATCATTAATTGGAAGAGTTTAAGTTTACGGTTTCAAGAAATTATGTTTAGTCGACATTGTAAATTGTGCTACCACAAGAACCCTCAGATTGAAACCTCACTTAACTAAAGTTGAAACTATATGTATAACTGTCACGTTAGTCTTAAAGCTGTAATAGACCTTGACGTTTTATAACATGAAAGTTACATTCAACCTTAAAATAGTAATAACGAGGTCGACAGATAAATACATAATCAAAAACACACTAAACTTGACATGCATACAATTTACTGTACCTATATGAATATTTTAACAAACATTTAATTAAAAAAAAAAAAAACAAAAAAATATTAACAATTTGAAGCCTGTTTCCCAGCAGTGGGAACGTTATAGGCTGTTAAAAATAAAAATTTGATATAATTGGCAAAAAAAAGGAGCATGTTTTTACTTTTCTTTAAATGGGAAACCTTGCAACAAACATTGATCTGCACACGCAACTTCTGAAAATCCTAAATGTAACTCACAGGGCAGTCCTTTCGCTATTTTTATATCGGTCACACATTCCAGAGGATTTGCGCGGCCCTCTATTACCTACTAAACAAATCGATACCATTCTGAGGATCACGTCACTCAAGGATGCCCCCTACTGCGGTTTCGACGTCACCATGACAGTACTGGCTAAACTCGCCTTTGGGCAGTATAAATAACATCAATAAGTAGAAAGTGATGAAAGTAAATGAAAGGAGCTTTTTTAACATTGTTCGGCTCAACCAAAGCACCTGCTATCTAATCTCAGCTCCACCCTTGGTTGACTGGTAGAGAATGCCTAAGGCATTAAGTCCGCCTTTGTACCTTTTTATGTGCGAAAATATTAAATAAATAAATAAAGACGAATGACATAAACGGGCCCAGCTTGTCAATAATATTTTCTATTCTACTAAAGTTGACCTACCTAGATATTTTTTTAATTACTGTGGACAGCTCGGCAATAATATCTGATTCCATGATACATCCCTTAATGTAATCGTCAAGATGACGGCAAATATATGTAATCATTTCCGCAACGCATTAGCAAAATCTTTCTACATCACTTTCGTAAATTTTCTAGAAGCATCGCATGCTACAGGCAGGTTCACTGCACTGTTTTGTATGAAAATGCGTTGCGCTGCGGCACGATGCGGCTGTAATGTTCACTCGGCTTTAGGGAGATTCCTTTAATTTAACCCGCAAAACTCAAAATTTCTCACGGTTCTTTCAAATTGTGGCTCTGTGTGACGTTGGGATGTTCAATTCAATACGTGACAATTGTAATAAAATAATTACATCATATACTTAGCTCTCGAAATTACAGTTGTTGGAATAATAAAAAACACACATGAACCTCGGATATTATTTCTGAATGTTGGTGAAAAACGCATCAAAATCCGTTGTGTAATTTAGAAGAACAATGCGGTCACAGAGACCGAAACGAAAAGCGACTTTAATTTATAATACTTATATTTTGTAGAATATGTAACAAATATTTGATGATCAAACATGGTTTTAAAGCAATATATTTATTTTCTTTATTTAAATAAAGAAAATAAATATATTGCTTTAAAACCAAATGAAAATGAAATGGTATCATTACGCGATACATGCGAAGTATTAATACTTCGCATGTATCGCGTAATGATACCATTTCTTTTTCTTTTTCTTACATAAAGATAAAGGTTTCTTAGGCAGGTAAATTTAAAAAACAGCGTTACAAAAAGTAAGCTTTTTATTTTTTGGCTAGAAATATGTTATAAGAGACGTTTAAAAGCCAAAAATATACCTATTATAAAGCAGACGTTCATAATTACTTAATTTTAAGCAACTTTTATAATAATCCGTTCGGTATAAGAGCTAAAGCAACCACGCATTTGACGGTTTTCCTTGTATGTATACAGCGATGCAAGCGTATTTAAAAAAGCCTTGCAAGTTACGGCGTCGAGGATTAGTAAGAAACTGACATGGCTGCTTTGGTATCATATCCTTGTAATAAGGTATTAGGCTGACAATGGATCGATTTGCATTTGAAATTTATTATTGACGTAGACTATTTTTATCTCAGAAAATTGGTCGGTTCCTGTAGGGTAGACGACAGCAGCATAATCGGAGTTATTAAACAAGCTAGTTACCTAAATTTCTATAAAAAAAATATAGATACAACAAAACTCACTCCACATGGGGAAGGGCACAGACTACAGAACGCCCATTGCAACGATCCTAGCATAGTCTTTTTAACTCGTTTACTTACTCTTTTAGACTATCCGCTCGTGAAACAATTTTATACAAGTACGAGGGGATAGGGCGAATCAGTCCAAAGACAACCAAACCATTGTTACAATCTACCACTTCACATTCTCCAATTGTCTAAAATAACTTTAAGCGTTTTTTGTATATCCTGGGCTTATTTATTATATTATAAAGTTATATATTTAGTTATATTATAAAGTTGCTCTGTATGGTGGTCTCATATTCATGAATAATGATTATCATTATTCCTTTATTTCACTTAAATAAATGTACTTACAAATTATATTTTTAAATGTTATTAAACATAAGGATAAAAAAATATTTTAAAAAAATATTACCCCCCGGTATTGGGAACAAGGTCCAAGCTACAAGCTAGGTCAGGATTCCAAAGAGAGGAACTTCCTGACAGTGCGAGCCGTGTCCAGAAGTACCGCTTTCTGAATCAAGCCCTTGATCCAGCTGCCCAACGAGAGCCTCCTCAGGTGTTGGTCGAGGCTCTTGGCTATTAACCCATTGGCTGTCACGCTGTTATTATTATTACACGTCTGCCGGTCTATTCTGGAAAAAACTCTCTCTGGAAACTTAGTTGAAGTAAGCTGTCATTTCACCTACGGTTCGGGATTGACGCTATTGACAGTTAAC
The DNA here is from genome assembly GCA_951799955.1 of Apamea anceps. NCBI lineage: Eukaryota > Metazoa > Arthropoda > Insecta > Lepidoptera > Noctuidae > Apamea > Apamea anceps. The sequence continues at coordinate 24,168,327 of OX637500.1, forward strand.
TTCACCTACTTAGGTGATCGATACTGCAAAATTGTCAACGTGAAAAAGTCCGCACGCACGATCAATAACAATAGGGCCTCATTATGGCTTTATATTTAATCATAGCATTATGTAGTTAATATCGTATTATAAGACACAAAAAACGATAACTTCAGTGGAAAAAGCAATGCAAACATTCATTTTATTTGTATATCCGAACAGCTAAGAAAACAGATGAACTATTACAACCAGTGATTATTTATTAAAAGGCACTCTTTCTCAAAAAGGAATACTTTGAGTTTCGTTTTATTTTCAAACATATTTAGATTTAACCCTCTATCCCAGTTATTTATGTTTGCCTAGTCCATTCGTAGACGGAATATTGAACGTTGCGATACATGGTCATTTGCTAGATAGAGTATAGGTAGTTAATAAGCCCTAAAGTTATTTATTAGTGATGTGGCTACAAATTGTAATAAGACCGTGCTCTTTTTATAGTTTGAATGTTTTTTATAATTTTTATGATCGTTATCCTGTATTGTCTACAAAGTAACAATATAAAGTAACATATATATATAATACAAAGTAATTTGTACCATACGAGTATTGACCCAATGCAGGGAACGAATATGTGTCTCCTTTCTTCACAAACTTATGTTTGCCGGTAAAGTTCGACTTCGTAGACCGTGGTGTTTTGCTACGGCGCGGCGTAGCTATGGCTACGCCGTAGCAGACACCACGGCTACGTGAGCAACGCCGTCGTAGAAATATCAAACGGTTCAATAAACTGCAGTGCGATTTTGTAACCATCTCACCGTGAAAACTTAGGTGAAGTAAGCGTGGATTGAGCTGTCATTACAACTAATGCTAGGGATTAACACTATTGACAACTCACTCTTAGCTCACTTCACCTCACTTTTCACGGTGAGATTTTTACAGAATCGAACGGCTGTCACGTCATTTAGCAAACGGTTTTAAATACAGCTATCCCCTAGGTGTACAACAAAACAGGTTTTACTTTCTTTGTGTTAAAAAAATAATGTTTAAATAGAGGCTGTTAAAAAAAAGGTTTTTTCTTCTTATAACGGTGTTTTATGTTTTCGCACCCGCGATACAGGAGAAATTCCTAGTGTGGGGCAGCGTTATTTTTATTAAAAACAAACAAATAAGTTTTTTGTGCTATGGTACTTTTATTGAGTCCGACTTACAAAAACATTAAGATGACAACAACATTATGATTTCTCAAAAAATAAAATGTCGATATGACTTCCGATTTTAATAAGAAGACCAATTCTGGTAACTTAAAACATTCAAAATTTAGTCGCAGTCTCATCTCGGCGACAAACAAATGTCAAAAACTTGTCAAAATGTAGGGAAATTAGAGGTATTTTTGACAGATTAAAAGTGAGATCAGACTGTGAACGTTTTTAAAATTACTAGCATTGCCCCGCTCGTCTCCAACAAAATTTAGCTCTGTCGGAAATTTTGTAATTTTAAATGTCTATTTTGACCAGACTAATAGTTAAAAACAGTGTATGACCGCGACACCATATTTCTATCTTTTAATAGCTCTTTTATGTTTTAATAAAGTATTTTTTCTACATACTTACGTTTGGATGAAAATATAATTTAAAAATATTAATCCATATCAAAATAAACTATTTTATGATCACAAGGACATCATGGAGAAACGATTTGCCCCTTACAGTATGTGTATTGGTCATGTAGTTTCGGAAATAATATAAAAGTACTAAAAATGCAAAACGCCGCTAATACATTCACGAATATAACTTTCATTCTTTTGTCTATTTACCCATAGATGGCGTTGTGCAAATACGTCAATTTTAGGAATCGCGGTGTTAAGATTTTTCGCGGATTGATAACCCTCTCAATTTATTATTTCAAAACTTTCGTTGCTGCTGGTATTGAGTGATATATTATGTTAAAACAGTTGGATCTTTCTATTGAGTTTTGTCGGTTGTTTGGTAACTTAAATAAATACTTCGTTCGTTCTCCTCTTCGTAATTATGTTGTACTACTGTTTCTAAACTGTCTCTAGTTGAGGTAATCTATATTACTAACAATAAAGCTGAAGAGTTTGTTTGTTTGTTTGAACGCGCTAATCTCTGGAACTACCTGTCAGTACCAGTTAAAAAATATTTTTGCATTTGATAGCCCAATTCCTGAGGAAGGCTATTTAACATCACGCTACGATTCTTCGGAGCCTTGCAGAATGAACGCTAAGCGAAAACGAGTAAAAGCGCGCCGGCGACGCGATGCGACGTGTCGGCTCGGGGGAACCAAAAATTTCACGCGGACGCAGGCGTGGGCAAAAGCAAGTGTGCTTATATTAAACGAATATTAAGTATACTAATCTGTGTTCTTTGTACAGATAGGTTAGTAGGGCTTTGAACTTGACTTGAAAAAATCTGTTTCAGTTATGAGGTTACGTACACTTGAGGAATTAGATTTATCAAAGAAGTTTTTAAAAGTATGTTAGATGAGGTATGTTGTTGTAATTAAAACTTGCATATTTTTTTTGCAATGAACCGCAGAAAGTGTTTGGGCACCCATACTGCAACAAGCAAAGCGCACACTGAAAGCTCTGCTCATGTGTAGTATCGAGCTTGTGTCGTTACAAGCTCAGATAAGCTCCTCCCTATGTTTTTTATACTATACGAGACGATTTGCAGCGTGTTCGCATCCGATAAATCGTGACGGATTTACGAAAAACTTGGGGGAAAAAACAACGTTTCCGAAAATATTATTTAATATTTTTTACTCTTCTTAAAATACTTTGAAGACTGCACAGGATGTAAAATATCAATTTCAACAAATTATTTCTCAAACAACTTTTATTTTTCTGCTCTTATTACATTATTTGTATATTTCAATGTTTCAAACGAAAATAACACGTGAAATACAATTTTCTGCTTGGTCATGTTTTCAAAAAACTCACCAAAAAGCATCGGAAGATGTTTATGAAATATGTCTAGTTACTTAAATTGCAATTAAATACTTTCAATAACTGATAAAAAAGGTAAATTAAATAAAAATAAATATAAAAAGACGTGCCGTGCGAACAATGTGAACTTCACTCCATATTTTAGGGGTATACTCCAACGACGTTTTGGTGTCCTAGTAGCGAAAATCGAGGCGCGTCGTTTAGTATGGCGCGCGGCTAAAATACCAGTGGCACGGGAGTAATCAAGAGGTGATCAATAAAATTTCCCGCGCTTTTCTCTGCGCAGATTGAAAGAGAAAGTGGCTTTCACTTTCGCACTGCGCAGATTTGCTTTTATACTCTACGGTAAAAATGACGGATCGGACCGTGGATCGGACGATCGTTTTGAACGGGAGCTAGGCAGAAGTGTTGAGAAACTTAAAAAATAATTAGGTAGCATTGAATGGAATGGTGCTGATAGTCGAAATACAGGCTATGCCTAGTTCTGCTTCAGACGCTAATCTCCTTACTTTAACTGAAATTGTTGCCACATTGGTTGTGCCAAAAGAATATGCTCTTGGCATTGTAATTCATTGCAAACTGAATATTCTGTCACGTAGGCAATGTGCAAAAATTAAAAGCTTTGCCAAGAATTTCGCGGTCACTAATAGTATGGTCAACCGCACGTCAATATAAACTCACATTATCTTGGACAACAGATATCGCCTTTGCTACACGAAACGACACCGCCCTTGCTTTTTTACGTGCTGGTTGAATATTTTTGCCGTAACGAAACTGCAAATCGCTCCAAAGTTACTGGGATCGCATAAACACTTTATATTCGCGCTATCAACTAGCTACCTGTAATTAAATAGATGTTAACGGCCGTGATTGGATGGTTTTAGTGGACGGGAGGAGGAGCAATTGGCTCCTCCTCCGTGTGGCTGTCCCGGTGTACTAGTTCGCCATAAATGAACAGGAGCATTGCAAACTTAGTTATGCGTGTGGCGAAATGAAGAACTAACATGAAACGACTAGGTTTGACATACTTCCTCAACAAGCAGCGCCGCCATTACATGCACAAAATACGTTTGCCAGACAGATTATTTTTGGCGCCCTTTAGTTTTGATCGGTTTGTTTGTCCCGCAGTACTAGCACGTCATAAATGTTAAAGAGCATATCTGTCGATTGGGTGATTTGCTGCAATTTAATTTTGATTTGCTGTTTTGTTTTTAACAGGCGTAATCGCCAGTTTACGATTTATGCTATGAATATTAAAATTACCACTATCGTAACGCATGCACCTTTTTTCTGTTATAAGTAATTACCATTCAAAAGTTTAAACTATCGACGTGTGTGACGATAACTTAAGGCGGCACTTATTATTACAATATCATCTACTGCTGCTGTTGTATAATACCCATGTTTTTGTCAAATATGTTAATATTTTGCCAAGACTATGTGCTGCCTTTTAAACCTGTAGACTTTTATGGGAGAAATTCGTAGGTGTACAGGTGATTCTCCCAATGTTTTTCTATCCGTACCAGTGCAGGGGTAGCATCAAAAAGAACAGATGTTTTAATAGTATTAGTTTTGGAGATGATTGGTGCGTGCTAAAATTGAAATAACTCTGTTATATTTATATAAATAGAATAAACACAAACTTCCACAGAATTATAGGTGTGTTTAAAATGTATATTTTAAATTATAATGTTTAAATATAAGTATGTAAATAAGTACTCGTCAATCCAAAAATCAAGCAATAGCTGTAACTCGAAATCTTTTGCTATGTTCGATACTGATGAAGATGAAATAACCCGATTAATTTCTGGGTTAAAAGACGGCTGTGCAGTTGGATGGGATAATATAAGCAATAAGATCTTTAAACACTTTAAGTATATTTTGGTACCTCCCTTAACGCATATATTCCGAATCTGTCTTTCCGAAGGAATTTTCCCTAATTGTCTAAAAAAAAGCAGTTGTAATCCCTATCTTAAAATCTGGAAGTAAAGACGTAGTTAATAATTATAGGCCAATATCCTTAATCCCCTCAATTTCAAAAATACTAGAGAAAATTATAAACAGTAGACTAGTTAATTACCTAGAAAAAAACAACATCTTATCCCCTGCGCAATTTGGTTTTAGAGCCAAACTGTCGACAGCCGATGCGGTGCATAGTTTGACTGGTTATATTTCAGAAGAACTCGGCAAAGGAAACCAGACCCTGGGAGTCTTTCTCGATTTAGCCAAGGCATTCGACACGGTGTCTGTTTCTGTCCTTCTGAACAAATTAGAGATCATAGGAATAAGGGGAACGCCGCTGAAAGTTTTTACTGACTATTTAGACCATTGGTACCTATGTGTTAGAATAGATAATATTACGAGCGATGAGCAGAAAAATACTGGTTTTGGTGTTCCACAGGGAAGTATTTTGGGCCCCACCCTCTTCCTTAACATAATCAGAATACAAAAACAAAAAATGTAAAAAATCGCAAGTTCATACATTCAGTGGTCAAACTATTTGTTTTTTTTTAAGTTGACTGTATTTACATAAAATTATACAATGAATATGTTAACAAATTAGTTATAATATTTCTATTACATTATACCCGCAGTAAGAGTACCCGCAGTTTAATCTGTATTTTATTATATTGATTGGTATTATTTATTGTATTAGTTTAATGTGCAAAAGTTGTTCACAATATACAATTGGATCTTAATGTGCACGTTTGTAGATAGTTCCCCGGGAAAGATCTAACGCCTAAGGTACAGGCTCGGCCTAGTTTAGGTGTTAGTGGTCATTCGAATTGTGTTCAATTGCAGATTTGTACCTACTGTTTACCAAAATCAAATTGTAAAATATTTTTGTGTCAATAAAGCTTTTTTATTTTATTTTATTTTTATACAATGAGTTGTATACGATCTATTTTTCTTTTTATAATAATAATTTAGAGTCTTTTCAGTTTTGCATTATAATTATCCCTCCAACAACGTGCGAGTTCAATAAGATGTGGATTTAAATTCATTTTTATAATAAAATATTGAAATATTCGTTCATTCTAATCAGTTTCCATTCAAGAAATTTAATCAAATAGTTGTGTAATAACAGTAAATTAGCATTTTAATGTTAATAAATAAATCATTCATAAATGAATTAATAGCCAAGAGCCTCGACCAACACCTGAGGAGGCTCTCGTTGGGCAGCTGGATCAAGGCCTTGGTTCAGAAAGCGGTACTTCTGGACACGGCTCGCATTGTCAAGAGGTTCCACTCTCTGGAGCCCTGACCGCCGGTAGCTTGGACCTGTTCCCAATACCGGGGGGCTATTATTTTTTATATTTTTAAAATTTTCTAATATTTAAAAATATTATTTATTTGCTTACTTTTAATTATAGGAAATAAATCATTAATAAAAGAAAGTAGACAAGTTAAGAGTCTGAACTTATATACTACTTGTGCGAATTTCATCATGCGCCTAAAATCTAAACAACCCTATATTTCCTTTCGGTATCATTCAAGATAGCAGCAGTGGCCCTCATTCTTCAACGACTCGGAAGATGTGTCAGCGTCGTGACCAGCTGTCTTCGCTGGTGGAATGTTCAAAAGAAAGGAGGTAAGGCTTATTTATAGATCTTTTCCGCTACCACCATGTACAATCTTCAGTAATTTCTTAGTAAAGCCGACAAAGCGAACTAATTAGTGTTAAGTAAAAAGATAGTGAGTGTTATTGACGGTTCCTGCTCTTTTTTATATTGCTCCTGCACCTCGTACCAACTGATCCTGGATTGCGGAAGCCAACCAGTACCACGATTCGATAGTGTTTGTCGTTCTGGTACCAGACTAGCATTGATCACAGGAGCACGTTTTGGCAACCATATTAGACACCGTTATATCTTGCAGGTTCTACAAAATATTAAGAGGGACTTAAGCAAATTAAAAAAACATAGTATTTAAATTTAATATACTGATTTAAAAAGATAAAACAAAACACTTTTGAAAAGATAAAACGAAACAGGAAAAAAAACAATATTAAATTTTCTTCTGATTTTTTTCTTAAATAAGCACATGTGGTTACCTGTAAAAACTGAATACATACTATTTTTGAAGAAGGACAATAGTGTAACGTGCCTTTTAATCAGGTGGTGCCATCTAACTGCAGGTGACTGCACTGACTAGCGTACAGTGAGGTCGGAACTTGCTCGTAATGTAGCTCTAGTCTATGCAGTTCGCTTCGCATCCGAGAGATGGAAAACCCATGGATGAATAAAACCCAATTACCATTAAAATACCGCAAAAATAACGTTATTTTAGCCGTATTCTAGTACTTGGGCTATCTTTTTACTTTTTGCTTCTTTTAAGTATAAACAAACACAATAAAGTTGCGTAGTTTCGCTAAATTCAGTGTGTCACGGCAGCAACAGAACCTTAATTTCAGGTTCTCAATCACAATCCTCGGTAGTATAGTGGTCAGTATGCCCGCCTGTCACGCGGGGGACCAGGGTTCGATTCCCTGCCGGGGAGATACTATTTGTTTTTTTTTTTTATAGTAATATTATTATTACTATTTTGGTCCTGCTAAGTACTCCACTAGTTACGGGTGTCATAGCGGGTGCGCTCGTCGTCGTTATATGGTAAACGTATTCGAGTACGTTAACTGAGCAAGGAGTACCGAATTAATTTAAGTAGCAAAGCGCGTATGCGTTGTATTTGGATTAACGTTAAAACTTAAGCATAAGCTTTAAGCATAATCAGCCGCCATCTTTCTCACTGCTGGGACACAGGCGTCCTCATCTGTAAGAGGGTTAACTTTAAATAAATAATGTATAGAAATAATTGACTGACTGATCTTGTCTGATTTGTTGACTGGTAGAAAATGCGTATAGCATTACATCCACCTCTGTACATTTGTGCTTAAAGTATAAAATAAATAATAAATAATCGGTTCGTCTTCAATAAAATTCTTAACAGAATTTTATGTATTCATTTAATTTAGTTGACATACAGAGAATTGTTAATAAATAATTTTAGGTCTGCCTGCATAGAGAATATCATAGATCTTATTTCAAATTCGTTTTGAATCATTGTGAAGAGTTCACATGATATAACAATTAACAACATCACAACAGTAGACCTGTAATAGGAAGTGAGCCTGTATAAGTACGCCGAAATTTTGACAGTTGTAACATTGTTACAAAATCACAACACGTGAGTTTCAGAATCTACTTATTGATTATGTTCAAAATTTTTTGTCTTTTCAGATAGATGATAAAATATTATTCTTATACCAACAGTTTGAAATGCCTCCATTGATAGTCCAACTAATTAGTTGATTCTGAATATTTTATTTTTCACAAAGACAAAAATCCTTAATTACAATTAACAAGCTAACACTAAAATGTATATATACTATGTACAAGTATGGTCACACTTCGTGCTAGGATCATCCAGCTGCATTCGTTTAGACTGGAAGCCGCCCCCAACATGGTTATACCTACTTAGGCTAAGCATATGATCTCTGCCTTGCGCGACGACGCCGTTTTGACGACTCAGGATACGGTTTAGTCGCCATTTATGTGATAAATTCATATTATTATAAATCAGACCATCATTTATATACTTTTACCCAGCAAAGCCAAAAGAAAAGATTATTATTCTAGCAGTGTATCTAAGTATGTATGTTTTTTGTAATTACGGGTGTTCCACCGTAACGCCTAAACTATGTACTTAACCGATTTTGATGAATGAGATATTAATAGATTCGTAATAATGGTCCGGGTGACATAGGCTATATACATTTTCCCTAAATTTAATTACGATGGGTTTACGCGTAAATTTCTGATTTCGAAAAAAAATATGTTGAGATAATCATGAAATGATTTTCTCAACATATTGACCAACGCACAGTAAATAAAATCTTAATAAATAGTAACGATTTTTAAAAACCCCTCTTAAGAAAAAATACAAGTATTATACGAACAACTGAAAATTAACTTAAAAAATACTTCTAGTACTGGCTACGATAGCATTTATACAAGAATATTAAAATGTGTTTCTTCCTATATCGTACCTGTACTAAGCCATCTAATTTCCCTTGTGGAGTCGTTCCGCCCATGCAAAGCTAGCGGATACAGCTTTGAATGAAACGTGCCGGACCATCACTGGTTGCCTAAAACCAACCCCGTTACCAATGCTGTATCCACTGACAGGAATAGCGCCACCAGTGGTTCGTAGAGCGGTGGCAAGCTCCAGCGAAAAAGCCAAAATGGTTACCGACACACGACACCCTTTGCACGACAACATCCTTGTGCCACAAAGGCTTAAAAGTCGAAACAGCTTTTTAAAGTGTGTCATCCCACTCACTGGCGAGCAATCGCAAGAAAAACTGTAGCTGTGGCGAGACTGTGCTTCCTTATCCAAACCTTTCGTCCCAACCGCTGAAGACCTCCCACCTGGACATGAGTTGCCTTGGGTAACCTGGAAGTCTTTAAATATACTCCGGACCCAGGTTGGTCGAAGCAAGGAAAACCTGTTTAGATGGAGATTCATATATGACTCCGCCTTGGAATGTAAATGCGGTGCTGTTCCACAAACGATGGGACACTTAATATCGTGCCCTGCGCGTCCTGTCAGCTGCATGTTACAGGAACTGATGAACGCTGGTGATGGTGCCAAACAAGTGGCCGAATTTTGGGCCGAGTCTATTTTGATTGCTATCGACACGCTAAGAAGAAGCCATCTAATAAAAATGAGCATAAAAGAAGGCAATTTAAGTTTCCCAAAAAGAAAATAAATAACAGTCATAAACTTATATATATAGTTATTGAAATTCATGCGTTTTTTTTCTGCGTGGGATAACTGAAGGCCAATACTCGTAATTAAAAACGTTCCAAATCTAGTCAGAATCTCATCTCAGCGATAATCAGTATTAAAATCTTGGCAAAAATGTAGGGAAATTAGAGGTATTTTTGACAGATTGAGACTGAGATCAAACTGTAACCGTTATGAAAATTACGAGAATTGCCGCCTAGGACCTAATCGTAGACCGTGGTGTTTTGCTACGGAGTAGCTGTGACTACGCCGTAGCAGACACAGCGGCTACGTGAGCAACGCCGTCGTAGAAATATCAAACGGTTCAATAAACTGTAGTGCGATTCTGTAACCATCTCACCGTGAAGACTTAGGTGAAGTGAGCGTGGAGTGAGCTGTCATTCCAACTAATGCTACGGATTGACACTTTGACAGCTTACTCTCAGCTCACTTCACCTAACTTTTCACGGTGAGATTTTTACAGAATCGAACGGCTGTACCATCAAACTTAATAAAATAACACATTATTTCGAAAACCAATGCGGAAGTCAGACCGTGGTTTCAGCCACTCGATAAATAGTTAATACCTACGCGTTGCCATGGTAACGTAATTGGTTATCTTCTTATATATATAAAATTCAAAGTCCTGAGTGACAGACTGACTGATTGACTGACTGACTGATTGACTGATACATCAACGCACAGCCTAAACCGTTGGTCCTAGAGACATGAAATTTGGAGGGTGTGTTCTTTGTGAAGAGTAGGTATCCACTAAGAAAGGGTTTTTCGAAATTCCACCCCTAATAGGGTGAAATGGGGGGATTTTGTTTGTATGGAAAATCTTATTCCTTAAGTTAATAAACTTGAAACTTAGCACCAATACTAATCTAAGTAAATTATGAAGTTTGCTATTTTACATTTTTCTAAACTACCCCCTAAAAGGGGTTGGGGGGTTTCAAAGTTTGTATGGAAGAATTTCAACGCGCGGTCCGATTAACTCGAAACTCAGTATTTATACCTAAAATCGAAAGTAAAGAATAACATGTATCAGGGTTTTTCGAAAATTGACCCCTAACGGGTTGAAAAGGGGTAGTTAATTTTACAGAGAAGGATTATAATAAGTGGCTTGATTAACTCGAAAATTGGTGTAAATAATCTTTGAATCAAGTTATGAATACATCCCAAACGATTTTTCAAAATTCCAACCTTGTGGGGTTGAAAAGCGAGAATATAGTTTATATGAAAAATCTTATTCATTTAGTTAATACACTTGAAACTTGGCAATAATACTCGTATAAGTAAGTAATCAAGTTTATTATTATAAGTAAAACTAACCCTTAAAGGGGGATATAGGGGTGTTGAAGTTTGAGTGGAAGTAATTGAATGCGCGTTCCGATTAACTCGAAACTCAGTATTAATAGTTTTGACAGAAAATAATTAATAATAAGTATGTAAAGTTGTCGAAAATTCACCCCCAACGGGGCAAAAAGGGGTGATTCAGTTTTTAAGGGGAGGATTTGATCTTGAAACTGTATGTTACATTTTCACACCTAAACCACTGAACTTCTGATTTGGCAAAGAGATTGATTGCATCCTAGAGAAGGACATACTTTTTATTCTGGTAGCACGTTCCCGTGGGATAATTTCCGACCTCCACGCGGGCGAAGCCGCGGGCAGAAGCTAGTTAATTATAAGATCTTAATCAGTATTTTTAAAAATTACCTTTCAAGGGTGGAGGGGTTTAACAATTTAGGAGAAAGTACTAAATCCACGCGGACGAAGTCGCGGGCGAAGTGCTATGTATTATATATATAAAAAAAAATAGTGACAGAATAGTTTTGCCTAGCCTTTTCCCAACTATGTTAGGGTCGGCTTCCAGTTCAACCGGATGCTAATTTTTAAATAGTTAACTACGAGATACAAATAAATAAAATTGAAGTGTCTGTTTGTAACATCAAAAAACAGATTTTACTAAATGCGTATGAAAATGAAAATATACACGCTAACTACTTATTTTTTTTTTGTCTGTCTGTTTGTTACGGCTAATCTTTGAAACCGCTGGACCGGTTTTGATGGGACTTTCACTGGCAAATAGCTCATGTTATGGTAACATATATTTAATTATTTTAAACTTTTCGCACACAAAAAACGTACAAAGGAGGACTTAATGCTTCAATAGGCTTTATGGCTACTTTGTCTCGGTAGCATGTTCCCGTAGGATAATTTCCGACATCTAGAAGCAGAAGCTAGTTTATAATAGAAAACTTCATTCAACCACCACCAACCCTTCGTGTGTGAGTTGTATACAACCTATTTTTGTTATTATAATAATTGAGTCTTTTCGGTTTTGCATTATTATTATTATCCCTCCAACAACGTGCGCGTTCAATAAGACGTGGATTTAAATTCATTTTTATAATAATAATTATTGACATGTTCGTTCATTGAAATCAGTTTTCATTAAAAAAATTCAATCAAATAGTTGTGCAATAATAGTAAATAACCATTTTAATGTAAATAATAAAATAAATCATTTGTTAAATCAAGGTAGACAAGTTAAGAGTTTGAACTTATATACTACTTGTGCGAATTTCATCATGCGCCTACTAAACAACCCTATATTTCCTTTAGGTATCAGTCAAGACAGCATCATCAGTGGCCCTCATTGTTCAACGACTCTGGAAAGTGTTTCAGAGTCCTCACCTGCTGTGTTCGCTGGTGGAATGTTCAAAAGGAAGGAGGTAAGATTTTTATAGATCTTTTCCGATACCACTAACCTTCAGTAATTTCTTAGTAAAGCCGACACTTGCCTCGGGTAGGTAAACTAATTATTACTATAAATATAAGGATACTAAGCGTTATTTTCAAACAGTTCTTGTTCCATTTAATATTGCTCTATGCACCTCGTACCAACTGATCCCCATTGCGTAAGCCAACCAGTAACACGATTCAATAGTATTTGTCGTCCGGTACTAGGCTAGCATTGGTCACAGGAGCACGTTTTAGCAACCGTATTAGACACCGTTATATCTTGCAGGTTCTACAAAATGTTAAGAACATACTATTGAATGTAAACTTAAATACAAGACAACGTGTTAGTAGGATCTACTAACTCTGGTAAACAGTAACAACGAAACCACATTTATTATCCCAATATTCGTGTATTGCTAGAAGAACATTGAGAGTCTCCAAGAAACGAAACGTTCCATGAAATGAAAAGTTGCAACTGTTGTGAATGTCCAGAAGAAGGTCGCGACAAAAGCTTGGATCCTGAACGATTCGACCATGCGTATATCTATTTACTGGTACTGGTGTATATTTATAAGCTTAGTTTCGATACTAATTTAAAAAGGTAAAACAAAATATTTTACAGAAAGCGAGAGTGCCGTAAGCGAAACAGGAAAACAAATCAATAACAAATTTTACTGCATTTTCTGTTGAAAATTCTTTTAAATAACGAGATGTTTCGAATACCTGTAAAACCGAATTCATACTATTTTTAAAGAAGCACAATTTATGGTATAACGTGCATTTTAATCAGGTGGTGCCATCTAACTGCAGGTGACTGCACTGGCTGGCGTACAGTGAGGTCGGAACTTGCTCGTAATGTAGCTCTAGTCTATGCAGTTCGCTTCGCATCCGAGAGATGGAAAACCCATGGATGAATAAAACCCAATTACCATTAAAATACCGCAAAAATAACGTTATTTTAGCCGTATTCTAGTACAAGGGCTATCTTTTTACTTTTTGCTTCTTTTAAGTATAAACAAACACAATAAAATTGCGTAGTTTCGCTAAATTCAGCGTGTCACGGCAGCAACAGAACCTTAATTTCAGGTTCTCAATCACAATCCTCGGTAGTATAGTGGTTAGTATGCCCGCCTGTCACGCGGGGGACCAGGGTTCGATTCCCTGCCGGGGAGATACTTTTTGTTTTTTTTTTATAGTAATAATATTATTACTATTTTCGTCTTGTTAAGCTAACACTCTACTGGTTATGGGAGTAAAAGCGTGTACACTCATCGTTGTCATGTGGGAAACGTATCCGAGTGGTTGTTAACTGACTTAATTTAAGAAACTTTGTATTTCAAGAAACAAAATTGAACTTAATATAGTTAACATTTGAAATTTCTCCCAAATTGAAGCTTATCCCTTGATCTTTCAACTTTTATCAAATCTGCTGTAAAATTATGAATGCAGTGGCTCAAAATGATGCCCACCAATTTTAATTCCAAAAGAGCTGTAATTATGTTAAATCATCTTACGGTACTAACGTTAAATTGAATAATTCTAGTTTTTTTTTAACTGAAAAAGATACCTTATAATTACTTAACAGTAGTCACTAATTATTCTTAAAAGTGACAAGTTAAAAAAAAAGGACAGAATTATGCGTTTTAGTTAAACTGTTGGCACCTAACAGTCAGTGTAAAGTAAGGATGTTGAGCGTGGTTAAAAGTAAAAAAAAGCAGCAGATGGCTAAGACTGCTAACAACTGTCAGGTGTGGGGTTCGAACCCACGCTCCCTTTCGAGAACCAGAGCTTAAATCTGGCGCCTTAGACCACTCGGCCAACCTGACATGTTGATTGAAGCTGAACTATCTCTTCGTATTCATTAATCGTTGATAAATAGTTTGAGGAACTTACGATAAGCTTTCTATCGCCACATTCTTAACGGGGACATGAGATAGGACAAAAAAAATAGTTTATGTCCCTTACAGAAACTGTTTTTTGTTTTGTTTTCTATTGTTATAAATGTCGTCGAAGGATAAACAATTTTATATAAATGACACACAAAATTCAATATTATAAAAAAAATATACGAGAAACGGTTTTCAAACTATGTTATAGTTTCCAATATTAATACTTAATTAATAATTTATTTATTTCAGACATAACTCTGGTCCATAGTTTTAAATTCATACATTTAAATTATTCACTACTACTTTGTACTTATTACTTTGTCCAGATACGATGCGACGCGTGCTTTCTTAACTCTTACTACTGAATTTAGCTGTCATGGTACTCAGCTTCATCAACTTGGTACCCCAGCATAGCCCATATAGCCATAGCATAGCGGCATACCTGAACAATAACATTTTTTTACAAAAACTATTTCTAATGAGTATTTTGACAAGTTACGATACCATGTCCCACTTGCTGGAACGTCATAAGTGCCCGTTGCACTTAAAAAGACCTAATGAACGCCACTAACGTTCACCGCAATCAACGTGGCCATCTACTCGTATGATTGTAACTAACAGCTCATAATAAATGTTTAAAATTCTTCAGGAATCGGCTACACTGTTAAAATAAAAGAAAATTCTGGATGTTAAACGCTTACCAGGAATGTTTCTGGTTGAAATGCTGCACTAGTAGCACTTCACACGCTACTTTGTCTGGGTGCATTTTGAAATTTCTAATTCCTTCGGGATTCATTTTAAAACACATTTCCTTATTTGCGCTTTATACCGCTATTTCTACTTTTAACCTTTTAACCCCTATTTCATCCCCTAGGGGTAGAGTTCCCAAAACGTACAAACACGTATGTGTTTACATCTTACCAAAAGCTTCAATGATATGCTTCTTACTTCTAACATGACGATACTTCCATCCCCTATTTCAACTGCCTAAGTATATGAATACTAACGATGATACCTACTGTTTTCTCAAAAATGTGTTCAATGTTTTAGAGATTTTTTGTCACGAGTCTCTATCATTACTTTTAGGTATTGCAGAACATTACGTTCAACACACCTAAGTAGGTACTTGGTCGTAATATACTGTTTACAACATTTTGTGATTAAATAAAAATATTCGTGTTATAGAGCAAACATAAAAATATCAGATATTAATTAGTAATAATATAAGCCTAGTATTGATTTCAAATTAATATTTACCGTCCAGGGTAGTGGACTCTTTAACCTCTAGGCAACCACGCCAGGACATAATTATTCCAAAATGCGCCATTAGTTGCAAAGACATAGCAAACAGCTGGTTCTATACAAATACCGTTATCATTATTAGGAGTCTTGAATACCATTATACGCAGTGTTTGTGGCGCGAACACTATGTATGGTTTTAAAATCACATTCCTGAAAGCCTGTTATGGTTTCATCAACGCCTAGTGCTTCGGATAGTGTACGTTCTGGCAGAGCCCGCCAAAGGGGTTTTCAAGACAACGATGCAACTAGAGTGAAGTACGACTAGAGTGAAGTACGCTGTACACAAAATCACATTCCAGAAAGCCTCTTAGAGTTACATGAAAGCCTAGTGCTTTGAATATTGTACGGTCTGGATGGATCAATACTGGCTCCCGAGCACATGGCATGCCAAAGTGGTTTCCATGACAACGATGCAACTAGAGTGAAGTACGCTACATACAAGCAGTTTGCTCCCACTCCCTCCGAGAAAAATATAAATGACAATATAAACAAATGCGTATACTCTTCCATTTTATTCAGTCTTTAATTCTACTCCAATTATAAGTCAGTTCTCATTGCAATCCTGCTATTTTTCCTAAGATATTTGCCAAAAAAAAAAGTCAACCTACCCCTGAACTGTCCTATTGCGAGATGCTGCCCTCGATTAATAATACAGATTTAGACTGAAAGACACGGTTGGCCGAGAAAAATTTGCCTGATATTTGTTCAGTATTTTATAACGCTTCTTTTGCGTATTATTTTCTTTGACTTTTCTGTCAAAATTCTTAATAAAACTGCTAATAAAGCCAGAAAACGCATCTTTTTAAGCTCACCGTGATTGGTACTAAAGAGACTCGTACTCGTATCAAAGTAACTATTGAATGCAAGCGAAGGTAGGTTAGCTCGATGCCATTAGAATTGAATGAAATGGAAGAGTTATCTCAGTTAGTTGGTTAGTCTAATAAAGTTGTTGAACATCTTCTTCATCACTGGTGTGAACTTAGGTAAAATCTTGATCAATATGGCTTAGGTTTACCATCCTTCTCTTTTTTTATCTTAGATATTCCCAACTGTTAGAAGCTACGTTAGGTTAAATATTGGCGGCACGGTTGGCGCAGTGGTTAAGCGATTGACTGCTGCGCTGCGTATCGCGGGTTCGATTCCCGCTCGGAACAAATATTTATATGGCCTACAAGTAGTTGTTCCGCGTCTGGCTGTTTGTGTATGTGAGTTTAAGTGTTTGTAAACGAACCCACGACACAGGAGAAATTACTAGTGTGGGGCAACGTATAAAAAAAAATAACGGGACGAGTTATGTATTAATTAATAAATACATACTTAATTTGAAATAAATGTAATAAAGTTTTTAAAATAATTCTAAAATAAGAGCTCCATTACTTCTGTTGACATATTTTAAAGTACATTATTGAAGTAAAGAGACTCCAGCCTGATTTCTTAATCAAATACCTAGTCACCTGCCAAACAACATAATTGAACATCACACTCCGTATTATGCATTTATTCGTAATATCAACTAAAATGTATAAACCTGTTTAATTACACGTGCAACAAATGCAGTAAAAATCGACATTTGATGAATATTCCTTAGTCGCTTCTAGCCTTAGACGCCAAGCAGGACCTGCAGGACGACATGATTCTATGTAGCTTGATACTATACCATAGTGAATGCTGTTGTGGTCAAAGGCGGGTGCGCATACATTATTATTACCCTTGACCTTCATACAACTGGATTATACCCTATCAAAACACCAGCAATAATGGAGCTTCCTTCAGAGACTTGCGAATCTATAATAATAAAAATTGTACAAAAAATGTCGCTTTTATTGTCTGTATGTATGACCGCTTAGTTCTTCTCAACTAAAGAGCGAATTGAATGCGGATATCATCATCATTTAGAGGATTTATTGCGAAAGATATATGTGCGTAACACATATAAGCGCAACATGTCATATGTGCGTAAAATGTCAAACTCAAACTCAAATCATTTATTTCAATTAAACCATTTACAGGCACTTTTGAATTGTCAAAATTAAATAGTCGGTCAGTTAGTCAGAAAGTTGAAGCCAGTTGCCCATTCCAAAGCGTAGATCTCTATGGAGAAGAACGGGCAAGAAACTCCATGGACACTCTTTTAAATCAAGACATTTTTACAAAATCCTGCTTACATTATTCTTATTGCTTCTATATGTAAGAACAATGTAAAAAAAACAAATTAAAATATAAAATTAGAAATAAGCCTTGGCAGTTAAGAGATGACCAGTCTCAACTGATGGCGCCCGTTCACGAACATGACGCGTGGATCAGCACCACCCAGCTCAACCATTTCGTAGGGAACCGAATGATCCAACACACGCGCCACCACCAGTGAGACATTTAAGTGAGCATGACATATTCTCAACTGCCATGCTCTTTCAAGTCAACATCAAAATATCATAAAAAACGGATCCATGGTTGTTACATTGTATATTTAACTTATATAAAGCACAGAAATCTCGATGTTTTCACATGCCGCCGCCACATTACTTAGTAGATTACACCCGTGCGAAGCAAGGGTGAGCTAGTGGAGAAAAAATGTATATGTGACAATCAGTTCTTTAAAATGATCATTTATTTATTTATTAAACTTTATGCAACATATAAGATAGGTACAGAGGCGGCCTTAGTGTCTAAACTATTCTCTACTAAGAATAAGAAATGTATTACTAAGAAATAACAAAGCAAGGTGCTTGAATGTGGACAAAACATATTAATCTATCTATTTATCGCACCTTTAAAGACAAACCGTTACTAAACGAATTTTTTCATTAACAATGTTCTATGAAAAAAAAAAACTTTTCTGAACTTTGTGTTATAGTGCTAATAAATACCCATCATTATCACCTCAAAAGATGGCTCAAAGCACTATGATTTTAATTTCTATTGCGAAAAAGGCGTGCATTTTTTTAATTTAAGCTCCTGTGTAAAATTTTGTATTTTCGTTTAGTAACGGTTTGTCTTTAAAGGTGTGTCTGTTCGTTTGAGTCGCTAAAACTCGAGAACGGCGGGGCCGATTAGAGCTGATTTTGGTTTTGAAATGTTTGTCGTAGGCCAGGGAAGGTAAACGGTAAACGATGAGAAAATATGGAAAAATTGCGAGGAAGATAGTAAAAACAACAATTTCATTTTCCCTTATAAACTGTTTTACCTACTTTCCTGTCAAACATTTGACGATCGTCCCTTCGGTACGGTAGACTCGGGTCCACTCGCATTGAAGCACGTATTAAATTAAGGGTTTTGAATAGTGTAGGAGTAGGTTAGGAGTAGAGTAGGAGTAGGGTAGGAAAGAGTAGGGTAGGAGTAGGTTAGGAGTAGGGTAGGAGTAGGGTAGGAGTAGGGTAGGAGTAGGGTAGGAGTAGTGTAAGAGTAGGTAAGGAGTAGGGCAGGAGTAGGGTAGGAGTAGGGTAGGAGTAGGGTAAGAGTAGGGTAGGAGGAGTAGGTTAGGAGTAGGGTAGAAGTAAGAAGAACGAAACCATTGCGCACTTTTTAAATCGAAGAGGGCCATGACCATTTCATATACTTAAAATATTACTAAAATGAATTCATGGCAGGAAATAATATATTTTCAAGATTTTAGTTTCAGTAGTATGTTGTGTTATGGATTTTTGCAAGCAAATGGACATCACCCCCCTTTCTCTTGGCTAATTAAGTTGAAACTTTGGATTCTCGTTTCTTTCCGATACCATTACTTTTCTTGGCAAAATATGACCTGATGCTGAAGCCAAGATACTGTCTGCGCAGCAGATCTGTAGCAGGTCCTGGTACCGTTTTGAAATTCTGTATAAACAGCTACTTGATGATAACTTACAGCATTTGGATAGAGTGATCGAAAGTGGAGTTAGTGAAGGTAATTTAAGGAAGGAAATAAAACTGTGATTACTATCTTACTTCGTGGCATATAAATATCGGATGCTCTACGCAGCTGCGCCATAGTACTTAGCTCTGCAAGCTCTGCTCTGATGTACAGACATTTAGGTCTTAGCATACGCATTATCAGCCACTATCGTACCCACTGCTGGGATACAGGGGTCCTCTCTAAGAGGGTTAACTTTAAACAAATACTGTATACAAATAATCGGGAAATAAATAAAATTCTTAACATATTATTTTATATTTATTTAATTCAGTACAACATCCAGAGAATAGTTAATACATAAACATATGTCTGCCTGCATAGATATCGTAGATATTATTTATAAATACAAACATTTTCAAAATTCAACTTAGGCCAATAACATTGTGTATAACTGTAAAGAATTCGCAAGATATAACAATTAACAACATCACAACATTAGAACTGTAATAGGAAGTGAGCCTGTATAAGTACACCGAAATTTGGACAGTTGTAACATTATTACAAAATCACAACACGTGAGTTTCAGAATCTACTAATTAAGTATATAGTATACTAAGTAAAGATATAAAATATTATTCTTATACCAACAGTTTGAGATACCTCCATTATTCCAATAAATTATTTAATAAGTAAATTTTGTAACAAAACAATAAGTGGGCTATAAGAAATTGGAAAAAGTAACTAAACAGTAATCATCATATCTCTATCTACTGTCGTATCGTAGGTATCCTGGAAGAGATTTCGTATGAAATAAGCATCACCTCTGTACCTATTTTTCTGTTCTGTTTTTTCCTGTCTGTTTATATATCTGTAAACATAAGTGGTAAATAATAGTAAAGTTCAAGTTCCCACAGCTAGACGGTTATATCGACTATTATTCCATTTTATTTATAAACGTCCCATAAAGTTGAAAGACATTTAATCGTCAAAATGTTTGGTTAAACAGTCGCTTAATCATTATTTCAACGTTTGTAAATAACCCCCCCCCCCCCCCCCAAATATCTAAATTAACATTATGAACCAAATATCTAATAGTGATATCTAATCATCAAACTTTTAACAGGTTGGGGACGACAAGTATTCGTACAGTGCCTTCTGGCTAGACTCTTATAGAAACAAGTCAAAAATATTACAACTCTCGTATGATTTCCTATATATACCAATATACAAATTATACATTACATTATGAGCCTGTAATCTAATGGCAATATCATAAACCATCAACTTTATAATTGTATGTGAAAAAACAGCAAAACATGCCAGGGATTTGAGTACGCTACCAGAAACCCGAAGTATTCCAGCTTATAATTTAAAAATACACAACAACAACCACGCCATTAAGACTCGTTTCGATATTAAATAGAAAAGACAATAAACATTCAAGAGATGTTTACAATAAGGTACCTATAAAAAATGGTCCATCAATTATGTAGATACAAATTAAGTCTCATTATATTTCCTGATAAACGCACATTTGTAAAATTAGGAAGAGCACCTAACAACGGCAGCCCTGTGTCATACCAAGATAGAAGCGATTGCAACAGAAAATGCTATCAACGAGGGTGTTGCGCAGGGTGATAAGGCTTCAGGTGATATCATGCATCGCTGCCGCAGCAACATTAGCTTAGCAGGATCTGGTTTATTCATTTAAATAGATATAAACTATAATTCTTATACCTACAGTTTTAGACACCGCCATTTTTCAAAAGTTCAGTCAATTATTTAATAAGCCAAAACAACAATCGAAATTCAAAAGTTGGTTTTTAGAAATTAGGGAAAGTCATTATACAGTTCCAGTTCCACAGATAAAGCGCTATAGAGACTAGCCAACATATAGCAACTTCCAAATTATGTATAACATTATGAACCTACTATCTAATGGCGATGTCATATCGTCAACTTTATAATTGTTTGTAACAGCAACACACATCAGAGATTTGATTAGGCCTCCTGAAACCCGGAGTAGGGTATTACAGCTTATAATCTAATTGACAACGAACACATTCAAATACATTTATTTTTTATTTTTTTTATTGTCAATGGACCCAGAGGCAATAACAATGACCACGACGTTAAGCTTTGTAATATATGGTTGTAATAAGGTAGGTACCTATAAAGTATAAGGTCCATCAACTACATAGATAACAATTATATATCATTAATACCTGATAAACACACAACTTGATAATTTATCAAGTAAACAATAATGCTAATCAACATTAATTATAATTCAGGGCTGATTATTCAATCGATAGATAACTTTTAACTGTGGAATAAAATTGGCGCCTGACAGTTTTTGAAAGGAATAAATGTCAAAAATTCAAAGCCTATTAGTTTATACCTGGTATAAAATTATCTGCCGTTTGCCGAAAAAAATTAGCCCCAAATACAATTCATATAATTAGAAAAAGCCTCTACCGGCAGCCTTGTACCGAGATCAAAGCTATCGTGACAGAAAGGGCTATCGAAAAGGCTGAAATCGTCTGAATTTCATGCAACCTGTAGCATCACCGCTCTACTCATTGCCCTGATGCTACCGTAGTCTCGCTGCCGCAGCAACACTAGCTCAGCAGGGTCTTGTTGTCCTCGAATGGGCATTACAGTAGGATTTCACAATTCACAATTCGTAATACAATGTTTGAATATATAATAATCATTCATTTCTGTATGTCTTTGATGAATGTACACCAGAAATTGAGTAAAAGTAGTAACTTGATGTTGGTCTGCTGAGTTGCATCGAAGAACAAGAAAGAATATACTTCCGCATTGTACCAGCAGCATCCGTGTAGACTGGAAGCTTACTGAAGCTGTGTGAAAATGCTATGCAGGAGATGGTTTATCTGTCTTGAAAGACGACGCTATTTCGGCGACTCAGGATAGGGTTATAAATCGCCATCTGTGACAAATTAAAGTTATTATAAATCAGATCATCATAAATACTTTTTACCTAAAAAGTAATTGGCGTAAATTCAGTTTTGTATTCTTTTTCGGTTCGTTTGTATTTGGACTTTGAATATAGCGGCGTTTATTTTGTTTCTGAGTCCAGACCGCAGTAATATTTGTGTCCAGAATTTGCCTCCATGGCAGCAATTGAAGATATTAATCAAAAACTCAAACTTTAAGCATTTATTTTTATTAATCATTTCCAGGCACTTAACTCGAGTTTTTTGTCAACTATGAAAGTATTATTGAATAAAGGTGAGGTTGTCACCCTCTTAATATTTGATCCTGTTCAGGGACAAATACGTGAATAAGTATTAAAGTTGATCGTCCAGTGACGTTAACAATGTTCTGGGTTCCAAGCAATTATCAATGTGAAGATACTTAACAAGTTTAATGCTTGTTAGAGAAGATGCATTTGTGCTGTAGTTCGTCAACTATTAACCGGCAATACATTATGAGACACTTAAACTTAAACAAAAAAAAACTTTCTTTTAGTAAAATAAACCTAGTCCAATGTTTTGTCGCCAGTCGCTGCGTGGCTAAGTAGTTACCTAGTGAGTACCACCAATGTCAAGCAAAAGGCGCACCGCGTGACTACGTTGTTGCTTCGGTGCTCAGGCCCCGTGTTACAGTCACGTCAGGAAGCGTGGCCCGGCTCGCTGTCACGCCAGAACTGTGAACATAAAACAGACATAGTCAATATTCTAGTAAGTGATATCGTAAGGCTGCTTTTCCACCAGAGATGTGCTATGCTACGTTGCTATGGATGCGTTTGATATCCACCAATCATATTTATTGGTCCAAATGGCATAGCACTGGTGGAAACAGGTTCAACTAAGCGATGTGTTTATACGGAACGATGCGTGCTATGGATGGGAGCTATGGATGCGCGAGAGGTGTAGCTATGTGCAAAGCAGAGTACTCTCCGTGCCTTCCCTACTATCGATGGATCGCATAGCTCGAGTTGAGCATCTTCCTCGCACAGCTACCTCGCGGCAGCGCATATTCGTAGCACATCTTGCTCACTCCGCTACACGGATTACCATTAGTGGAAACGGTCACACATCTCTGGTAGAAAAGCAGCTTAATGGGAAGAGCTGTCAAAGAATTACCTACCGCGATTATTTCAATTTCTTATAAAAACAAAAGTTATAAAAATCAAAGTGCAAAGCACACAACTCTTATACCGCGTGCGATGTTAATAACAACTCGGCGTGGTGTGTACTGACATTAAATGATATGGTGTTGCTTGGTGGTGATTATTAAATATACTTTATTGTACATCCAAAAATACAATTAACTCTACAAAGCATACAATGGGCGGCCTTATCGCTTTCTGCGATCTCTTCCAGGCAACCTTGGAATGGGCAGTGATTGCGTGGACATAAAAACCTACGTATCACATTTTTCGAAACTTAACTGAGTAGAAAATTGTTTACCACGCGAGTATGTTCGATATTATAACATTCTGATAGGTGCCACATCTTTTTGAAGCCGATGCTATAACCTATATTTCGGCGTCTTGTGTTTTTTCGATGTCACAAATTTGTTTCGCTACTTGTATATTTATTACACAGATGATTATGTACATAATATATTTACGGTCCACTTGACATCAGATAATAATGAATGGATTATGACGTCACATGCGAATGGAATACTGTCTATTATATAATACATAACTGATAACAGTAGTAAATACTTACCATTGAAAAAACCATCGTTGCTGATCGATGTGGACACAATTCACAAGAGAATCCGCACTACATAGTAAGAGTTGAATTTGGAAGCAGATTCTGGACACAGTTTGAAACGATGGATTCAGTATTATCAATTTTACTGAAAAAAGTAAATGACGTGCATTAAATTTATGACTTTATCCTGTCCATTAGGTAAACCGTTTTTTGGCAAATGCGTTTTGTTTTTTTTTTTTATTGCCGTAACACACAATACATTGATTGATACACGTACGGTATTATAATGTCTGTAACAAGCCATAAATAGGATTATTTTATTTTATTACGCATTTTAATGTTTTAATTTTGTAACTTTTATGTAATCTGGAATACGTACGCGGTACGTTCTAAGGCAGCTGTCAAAAAACGGTTAATTTAATGGACAGGGTGTAATTAATTAATTATTATTATTTCAGAGTGTATAAATAAACGAGTGTCTAATATAAGTTATAATTTTATGCTCATGCACTACCAAGTGCGTATTGCACATCAAATCCAAATATTGGACACTTAAAAAAGTTAGTAAAAACGAGGTTCAAGAAGAGCCCGCTTATATAAAAGTCGACTTTGACTACGCAATGCTATCTTCATACGAACCATGGTTTCTCGCCGTCTACATACTCATGGGTTCCTCGTATCTGTATCGCCAGGTCAGCCGATCGGCGAAAAACGCCACTTGCCATCTGAAATGTATATAATTTATTGTTTAATAACAAAAACCCTTCTTTTAGGGTCGTTGAAACCTTTGTAATAAGTAGTTAAAACGTCGGTTTAGCAGTAAGTTAGTAGTCTATCCACTAACCCGACCTGGGCCCACGTGGTAGATGTGGATCTGTGTCCCAGCGGTGGGAGTGTTATAGGCTGATTATGCTAATAATTTATTCCAAACAAAATATTCTTGTGGAAGAAAAACGCGTGAGAATAATATTCTTTGGGTCGAACAGTGGACTGGAAATTATAAACTATATCCTTTTTATTTTGTTAAATCATCTATGATAATAAAATAGCAACGAAGTCAAAGCTTAACATTGAATATTTTGGAAAAAAAAGTAGTTGTTTCGTAGGTATGGGAACGAGTCTAATGCCGAAAATATAGCTATGCTAAATGATCGGAATTTGCGCTAAAACGGCTGAAAGGATTTGGATTAAATTTGGTAGATAGTTTATAACCTAGATTAACATATAAGGTACTTTTAATCCCGATAGTACGTTGTCATGAGATATTTTCTGATACCTACGCGATGGAGGGCACGGGCGAAGCTAATCGGAAAATAAAATTTAACCGTTTTTCGGTTGCAGACAGTAAAATCAATGTCATGAGTGTAATTGACTTGAATATGTGACAATCGACCACCAATAACCAAATTTATTATTTTTATTTATTTATTCATGTAACAATTCGCATTGTGTTTGAAATAAGTAGTACATTAATTAATACATTACAGTTAAAAATATTACATTATTACCTACAAACAGTTTTCACTAAAATAATCAATAAAATAATAATCAATAAGATTGGGTCAATTAATTGCAAATAGTTCTTATATAAATGATTGTAAATATTATTATGTCAAATGATTATAAATTTATCCTTTAAAAAGCAAAGAAAAAAAAATAAATAAGTAAAATAAAAAAATAATAATCTAATACTTAATGTGTTGAACATATTTAGTGTCATACGTAAATGGCAGGTACAAGAGGGTAAATTACTAAATATAAAAACTATTTACCATCATTTGTCACCAATTCCGATATAGAATATAAACATTTATTCAATAGGAATGCTTTAAGTCTAGCTTTGAATAGAGTACCTTTGTAAATCAACGAACTTAAGTCAGTAGGCAACCTATTAAATAATTCTACTGCTTGGTATTTAGAGCAATGTTTAGCAATATTAAGTTTACGTGCTATCTTATTTTTTATAACTTTTCTTCTAGTGTTCTCTCTAAGTTCACGTTCTTCTTGTGATTCGTGCTCGTGTATGTATTTTGCAAAGTGGCTGAGTAGTACTAAAACATATAAACTTGGTACTGTTAATAGTTAAAAACTAACAATTAACCAATTTTCAATATATGTCGTACCGAAGTTATTTTTCTGCTCTTCACGTGCAACTAATACGTACTCAAACAGACTATAGAAAGAATGAACAATATTAATTTGATATACATAGTCCTTGAGAAAAAGAAGTTTCGTATTTGCGTAATCATGGGGTCTATATAAATTAAACAAGTTTTACCTTAGATCCCGCAAAAATGCCATGAATCGTTGCCAACATGTCTGGTCGTAAGGTTCTGGAGACTCCATATCTATTCGAAGAAGTAGCTCGGACATACTAAACCTTCACCTGCAAGGCAAAAATAAAAAAAACAATTACTTTAAAAGCCGAACCTACCAAGAAAACTTTGAGAAAATAATTTAACATGCAGAACGGGCCTAATTTATGTCTTAATAAAAGTTAAGATATAAGTGTATATGTTGTGCTTATGGATTTATCGCCAGACTCATGTTCAACATACATGACTGGCAACACATTCACAATAATAATTATGACTGATTGTGTAAGTTAGTTTCTAGAAGCTCGCAGTTGCAAGAAGTTCCAGTTCTGTCCTCTAGATAATCTTGGGATAGCCAGGTAAAAGAATTGAATTATCAAAAGCTTTTTTCTGTTCAGGACTGATAATGTTGCTGATAATTTATAAAACATAGCACGACCTTCCGTGGAGTAATTTCGGCGGGAATGTCGCCCCCGCTGACAAGTAATAAAATTACAATATAACTTGCACCCCGCCTCGGCTTTGCACGGGTCTATGTTCTATGTTACGGGTTTGGTTTCCGCACTTAGTCCTTCAGGTGGACCATTGTGCGTGGGCCATGGCGGCCGTCGGTGGTTATTCCAACCAGCCCACCTCCCTCCAGAAGCTTATTAGATCTCCTGGTCTGTCTAGAACATCTGTGTAGGATCCGGGTGTCCCGAGGGTTACTAATCTAATCTGGGCGACGCCTGTGCACTCAAAGAGCACATGCATGACGGTCTCATCAGCCTCCATGCAGGCTCTGCACAGGGGGCTGTCCGTTATGCCAATCGTATGGAAGTGTTTGTTCAGTGAGCAGTGTCCCGTGATGGTCCCCGTCACCAGGCGCAGGCCTTTCCTGTCCAGTCGTAGTAGTCTTTTGGAAAGCTTGACATCTAGTGATGGCATGGCTTCCTTGGACTGCCTGCAGCCCGGTGACGAGGACCACCAGTTCTCTGCCTGTGTGTGGGTGTGCTTTTGTAGCCACCTGCGTAGTTGGTTGAAGGGGATGGGCACGACTGGTTCCAGTCCGTAGACTGGCGTGCTGGATGCCCTTCTGGCCAGCTCGTCAGCCGCGTCGTTGCCTAGTGATCCACTGTGTCCTTTTATCCATTGTAGTGTCACTGTGTTGCGGTTCGATACAGTTACCTGTTCAAGCGCCATGTGACATTCTAGTATTAGATTTGATGTGATGCATCCCTTCTGTAGGGATTGGAGGACTGAAGCGCTGTCAGAGAGTATACGATCTTGGGTGTCCGTAACTCTCCTGGCTGCTATGGCATGGGCCGCTTGTATTATACCCACACACTCGGCTTGGTAAACCGTGTTGAGCATTCCTAGCGGGCTGCATATGTTTATGTTGAGGTCGTGTGAGAAGACTCCGACTCCAGTTCCGCAGTCGGTCTTTGATCCATCAGTGTAAACTCTCAGCTCTCCTGGGCCTGAGTAGTCGCACTGCTCCTCTTTAAGCACTACGTTGTAATGCTTTTGAAAGCAGTATTGCTTAGGGGCTTTGTCGCAGGGTGATGCCATCATTGGCTGTTGCTTGTCTTTGCACGGGTCTCTTTAGTGCGATATTAAAATTGATCTGAAAATAATAGCTTCGCCTCACCTCGCAGAAATCTGTACCGATGTTTCGATATTAACCTATAAATCAAAACGTTTAATGAATTAACGTTTCCCATAAATCAGTTAGGTCAAACTGATGCAAATTCGTTTGATCATACTGGTCTCCCCATGTTTGGTAGACTTTCAATTTGTACTAGTCAAATAAAAATTGAGTTTTAGTCAAATAGGTTTAGATTATTTTTAGGCGGTGGCCACTCGAAGACTACTATTAAAAATGTATACCACCGTAAATTTCGAATAAAGGGTAATCACGTTCTCTTTGTCAGGTCAATATTCAGCTTTAAGAACGACTGTTACCAAACCTTAACACAAATAAAACTGTTAATTTAAGAGTTATACATGTTGTTTGGTAAAAAGACCGACACAATATTCTTCGGGATAAGGGATAGAGGAAGCCGTATGCAAGAAAATTGCTATAAAAAGGCGTAGTAGTCAAATAAATTAAAACAATATTGTGAGAAAATCACACACCTGACGTCAAGAAATTGTGTCGGACGTTCTATCAAACATCCTGTATTTGCTGAAAAGCTTTAGTGTAGACATGGTATATAGCTTCAAGTTTAAACGAAATCCTTTGTTCTGTTGTTGTATGTACGAGCTTTGAACTACTTGGTACACGAAATATTTATTTAAATATGCCTACATATTTGCTCGATTTATGAAAACCATATGCGTCATTTTATTTTTTGATATTCATGGCAGTGTCGAAGCGATTTTACATATTTTAAGTATTATGAGCTTCGATCAATAATTCAACTGCAACAAACTAACTATAATTAGAACGTTTCGTACTTTTATTTTAAAAATAACTTACCTTGCTATTTTCACAACTTTCTTTATATACAAAGTCTTCCCGGCAAATAATCAGTTCAAAACAAGAGCAAATATAAACTTAAATGCTAATCTTCACTTAAATACTAAATTACAAATTAAGCGTCGATAAACATTGACAACGTATTTGATGAAATGCTCTGTAGGGACTCGGATCACCTCTCACTTCAGGTTAATGCAGTCCCACAGATATCAAATAAAATGAAGCTTCCCTACGTGGCGCCCCAATCACAGCGTCCAGTCTCTTATCAAAATGTGAAGTTATTTGTATTCATAATATTTACGGCTCAGACAGACAGATACACGAAGAAAAGATGTAGCTTATACACAGAGACAAACACAACATAAATTAAATATAATATTTTCTGACCCCTCATCCGGGAAGAAGTGTTGAACGCTCTAATAAGTCCAATATGACGAAGAAAGGTCCAATAAAATTTATTTATAGTATAAAGCACATGTCATTGACACGGTGGAAACAACAATGGGAAATTCCGTAATTTAATCTTGTCGATATTCTCCCATTCCCTATTGTTACAAATACTAGGTTATCACAGTTATAGCAGGGATGGTTTACTAACGTTAGCCCGCGAAATTCGATTTTTCTTACGTGTCCTGCAATTTATAGCTCAGTATCAGGTTGTCTGATAATATATTATTGAACACGCCCATAACAAATATGTATTTACTGAATTGGAATCATCAAAACAACACTCTTAGTTAAATGTCAAATGTCATGATTTCATGAAATAGTTATTCAATCGGGCAATTTGAACTTGAGAGTTGTATTGATGATCTTAATGATTATATTTTGGTAATGTTTGTTACGGGAAACTGGCGTTTTCGCCTTACCTGACTACTGGCCTGTCAATTTCATACTGGCATGACCCACTAACCCGCTTTGTTTGTCCTGATGTGGTAGTATTTGTTTTCATAGAGATATTTAGACTTACATCTGTCAGTGCGACAAATATCAGAAACACATTCTCTTTTATTCAACATTGTGTTTCATTAATCTGTCAAATTCTGAGTTCGAACAGTGTAACAGAGTGGTATCAACGAAAGAGACGAACATCTCGCGTTTCTGTCTCTAACTTATTGGACGTGCACTAACCTGTATTATGTGCTAACAAAAGCGCGTCCCCAATGGAGTCCCTAATCGAGTCCCCAATTCTTTATTGACTCGATTTAATCTTGTGTAATTAAGTAACTGATATTCTAACTATAATATAGAAATATTAAACCTCAGTTGAGAAGAAAGCGAACGTGGTCTAACATTTTTATTGTCAGAATATAGACTAACATCGAACGTAGCCGACCCCAACATTGAAGCATATAAGTTAGTTTTATTTTTCCAAAGCATTTAACTGATGTTATGACCGCCTTTAATATTTGTAAAGATATAAATATTTTCAATACGTGGGGGAGGAACCCAATAAATATGTCGTTACAATACAGGTAATTTGCTACCTTCTTTCATGTGGAAACAAAAACATAAGTCAAGAAGTACTACTACCTATCATTATACTGTACTAAATACCAAGTTTTTCATTCGTGGTGATTATGGTTTTGTCTATAAAAAGGAGTTGATGGGTGGATAGTAAAGAAATACAAATCTACAACGTTTATTGTTACAATCGTGCAAGTAGGGCCGAAGCCTAACTTAACGGTACATCTTTTCATCATAAATTGAAATAACACTTTTTACATTCATATTTTTGATAAAGACGATAATGAAATAACTACTTTTTGAGAGATGCTGCTTTTAACTTATGGTTTAAAGTTACTACGTTTAATTATCTAGTTCGGTAAAATGGTATCTGATCTAATGACAGAAAAAATAAAAATTACGTTTTATTTCACGCCGTGCAATAATAAACTACCTACTTAAGTCACAGAAAAGCGTGACTTAGGTTTACATCACAAAACATTTTATCAGTTAGTACCTACGACATCAACTATTTTTTTTTTAGAAATGGCATTTGTTGGTCAACCTCGGAGGTTGTCGGCTGCTTAACTGAATTTGCCTCAATAAACTGAGGCCTCCAGACAGGTCTTAAAAAACTTAAAATCTAAGCAACTACAAGCACCCCCCTGTGGGGTACGGACCTCGGATTATGGCGTCGTTGCGGCAGGGCAGAAAGGGACAGGCTGGATTGGATTATTCAACCATAATGAATAATTTTTAAGCTTAAAAGATTTTTAAAAGGGCGAGTTCCAGAGTTGTCGTACCTACAACTAATATTACAATTTTTATCATGGTAATCTAATTCTCGTCGGGCCAAATATATACAGGAATAATTTTTATTCAGTGCGCAAACTTTGACAAATTAAACTTAAATGAGTTTTATTAAACACCTATTTTTTATTTTGATAAGTCTTAGTACAAAAAAATAAAGTTATCGCTAACGAAAGATGTCTATTTTGAAATTGATTTTCTGGCCACTACGCGCCGCCCGGCAGCGCTCGGTCGTTTTTCGTGCATAGGCGTGGGTAGATAGTTTACGTGGGTTACATACAATGTACTGATCGCTGATTTTATCAGGTTCGAATTAGACTTTTTTAAGATTAGGCCGTGATCTGAAGTTATTTGAAGAGTAATTCCAATTTTTCCTTCATACTTTCATGGGCTTAGGACCATCAAAATGCAGAAAATAACGCATTATAATCAATTAAATTAAGGCACTTTTAAAAACTTAATACTTACATTTACCGCCAGTCGAGGTCTGCCAGACCCTAGTGCGTGATTTGGGGTCCTGAACTGACCGTGATCAAGCAGCCTCTGAGTGGCTGCTAAAATGGTCCTTTCATTAGGGACCGTGGGGTCCTTACCCCTTACCCCCTAGCATACATTCTGCGAGCTGCTCGTAGGCTTTCACCACATAATAAATAGACCCGCACCATCACATTACTAAAATCCGACATCGTAAGTACGACACACGAGTACGCGGGAAGCGACTAGACGCGACGTAACAACAACGCAAGCGCAGACTGTCGAGCGCCCGGCCGGCCGCCGCCGCCTGGCGCCACCCTGCCGCCCGGAAGGGGGTTTCACCCCCTCTGCAACATCACTCGTAAGCCGCACGGCGCCCGCGTTCATTGATATTATTACGAATAGATAGTGTCCATATTTTGCTGATTTAAAGTCGGATAAAAAAATATAAAAAAGTTTTGAACAAATAATGGAAATGTGTTCTATTACTGATACTGAACCACCAAAAATTTTTTGCGCATAGCTTAAAAAATATTCCTGTATACTTAGTTTTATACACATTATTATAAACAAGAAAAATGTAACAATACGCAATATTACTAACCCAGAACTGCAAAGTATTCGATTTTTCTATGGATATGGAATTTCATAGTGCCATTCTATCATTATGTATTTACAAGTGAAATAATTATATTTACATAATAATGTAAAATACAGGGTGGCCCATTAATAGTGGTCCAATTTTTTTTTTTTGTGTCTCAGACTTGTTAATGATTCATCTAAATGCAACATTAAGTTCCTCAAAAATCGGACAAAAAAAAACAATTTAACCACTAAAAATGGGTCAACCTATTTATATGCATTAGTACTCACAATTTTATAAAATTTATAAACTTCACCAAACATTATTAACAGTATAATAAAAGTAAATAATACACTGACAAGCAATATAAATAAGCCATATCATGAAATATTTCCAAAACCACGTAAGATAGCTTCGTGAATTGAGAAGCGACATTCAAATGTACGCATTAAAATTTGTTTCCTCTGCATATGCTGAAAAACATTCTCCCATTCATAAATGCATTTTTCAGAGCATGAACACGGCTGCCAAGTCTGCCAAGCTCGTCGTAGGCATCTTCTATAGGGTTTAAGTTAAAACTTCTCGCTGGCCACTCGATTTCTTGGATTCCCACGTTTTGAAGGTACTCGTTTACCACATGACCTGTTTTGGGCCGGGCATTATTTTGCATAGACAATGCATTGTCGACCATATTGACAAAATATGGACCTGATTTTCATTGAGAATCTCGTTTACGTATCTCACAGCGGTCCAATTGCCATTTTCAATTGGCACCAGCGCCGTGCGACTATTTGATGAAATATCGGCCCACGCGGGTACAGAACCGCCCCGTATGGGCCTTTGTCGTTGAAACATGCTTGTGTAAAATGTTCTCCTGGCCCTCTGTACACTCGACGTCTCCCGTCATTATTATTTAACATGAATCTTGATTCATCAACAATATTACTCTGCCCCATTCGTCTTTATCTCATTCGATGTGCTCATGGGCATGTCCTTATCTTGCAACTTTATGATAACGGTCGAGTATTGGGTGACTATCCACTCACTGATTGGGTCCCTTCGGGTCTGCAAAAGTTGTGGCTGGATCGCAACTGCCGTCTGATGTCGATTTCTTAATATCGTTGACACAATCAATCGACCTGCTCGGGCCGTTGTGCACCTTGACTTGTGATTGCTTGGTCTTCTTAGGTTAAGTCTAGTCTTCCTAAGCCTCCGAAGCAGTTGTGAGACAGGAGAATGTCTCACACCTATTGTTCTGGCCGTTTGTTCATGAAACTAAATAATGTAGTTCCGGAGATATTTAGATATCTTGCACTTTGGAAGTGGCTTTTTTGTATTGCTCGTCAGTGTGTTTGGACGAATATTAATTAACTTATTCAAACGGGACGTTGGTAAGCTTGGCCCGCATGTATAACTCATGCACATCTACGTCGCATATATGCGACACATTATCGAGGAGTTGAACCATTTCTTCAACATTAAGATTAGATTCAGCTTTTTTCAACAGACGCATGACCTTTTTAATTGTTATAATTAATAAATTTGTATACAAATCTCGATCCATATGGAGAGTCATATCATTCAATGATCGTTGGTTTCGCGGTGGAGTATCCATTTCTGAAAAACAAAAAGATTTTTATTTACTTAATTTAATGAGTGTGAAAAAAGCCAACCGGACTCAATGATTGACTCTCAGCGTCTCCTACTTCCTACTGCACATCTATTTCAAAGGAGAACCGGACAAAATGGTCCTCATCACCAATAACAACCAAATATATGTCATTAGAGAGGCATTTTAATATTGAGCAATAACTACTGGCGGTTCATTTCACATCACTGTGTGAAAAAAGATATGGGGATGTTTCGTAGGACGTACAGAGTCGACCAAAAGTCCTTAGGCAATCTCACAAAGCAATAGCTTGACGTTGAATTTGACTTACATACGTCCTTCTAGTTTTAAGAAAATAAACACATTGTCGTCAACAAGTGATTGTAGTTCATAATTTCAACGTTATAATATGATTCAAGATGGCCTAGCGGTTCAGCGCATGCAGATAGATGCGTAAATCAGTGAGCCGTGTGTTCAAATCTCACGCAGTACTTCGACATTTTGTAAGGTTTTACTCGATTGGAAGTAATGAGACAGAAATATAATATTCTTTATCTCTTTCGCTTTGTTCACACATTTCATAAAGTTAGAAAGGTACCTAGATCATAGAAAACTAATTAAAGAATTCAGATTTCTGTGAGGTAGACATGAGTTTTATGAATAGTTAACTTGATCGGAATAAACGTTGTTGTTTGGTTGTAGTTGTTGGTTAGTGACGTGTGATTTAATAGATAGCGGTATTGTATTTATTCTCAAAATGCAGGCAAATATTAATATTGAGGCTAGGGCAACTATTATTGCGCTGCATAAAAGTGGTCTTAATACAGTGGCCTACAAAACTAATTGGTACACCTTTAATTTTTTTTTTAAACTATAGAAGTTAGAGATTTAAAATGAAAAACGTTTTATAGGAAATTTTATCAGCTTTCTTTGAAACTAGTAAACTATACATTAGTAACATTATTAACTTAAAAAAAGATAAAACAATAAAATAGCCATTTTTAGCTTAGTGTCAAAAAACTCTATGACTCGTATTCTAAACGCAAAAGCGTTATTGTACCTGGACGGTAGATAACGGAATACTTGAACAGTTAATCACTTCCGATGATAACAAAATAATAATGGTACTATCGAGCTGGTCAGATGACAGACCCAGGTCTGTGGTTTGCTAGTAGTAGTATTACTAGTAAACCCACGGAGTATGGGGCTCATTAGATGTGTCTCAACGAGTACTGTTCATTTTACCTTATGACGATGACCAGGCCTGGACGCTATAAAGACTACAACTTTTTTATTTGAATTAACAACAATATCACAAACAGCAATTATTCCACACGCGAAGAGTTTACTAGTAGCTACTCAAGAGTTCCATTATCTAGCGTCCAGGCAGTCCTACGAAACATCACCATAACATTTTTCACATACATGCCGCCATAGTAGTTATTTTATTATAATATAAAATACCTATCTAATGGCATATGTGTGGTTGTTATTGGTGCTAGAACCAGCTTCCATACATTATTACCGAACCTCTTTTGTTGATGGGCTAATAACGTGTTTTTGTATGCTAATGTTGTTCTAGATAATGGTATAAAAATATCAAATTTTAAAGAAGCTAGTGTTATTGGGAGTACAGTGTTGCGATCATGTGAATTTACATAGTTTCAATCGCTTAAATATCACAGGTCACGTTGGTGTAAATAACATTACCTTACAATAAATAAAAGATGCAAAAAAACTACGTTTCTATCATGCAAGTAGCAGAGATTTTACTTACTATTACATAAAAAGTAGCATCAATTAAAAAGTGTTATGCCTATTATTGTTCTCTCTACCATTTTATACGATTCCTTATAACAGAAATCACTTTCAACCCTCGTCTACAAACAAAGACATGGAGAAACTGCAAGTAAAAGAGTATTGAAATAACTATTTACTTACTTATATTCGGGTTATTAGGACTTTAGGACCACTCGCGGATACAATCCAACAGCAATATTAATTACTGTAATAGATTTCTCTGGATTTTTGACCGGACTTCTTTTATGCTGCCAGTAATTGCGTATTTATATTGATAGGAGGACGGCGTTACCGCGCAAGTGCACACTCGTGACCCTGTTGCACGATGCTGATAACTTTGGTCAGCGAAAGAGTTGGAACGCAACCAGAGGGGCAATTCTCGTAATTTTAAGAACGTTCACCACGGTATGACTTCCGCATTGGTTTTCGAAATAATGTGTTATTTTATTAAGTTTGATGATACAGCCGTTCGATTCTGTAAAAATCTCACCGTGAAAAGTTAGGTGAAGTGAGCTTAGAGTGAGCTGTCAACAGTGTCAATCCCTAGCATTAGTTGGAATGACAGCTCACTCCTCGCTCACTTCATCTAAGTTTTCACGGTAAGATGGTTACAGAATTGCACTGCAGTTTATTGAACCATTTGATATTTCTACGACGGCGTTGCTCACGTAGCCGTGGTGTCTGCTACGGCGTAGACACAGCTACGCCGTAGCAAAACACCACGGTTTACGACTAGGTCCTAGGCGGCAATTTTCGTAATTTTCATAACGGTTACAGTTTGATCTCAGTCTCAATCTGTCAAAAATACCTCAAATTCCCTACATTTTGACAAGTTTTTGACATTTGTTTGTCGCCGAGATGAGACTGCGACTAGATTTTTAACGTTTTAAATTACGAGAATTGGCCTTCAGATTAGTTCGTAATAATTCCGAGCGGTGTGTTATAAAAAAATCCGTGTACTATACACTGGACTGCAGTGAAGAGAATATTCAGATATCTACAGGGTACAAAGGATTTGAAGTTAGTCTACACCAAGTTGGTAATGAGAAGATCACAGGATACTGTGATGCAGACTGGTCAAGCGACGCGCGCGACCGTAAGTCGTGCACTGGTTATATTTTTATAATGCAGGGCCATATCCTGGTGGCGGCTGCACAAACAACAGACTATCGCACTGTCAATAGCTGAAGCAGAAAACATGTCGATGTCTTCAGCGGCGCAAGAGGCGCTGTGGCTGCAACAGCTGCATGGCGAGCTTGGTCAACAGCAGAGCAACCCACTCACCATCTTCAGTGATAACCATAGCAATAAAACTATCCATTAATGATGGTCTTACCTGTCCAAGGACATATTTTTTATTATTACATTCGCTATCATTTTCTAAAGGATCATGTAAATAAGTTAATGTCAATGTTATGTTAAAGTTGAAGAAATGATTGTTGATAATAATCCAAGGATGTAACCGCTGAGAAGCATTAATACTATGTAGTAAAGAATTGTGTTAATTTGAATCTTAAAGTAGGCTTGCGCTCCAAATACCACCAATCTCCGTGTTGGTATTTGGAACGCAATCAGATTAGTTCGTAATAATTCCATGTGTATGTCTTTGCTAACCTTAGCCATGGCTGTTTTTACTCGGTTGGAATAAAACAACAAGTTGTTCATTTACTAAAGTATTTTATTTACCACGATCATGCAAAATAAATTGGTTATGGACAGGAGAAAGATGATGATTATCATGCAAGTTTTTCTTCAGTTTTCTTCTAAATGTTTAAATATGTCACTGTATTTTTTTTTTTGTTTTGTTAATTGAAATTGAATATCATTTAACACTGCAATGACTATACCTTTTTTCATTAATTAATATCTTGAAGCTTGCTCCACAAATGCACCAATTTCCGGGTTTGTCTCTGATGTAGACAGCGTAAAAAATATTTTGAAACATTGAGTTTTTCTTCTTAAACAAATGCTTAAAACACCTAAATAATAAGAAATAGCAAGAAAAATCTTAGAAACACCCTGGCAGATGATGGGCACTGCGTCACAGCGGCAGGAATAGCTTTAGAACTACTGACCCGCATGAGCAGCGTGGTCACTATAATATAATATAATATCACAATAACCAAACTCTTAAGAATTGAGTACGTCGAAACTTTAAAACAAGATAGGGAGGGACTAGAATAGTATAACATTATAGTGGTACTTTTTCTTCTCTTTAATTATGTTAAAAGTCTCCTTTTATGTCTTCTGACGTTTATGGGCTCCTAGTACTCGGCTGCATATTCGTGCCGATTTATTCTGTTCCACGAACGTATTTAGGAAGAGACGAACCATATTATATTCGTGAGACATGGATTGAAAAGGACGTGGTGAAATAGATAACTTTCATTATGGGGTGCGCTAGGTAACCCGAATTAAAATTTTCTTACGTTTTTTTGCAATTTACAGGTCAGTGTGAAGTTGTATGTTGAACAAAATATGATTCGCAAGCGTAACAAGTATGTATTTATAGAATTATAATCATGAAAATTATCAATAACCCTCGTAAGTTCAGATAATCCTATTGATTGTGTTTTATGAAATAGTCATTCAATGAGATATAAACTCAAGATATGAAATTGGAGGGTTCTATTGATAAATTTAATGATTATAATTCTATAAAGTCATACTTGTTACATTCGCGAATCATATTTTAATCAACATTCAACATGACACTGGCGCTTCCCTCTTAAACGTATTGAGTTGGACAACATTTTGGCATTTTGTCTCTACAAGTAGCGCTGCCATCCTGTTCATAATGATCCGTGTCGCACTGTAATATTTTTGTGTGTTGGGTGATTTTGTAAGAAAAAGTGATTGATTAATTATTTGTATTCTTAATACCAACGTTGAGTACAACTTGAACGTATAATGGCCTGTAGTGGCAGTAAGCTGGCCCTATCTGTCAATGGACCTCTGCGAGGAATTGCGTAACGTACTGTCAGAAGCAATGGATGTCATTTAGACAGTCCGACAACATACACTGCGTTATTTACGTTGTTAAGCAGACACATTTTTCGAACATATGAAGCAATGGATCAGCAATATCCTTCAAAATGAATCAGATTGAGATCGATTAGTGTGTTACGCAATTAGGGTGCGGGTCGTTATAGCAGACGAGCGCTTTAGAAAACGACTGCGAATGTACTCCTTAAACCTTGTAACCCTTATGGCCCACGACAAAAAAAGTGTCTAAAAACTGTTTAAAAATAAGATCAGCATAGACTGCCCTCTAATTCTTTGTAATATGTACATATGTATAATAAAAGGTAAGTAAGTAATAAAACGACACACGAAAAGGTGAACTTTAATTTTTATTACAGCTCGTTTTTTAAACGAGAGATTGACAATGTGTACATTTACAATTTATGTTTAATAATTAAGTCAAGGAATATATGTTAAATATTCAATAAAATAATCACTATCCGTCTGTCCTTTTTGACGTTCTATACTATGTATGAGCCCTGTGTCCCAGCAGTGGGAACATTATAGGCTGATTATACTTATACTATGTATATTTATGTACAGTTTCCCGAAAAACTGAAATCTTAATAACTATAACAGAAGCATAATGCACCGACAATGTCTGGCCATCATTGCCAAGTTATCATTAACAATTTTGGTAAACATGTAGAGCAAATAAGATATGTATTTTGTCATGCAGATAATTTCTACGAGTTTATAGAATAGAGCACTCTTTATTTTACACCATACAAATTATGTACTTACACATAAATAGATAAAATTTTACAAAGGGTCACACAATGGGCGGCCTTATCGCTGAGAGCGATCTTTTAAAGACAACCTTTGGATGGATTAAAAATTAAAGAGAGACAAATATAGTAGGTAGTCTGTGGTGTACCATTTACATAATACTTTTTTTTTTTAAACATTGCCCCATACTAGGAATTACTCTTGTATCGTGGGTGCATTTACAAATATTTAAACTCACATACACAAACAACCAGACCCGGATCAACTACCTGTAGGTATTACAAATATTTGTTCCGTGCGGGAATCGAACCCGTGACACACAGCGCAGCAGTCGATCGCTCAGCCACTGCGCCAACCGTGTCGTCAAACTTATACGTACGTATATATTATACTATCAATATACTAACACGAAACCGACCAACGAACCGACGAAAAATTTCGATGCTATGGGGTCTAAACTCATGTGCTGAATTCATGGTTACAGTTTGCGCGTCGATGTCCCTGCCACCCTGTATATCAATGTATACATGTAAAGTTACTTCACAATAATAACACAAAAAATCTTTGTAATTATAATATTATACGGGGTGTTAGGCTGTGAGTTAGCCAAACAAGGGGGGTTTATATTATAATTATCTTTATTATTACTTAAAAACTGAGCTTAAACCTATCGGTCGTTGTTAGTACATTCCAATTTCCTGCTTTGGTTTTGAGTACTAAAGGTCTTAAAACAATAACTGATATTTCATCATTTTTATAAATCTGTACCTCATAGTACTTATATGAAAAAAAAAACAAGATAAAATAATAACAACAAAAAAAAACCGTTAAGTATTGACACGAAAATTAACTTTATTTTATAGCATGTACTCGTATACATCCCGGCGGATGTATCCAATCCATCCACGGAGATCGATTATGTGGTACTCATTTGTGTCTAAGCTTTTCAAGTCTTCGAGCGTGTTTTGCAGCTGTTTTGTTCGAACGGACGCGTTGTTTTGTGGCTTTGCGCGTGAGGAATGTGTTTGTTTATCACTTGGTGCGCAACATTTCTTCTCAGATGTTTTTCCTCTGTCTACGCGTTTGTGAAGTTTCGACGACGCAGCTGGTGTGTGTGGAACTGTTGCAGTTCGTTCTGTTAATTGTGCAGGCGAGTAATGTGTTTGTTTATTAAATATTGTAGCAGATTTGTGATCCGTTGTTGTTTCTATCGCTACGTCTGTTTGAACTTTCGACGAGAAAACTGATGTTTGCGGAAGTGTTGCAGTTCGTTCTGTTAATTGTGAAGGTGAGGAATGTGTTTGTTTATTACTTGGTGCGCGACATTTCTTCTCAGATTTTTTTCCTCTGTCTACGCGTTTGTGAAGTTTCGACGACGCAGCTGGTGTGTGTGGAAGTGTTGCAGTTCGTTCTGTTAATTGTGCAAGCGAGTAATGTGTTTGTTTATTAAATATTGTAGCAGATTTGTGATCCGTTGTTGTTTCTATCGCTGCGTGTTTTTGAAGTTTCGATGAGAAAACTGATGTTTGCGGAAGTGTTGCAGTTCGTTCTGTTAATTGTGAAGGTGAGGAATGTGTTCGTTTATTATATAGTGCGCGACATTTCTTCTCAGATATTTTTCCTCTGTCTACGCGTTTGTGAAGTTTCGACGACGCAGCTGGTTTGTGTGGAAGTGTTGCAGTTCGTTCTGTTAATTGTGCAGGCGAGTAATGTGTTTGTTTATTAAATATTGTAGCAGATTTGTGATCCGTTGTTGTTTCTATCGCTGCGTCTGTTTGAACTTTCGACGAGAAAACTGATGTTTGCGGAAGTGTTGCAGTTCGTTCTGTTAATTGTGAAGGTGAGGAATGTGTTTGTTTATCACTTGGTGCGCGACATTTCTTCTCAGATGTTTTTCCTCTGTCTACGCGTTTGTGAAGTTTCGACGACGCAGCTGGTGTGTGTGAAAATGTTGCAGTTCGTTCTGTTAATTGTGCAGGCGAGTAATGTGTTTGTTTATTAAATACTGCAGTAGATTTGTGATCTGTTGTTGTTTCTATCGCTGCGTGTTTTTGAAGTTTAGATGAGAAAACTGATGTGTGCGGAAGTGTTGCAGTTCGTTCTGTTAATTGTGAAGGTGAGGAATGTGTTCGTTTATTATATAGTGCGCGACATTTCTTCTCAGATATTTTTTCTCTATGTACGCGTTTGTGAAGTTTCGACGACGCAGCTGGTGTGTGTGGAACTGTTGCAGTTCGTTCTGTTAATTGTGCAGGCGAGTAATGTGTTTGTTTATTAAATATTATAGCAGATTTGTGATCCGTTGTTGTTTCTATCGCTGCGTCTGTTTGACGTTTCAACGAGAAAACTGATGTTTGCGGAAGTGTTGCAGTCCGTTCTGTTAATTGTGAAGGTGAGGAATGTGTTTGTTTATCACATGGTGCGCGACATTTCTTCTCAGATGTTTTTCCTCTGTCTACGCGTTTGTGAAGTTTCGACGACGCAGCTGGTGTGTGTGGAACTGTTGCAGTTCGTTCTGTTAATTGTGCAGGCGAGTAATGTGTTTGTTTATTAAATATTGTAGCAGATTTGTGATCCGTTGTTGTTTCTATCGCTGCGTCTGTTTGAAGTTTCGACGAGAAAACTGATGTTTGCGGAAGTGTTGCAGTTCGTTCTTTTAATTGTGAAGGTGAGGAATGTGTTTGTGTATCACTTGGTGCGCGACACTTCTTCTCAGATGTTTTTCCTCTGTCTACGCGTTTGTGAAGTTTCGACGACGCAGCTGGTGTGTGTGAAAATGTTGCAGTTCGTTCTGTTAATTGTGCAGGCGAGTAATGTGTTTGTTTATTAAATACTGCAGTAGATTTGTGATCTGTTGTTGTTTCTATCGCTGCGTGTTTTTGAAGTTTCGATGAGAAAACTGATGTGTGCGGAAGTGTTGCAGTTCGTTCTGTTAATTGTGAAGGTGAGGAATGTGTTCGTTTATTATATAGTGCGCGACATTTCTTCTCAGATATTTTTTCTCTGTCTACGCGTTTGTGAAGTTTCGACGACGCAGCTGGTGTGTGTGGAACTGTTGCAGTTCGTTCTGTTAATTGTGCAGGCGAGTAATGTGTTTGTTTATTAAATATTGTAGCAGATTTGTGATCCGTTGTTGTTTCTATCGCTGCGTCTGTTTGAACTTTCGACGAGAAAACTGATGTTTGCGGAAGTGTTGCAGTTCGTTCTGTTAATTGTGAAGGTGAGGAATGTGTTTGTTTATCACATGGTGCGCGACATTTCTTCTCAGATGTTTTTCCTCTGTCTACGCGTTTGTGAAGTTTCGACGACGCAGCTGGTGTGTGTGGAAGAGTTGCAGTTCGTTCTGTTAATTGTGCAGGCGAGTAATGTGTTTGTTTATTAAATATTGTAGCAGATTTGTGATCTGTTGTTGTTTCTATCGCTGCGTCTGTTTGAACTTTCGACGAGAAAACTGATGTTTGCGGAAGTGTTGCAGTTCGTTCTGTTAATTGTGAAGGTGAGGAATGTGTTTGTTTTTTATATAGTGCGCGACATTTCTTCTCAGATGTTTTTCCTCTGTCTACGCGTTTGTGAAGTTTCGACGACGCAGCTGGTGTGTGTGGAAGAGTTGCAGTTCGTTCTGTTAATTGTGCAGGCGAGTAATGTGTTTGTTTATTAAATATTGTAGCAGATTTGTGATCTGTTGTTGTTTCTATCGCTGCGTCTGTTTGAACTTTCGACGAGAAAACTGATGTTTGCGGAAGTGTTGCAGTTCGTTCTGTTAATTGTGAAGGTGAGGAATGTGTTTGTTTTTTATATAGTGCGCGACATTTCTTCTCAGATGTTTTTCCTCTGTCTACGCGTTTGTGAAGTTTCGACGACGCAGCTGAGGTGTGTGGAAGTGTTGCAGTTCTTTTTGTCAATAGTGCGGGCGAGAAATGTGTTTGTTCATTAAATACTGCAGTATGTTTGAGATCAGATCTTGTTTCTATCGCTGCGCCTTTGTGAAGTTTCGATGAAGAAACTAGTGTTTGTGGAAGTGTTCGTTCTGTCAATAGTGCGGGCGAGTAATGTGTTTGTTCAATAAACACCGCAGCGTATTTATGATCCGATTTGGTTTCTATCGCTGCGCCATTCGACGATAATGCTGGTGTGTGTGGAAGTGTTGCAGTTGGAGTTGCAGCTAGTTCTGTTGTTGAACTATGGGGATCCGGGTAACACACATGGCTTGGTACTAAAACCACTATCCGAGGACCTATATTCGGTGATTCAGGCACAATGTTTATTAAAGTTGCTCTCTGTTGTTGTTCTATTGTACTACTACCCCATGGTGGCAGTGGCTCAGCTAATCGGGCACGTTTTGATGGTCTCTGAGACTGCGGATCTTTAGTGGCGTCAGCCATATGTACTTATTTACTTGTCCATGATAAAATTAAAATGAGTTACTTACGTAACCTAACCTAACCTGACATAAAAATATGTAATGTGGCATTGCCAGCGTCAGACAACATAGATCCCTTCTTCTTCTGTCGTGGTCGCTTTGGTTCAGCAGAATTATGTTGACTTGTGTGACCTGAAACTAAAACATCAAGTTGAACGAATATGCTCATGATCCCTACAATGTAAATAGTGAAATCGAAAGGGATTGATCTACAATTTATGTTTACTTAGAAAATTGTAAGTTATGACATAAATGAGTATTTAGATTCTAATTTCATCCACGTTTTCTTGTCATGTTTAATACTTACTAAATTACGGATTCTGCCCGTTTGATGAGCGTCGTTTACTACTAACACTTATGTACTGAAAATGGCTTGTACAAATGATTTATCACTGCCGGGTGCCATAACGTTGCTCACTCGAACGGTAGCTGAAATCTAGCGCTGTTGGCAATTAATTCGTCGATGGAAGACCTAAAACAGTAAAATAATCAAATAATTTATTTTTCTCTTTTTAAATGTGATGTAAATGGCTAAAATGAAAGAGATGGCAATGATACGGTTAATGTTGTCACTTAGACATCTGAAAGTTGCAACTGACATTCTCGTTAGATCGAATAAACTTTGACCGAAAATGATAAATGTGCTTCTTTTACCGTCGC
Organism: Apamea anceps; assembly: GCA_951799955.1. Lineage (NCBI taxonomy): Eukaryota > Metazoa > Arthropoda > Insecta > Lepidoptera > Noctuidae > Apamea > Apamea anceps. Next base: position 24,212,859 of record OX637500.1, read on the forward strand.
ATGAGTATTCAAATTCAAATTTCAAAACGTACTGTATCCACTTTTTCTCGTCATGATTAATACTTACTAAATTACGGATTCTGCCCATTTGATGACCGTCGTTTACTACTAACACTTATGTACTGCAAATGGCTTGAACAAATGATTTATTACTGCTGGGTGCCAAACGTTGCTCATTCGAAAGGTAGCTGAAATCTAGCGCTGCTGGCAATGGACTCGTCGATGGGAAATCACCTGAAACAATAAATGAACAAAAATGCATTTTTTTTTTTCAACTGACATTCTCGATATATCGAATAAAACTTTGAGCCAAAATGTTAATGTCTCTTACCATCGAAAATAGCGTGACATCAAACTGTCAGGCAAAATATTATTTTACAATCTGCTAAGCTTAAAAACTCGAATGCTTAAAATAAAAATAAAAAACCTGGTGGGGTCGGGTGACCACCGGCAGGTACGAAGTTCAAAATGAAAATCAAAGAAGGCGTCTGCAAAATCGGCTCAATCGGCGGGCTTTAGAGCCCTCAAAAACCATAAAAACGACAACCATGATGAAAAAGTTGAAAACTTTTACTGCCGCTATGTTGGATTTTTATTTTGACCTCACTATCG